>PVHT020000009.1:3163304-3211788 GCA_004024745.2 Catagonus wagneri
CCACGATCGGAACTCCCTAAAGTGTTATTCTTGAGTGTAGGAGTGGATTGTAGCATTAACAAAGAGAGAAAAGGTAAATAGTAGAAACAGAATTGCGGTCACAGTATATCATGAGTTCTTCATTAGCCTTACTAACCTGGAGGTGATTTTGAAGTATTCAAGTAAATTAATCAATCATACAGTTAAACATATGATTTTCAGACACAAAGCAGGATGAATTCAACTATAGGCAGAATATCAGGGATTTTACCAAAAGAAAAAAAAAAAGAATAATTATAAGTTAGATGAAATTTGAGCTATATCAGCCAGAGAGAAAGGATGAGTTTCTGCAACTTATTTGGATTTATTTAATGATTTTTATTTTTTCCATCATAGCTGGTTTACAGTGTTCTGTCAGTTTTCTACTGTACAGCAAGGTGACCCAGTCACACATACATATATACATTTTTTTTCTCACATTCTCATGCTCCATCATAAGTGACTAGATATAGTTCCCAGTCCTATACAGCAGGATCTCATTGCTTATCCATTGCAAAGGTAATATTTTTCATCTATTAACCCCAGATTCCCAGTCCATCCCACTCCCTCCCCTGAAACTTATTTGGATCTTGATTCAAATTACTCAATTTTTAGAAAGCGATTTCAAGATATTTTGGGAAGTTGAACTGATATTTGATAACATTGAGGAATTACTGTTTATTTTGTTGAAATTTATTGTGTCTATATTTTTAAAAATGTATATTGGAACACATGTGGAAGTAATTGTCTGAAAAAGAATATGATGGCTGTAATTTGTCTTTAAAATACTGTGAGTAGAGAGAGGAAGTGGAGTTATAGAATATCAGTAATTGTTGAAGATGCATTATGAGAGCTGTAAGTTCATTATATTATTTCCTCTACCTTTGTGTATGCCTTAAATATTTCTAATAAAGTTAAATTAATTATGTAAACAAATATTTTTGAACAAATGTTTTTAATAGTGAGAATCTTTAGATGTTTTCTGCTTCCCTAATGTCTATTTTCTCATAAAAGTATATACTTCATTGATATATTAAATACCTAAAATTACTTAAATTATAAAACTTCTCTGACATATAAATACTTTTCTGTTGTTGTTTCAATAGGAGTTTAGCTACTAAAAATGTCTTCTAGGTTGTTTGATCTTTAAGATTACAGGCAAATCTCATTTTATTACTCCTCATTTTATTGCACCTTGCACATACTACATTTTTTTTTACAAATTGTTACAATTGAAGGTTTGTGCCAACTCTCCATCAAACAAGTCTATCAATGCCATTTTTATTTTATTTGTTACAGTGATCTGTGACCAGTGAACTTTGATGTTACTCCTATGACTCATTGAAGGCTCAGATGATTTTTAACATTTTTTAGCAGTAAAGTCCTTCTTAATTAAGGTATCCACATTGTTTAGCCATAATGCTACCACACACTTAATGGACTGCACAGACTGTAGTATAGTGTAAATACTACCTTTTAAGCACTAGAAATCAAAAAAATGTATGTGACTGTCTTTATTGTGATATTTACTTTATTGCAGAGGTTTGGAAATGAACCTAAAATATCTCAGAGATGTGTCTGTACACAGTTGCTTTAAACAATGTAAAAGTAATTCAAAATTGAATAGATAGCCTTTGAATATAAAAAGACTTTTAAAATTAATCTTTTAATGAGCTAAGGTTGATTGTACTTTTCATAATTAGTGTGCATTTTCTTGAGTAAATGTTATGTGTTGCTGTAAGATAGCACTTATCAATTCTATTGCACCATTTTTTCTATTTTCTAATCTTCTAAAAGATTAATGATTTTGTGCATTTAAATAAGGATATGGGAAATATTCAGATATTTGAATTAACCTGTGAGTTTTAAGCAAAAAACCATAGTGTTCTTTTATCTACAGCTATTTTTTTTTCTTAGCAGAAAAATTTTAATCCTTTTAAGGACAATTAAACCACATCCAAGACCTATTTTTAGTGATCTCTTAACTGATAATTACCATAATTCTCTCTTTTAATCTGTGGAAAACAAAGAATAGAAATCTGATTTAACAGTAGAATTGTTATGAGACCTTGTAGAATTGTTTAATATTGTAGTGCTAATATCAATTTCAGCCTCTTGTCATTTGCTAGCTATCCTAGAGGGTGTTTTGGAGGGCTTTGTTTGTTTTGTTTGAATCCCAGGATATTGCATGATGATAAGATTAAGGATCGTTGAGAGGTTTGCCTTTCTTTTGTAAAACAGGAATTGAAAGGAAAAGGTTTTGAAAGGAAAAGTGGAAATGAGAAATATGCATCTTCTTAAATAGACAATCTAATGCGGATTGATTTTTAGAGAAGAATACATACTTGAAATTGAAGTTATTGCCATACCCATGTTCCCCTTGAAAGGTTTTTATATAACTCAGGAGTCATTTCTACAGATTCAGAACCACTTCTCTAACAGAACTAAGCATTCTACTCACTGCAGCATTACTAGAATTCCTAAACCCCAGGTTGTCTATCATCAGATTCTATTTTGCACACTTAGTAACCTATCCTGATTCTCTATCTTTTCCTGTCCTCTGAGACCTTCCATTGTGTACAATCTTGACAAGCCGTTTTTAGCATTGTCCTTCCTTATATTCTCATCTATTCTCTGAACAGATTTCCTTACTACTCCCCTAAAAGAAATCTGCCAGTTCCCTGAAGACATGTTCTCCATGGCAGGCTTCTCAATTGGAAGCTGTTTATATCTTCTCACATGTCAACTGTGTTATGGGCTCTGTTAAAGTGTGCTGTCCTTTCCGCATGTTTTATCTCCCAAATGACTTCTCACTCTTCTGTTCAAAAGTCCTACACTTTATATCTTATAACAATTATTTATGTTCATGTCAAACTGCACTTCATTACCTTTCTTCGTGGTTTTGTGTTAGCATGTGGTGTGTGTCAGGAGATTGCCTCTGGAGTGAAAATACTGGCTAGGTTTGCACACTCAGGAGCTAGGCCATAGACTTTGCTTACAGGCAGCAGGAATATTGGCACATACAAATGCAACCACAAACAAATTCTCTTTATTAAAATTGTAAGTGAGTTTCTTAGCTTGCCTCTCTGGCTTGGAATGGAGCTAGGTACTGGTCACGCAGTATCACAAAACTGTCTCTACTGATGGCTTCCTAGAGCTGATCAAGCTTACCTTGACTGCCTTGACTTCCACATCACTAGTAGTGGTCTTTTCCTGGCTTGCATATGGGATTCTGCTCGTAATCCAAAATACAGTTTATCCAAATATGTCTCAAGCCATAGAGACATATTGGACTGAGTTGCCTCAAATTTTTTTGGACTGAGTTGCCTCAGATTTTTTTTTTGTCCTCTTAAAGTTTAATTCTTTCAAATGTTTATAATTTGAAGTGAGTTACAAACTCCTAGTTATCAATATTCTCCCATTTGTTTTGCTGTCACAGTCCTTCCACCACTCAATAGCTCACATAAAACACTAGTCTGGCTATAATCTATTAATAATAATATTGAGAGAGAGATAGAGATGTAACAACAAAACTCTAGCTCCTGGAACAGTAAATAAATATTCCACCTAAGGAAGATTGTGACCCATTGGTATAATCCTAAAATTGAGACATTTTTGGATAATTAAGGGTGTTATTGCAAGTATGATATGCTCTACTTACTACACAGGGCAGTTAAGGAAATATGCAGCGAGGAAATTTTATTCATTTAAGGAATCAAGGAGTATTAAAAAAGTGATATATAAACTTAGATCTGAAACATGAGTGAGAGAAAGATGAGAGAATTAAGTGAGCGGTGGGGGGCAGTTCTAGATAAAGAACAACATATAAAATCTTACTCAGTTCACTCAGAAGTTAAAGCCGAATAGTTCAGCAACCTATAAAGAATTTTGTACCCTGGGAAAATAATGGGAGAAATTTGTTTGGGATATTTTATATTAAGCAGCTATCACATATGTTGTCCAAAATCAATTCGTAATGTTCTTAAAGAAAAATCAATTGAAATAGGTAACATAGTCATGTCAAATGATTTCATTAGTAATCATTCCTTCCATGCTTTTAATATGTATTCATTTCATGTATATTGTTATCTTCCCAAAATTTTCTTGTGGATTACATGGGGAAAATAAGCTATTATATAGAAATCATCATAGTTCATAATAGGAGAATTAGATAAAATAAAATAAATTGGAAGCCGTTCATATTCTTTCTCTCTCTTTTTTTTTTTCTTGTCTTTTATCTTTTTAGGGCTACATCTACAGTATATGCTAGAGATTCCCAGGTTAGGGGTCAAATCAGATTTGTAGTTGCTGACCTACATCACAGCCACAGCAAAGCGGGATCTGAGCCATATGTGTGACTTACACCACAGCTTATGGCAACACCAGATCCTTAACTCATTGGGCAAGGCCAGGGATCAAACCCCTGTCCTTATGGACACTAGTTGGTTTTGTTAACCACTGGGCCATAGCGATAGACCAAACCACTGCAGTGTGCGCTGTCAATAATGGATCCTTAACCTGCTGCACCACAAGAGAACTCCTAAAATTAAACACATAGAGGTCCAGAGGAGTGAATGTAAATAAACAGAGGGCGATATCAACACTGCTAAATGATTCAAATTATAAATTCTGCCAATTATATTGTTAAATATAATAATTTACTTTAATCATGATTTTTAAGAATCTTAGTCTACATGAAGATGAACATGTAAGCATAATGTTGTGAAGATAAATTAAAAAGTTTTAAGATTACTACAGCACTAACTCTAGAATAGGATGCAGAAAATGCATATAGTAAAGAGAAAGTTAAACAAAAGAAGCTTGTCTTTCAAATCACAGGCAAAATTCAAATGTACAAGTGCAAAGCAATAGTCCTGAGTTATCAGAAACAAGATGAATACAGAGAAAAAAATTTCCATCAAAACACACTTTGAAGTTATATTCCTTTTTTGTAAGAAATTCTACAAAATTGGCAATTAGCAACTCTTGTTTATTGTGCAACTGCAATTCTATTTTAGTCTAATTTGGAAGAGAGCCCAAAATTGGAATTGCATAGTTAGGATCCTTTAAAAGAAGAGAAGGATATTTTGATAACCCTGAAAAAGCATATGTTATGCTTCAGATGACTGGATTAAATGGCTTTTTATTTAAAGGGTTTATGGAAACAAAAATAAATGTTCCACAAAGTATCAGCCAAAGGGCAGGTGGAGGACATTGGCATCTAGAGAAAGGACAGACAGAATTATGGAACCAATTTATGTGTTGCAATTGGCATGGAACATTACCTTAATTTTTCACATATAAACTCAATGTTTCCAAAGATTGTAAGAGCATATTTAAATGAATAACAAGTGATTTAATGTCTTTCACTGAAGTAAAAGTATTTTATCTAAAGTGCAGGCTGAGGCTAAATAACAAGTTTAGGCTTGTTTATGCCTGTTTTTATCTTTCACTGTTATTCTTCAAAATTTTCCTACACTGAAAACTACTAGAGTTAGAAACTAAGTTGATGTCAAAATATACATTTTTGATTTTGGCTTGAGCAAAAATGTTTTGTAGTTTTTATGTATTCAAATAATTAGACACGTTTATTTGCCAAACCCATCTTATTAATATTGTATTTAAATCTCTCATTTTTATTCAACAATGACAAAATAACTTGAAATCATAGAACACATGCATGACATTTTGATATTTTTTAGTTGTGTCTGTATTCAGTTCACTAATTACCTCATATCTCAGTGAAAAAAAAAAAAAAATATGGAGAAGTTCCCGTCGTGGCTCAGTGGTTAACGAATCCAACTAGGAACCATGAGGTTACGGGTTCAATCCCTGGCCTTGCTCAGTGGGTTAAGGATCCGGTGTTTCTCTGAGCTGTGGTGTAGGTTGCAGACGCGGCTCAGATCCCGCGTTGCTGTGGCTGTGGCTGAGGCCAGCAGCTACCGCTTGGATTAGACCCCTAGCCTGGGAACCTCCATATGCCGCGGGTGCAGCTCTAGATAAGGCAAAAAGACAAAAAAAGGAAAAAAAAAGAAAAGAAAGAAAAAAATAAAAGCCAGATAGATTTAGTACCTAAATCATATAGTCAATTTAGTGGTCAGTGAAAATATTATTTTGATGTGTATATTAACAAGTGAAAACAAATTTGTCTTAAATTAATGTAATAATGCCACATTACTGAAACCTGAATTAACAAGTAACAAAGATCTAGAAATAAAATACTTTAATTATAAAAGTAGAGCCTAATTTTCAAATATTTTCCTATTTAAATCAGTCTAATTATAGACCTAACATAAATTTTTTTCATTAACCTACTGCATTTATTATTTTGTGTTTTCGAGTTAGATTTTCATACATAGTAGTTATTTGACCCCAAATTTTTGCCGCATATCTAATGTCTTAAAACAACAAACACTTTTTTAGTTCATGGTTCTGTTGCTGGTCAATTTGGCTTGAATCCAGATGAGAAATTGTTCTGGTGATTTGTGCTAAGGTTAATTGTACATTGATACTTGATCAGCAGCACAACCATCTACCAACAGTCATTATCAATTGATGAAACAGTCTTGCCGAGGCAGGATGACATGATGATAAAAAGGTTCTAAAAGCGTCAAGAGAAATGCTCTTTTAGGTCCTGCTTGATTTATATTTCCTACTTTCTCATTGACCATGGTATTTCCTATGGCCATCCTCAGAGTTAATGTATTGAGAGTCTTACCACAGGGCGAAGACAAGAATAATTTACATCTGTATTTGCATTCTGCAAAATGTGTTCTGTCTTACCTGAAAGTCCTTTTGTGTGCTATTCACCCTCAATTTGAACAAAAGTTTGTGTTCCCCTAGGAGGACATTTAATTCTGCTTTCTAGAATTTGACTCAGCTTCTAAATAATCAATAGTTATATCAATTTTAGGGAAGACATATCCTCTGGTAAATAGTAGTAATGTGCCGTGCTAAATGTAAAGGACCATAAAATTTACCATATTTATTACAAAGTATTCCCAACTGGTTAAAGTTACAGAGACTGTTTTAGTGGGGAACAATGTGTCTTTCAGTTTAAGAAATTAAATATTGTATATAAAACAAATCTGTCATTTTGAAAACATTTTACTATATGAAGAGATAATGGTCATTTTACTGATTTGGAGATTTAGTTTTCTCATACATTTCCTAATATATGTATAGGACAAGTATATCCTACCTTATATATCCATCTATTTGCCTTATTTATGAATTACTGAGAGGATAGTGAAAACTTCAGCTGTAATTGTGGATATGTCTGTTTCTCTTAAGATCTATAATTTTTGGCATCTTGTATTTTGAAGCTCTGTTCTTAGATACAAACACATTTAGGATTGGTAATCTCTGAAAATTAACACTTTTACAATATAAAATCTTATTTTAATATTTGGAATTTTATGGGACTTACTTTGGTTGGAGAGAAGATCAGGGTAGCAACAATTTAATTTCTCTTGAGGCCTCTCTACTTAACATGAAGACAACTGCCTTCTCTTAGCCAGTCACACATTGCCTTTCCTCTATAGGTGCAAATTCCTAGTGTCTCTCTCTTCCTTCAAGGACAATAGTCATATGAATTAGGGCCCCATTCTTAATATCCTGGTTAACTGTACCTCTTTAAAAGTCCTATATCAGAATACAGTTACATTGGGGGTTAGAGTTTTAACATACGGATTTTTGGTGGAAGTGATTCAGTACATAACAGTAGGGGAGCACCATTTAAAAAGAGATGTTAGTTCTAGATTTTTACTAGATAATCTTTATTAGGTTAAAGCATGGACAACACCTCATTTGGCTAAGAGATTTTATCATAAATGGATGCTGAATATGATTGAATGCTTTTTCTACATCTATTGGGATAATCACACAATTTTTCTTATCTGCTAGCATGACGAATTGCATGGATCGATTCTGAAATGCTGAACACCTTTGTATTCCAGGGGTGAGCTACATTTGGATATATTCATTCTCTGGATTCAATTTGCTAATTTTCATTTTTTAAAGTTTTAATGAAGTATAGTTGATTTACAAGTTTGTGCTAATTTCTGCTGTACAACAAAGTTGTTGAAGGTATTCACATCTATGTTTATGAGGTATATTGGCCTGTAGATTTCCTTTCTCCAGTATTATTATCTAGTTTTGGTGTGTAATACGCATCCTGTAAGAGAGCCCTTAATGATCCCCACCTATTGGTGTTTACTGTCTCCTCCTTTGAGTAACTTGCTGCTAAGTAATAGAATAGAGCGACACTGAAGGATGCTGTTTGTATCTGTGATTACGATGAAGATCGTGCCAAAAGACTCCATTCCTCATTTGGAAAATGAAACTATCATGTTTGAGAGTCCCATTTGGCAAGAATCTGAGAGTGATCTCTGATGATGTTAATGAAAATTTCATTACAACTTTTACAACTTTAACAATACAATGTCATGGAGAAATAAATACAAATAGTTAATATTAACAATATCCTGTAAAATAATAAACATGAGAATTATGACAACCTGATTTCAAAAAATATTAAAAGACTATTAATATTATGGCATATCAGTTTAATATATAATAAACTTAGAATTTTTGAATCATTGTTGGTGAGTTGTAATATGCAGTTTTTTATACTTGACAAAATGTCTAAACAGTTTAAATACGTTTAATTAATTTTACCTTATATGCAAAAGTAACTTACTTATAGATCAGAAGTTTAAAAAAAGCATTAGAAAGAAGAATATTGTCTTAGGAAAGTTTTTCTTGTTATAATATGTACTAATAATTTTCAATAATTACAAACTTCCACTGAAGAAGAGTTTCTATTAAAAAAAATAAATTTGGCCGGACACATTTTTCTTAATTCCATAGATCTCTGAAGTAGATACTTCCAATCCCTATGTGTCTACTTGTGCTTTCTTAGAAGCCCTACTGATGACTATCCAACCAATCCATTTGAAATATATTTGGTCAATGCACAATAATTATTGGTGAAAATGATCAAATTTTCAGGATTAGAAATTTAGGTAAAGCATTAACATCATATAAGCATTTTAACAATCACTAATTAATAAGTAAACCAGAAAAATAAAGTCAGATTTCATCATAACAATACACTACAATGTGTGTTCTTTGTATAGGAATCTTAAAAACTTAACAGTACCTGAAATAACTACCATATTTGCAAGAATCATTTCCAAATCATTACATTTATTTATTAATTTTAAAGTTCTTTTTTATTCCTATATAACTCATTTACAGATCTATTTTATGAAAAAAATTTTTACAAGGATTACATCATTTTACCTATGTAATGTATTTAAAAGGTAGTCAGTGAGACATTTACTTTTTTTTTTAAGGCCGCACTCACGACATTCTTTTTCTTGCCAAATGGGACTCTCAAACATGATAGTTTCATTTTCCAGGCTAGGGGTCTAATTGGAGCTACAGCTGCCAGCCTACGCCACAGTCACAGGCATATGGGATCTAAGCTGCGTCTGTGACCTACACCATAGCTCACTCATAGTAACTCAGGATCCTTAAACCAATGAGCGAGGATCAAACCTGCATCCTCATGGATGTTAGATTCGTTTGCTGAGCTGCAACAGGAAATCCAGATTTTTCTAATAAGGAAGTTAAGATTCAGAGCTCTTAAGTTTCCATTTTTAATATGTTTGTCTTAGCACTAAAATACTAATCATTTGATGCCCCTTCAGCTTTCTTACGGTCTATATTCTTCTCCAGAATCTCTGCCACAGCTGATAGCAATCGGGACCTAAAAATCTATAAAAGAAAAAGGAAACATGTAAAACCTCTACCCTTCAAAAATCATGATTCAGTACATTATTTGATAGTTTCACTGGTTAATAATTTCTTTTTAGCTTCTGAAATGATCCAGGGGCAGTTTTATAGGTAGGTGTATTTTGAACTTGCTGCACAAACTGCAGCCCTTTTTTAACATTCGAATTTCAGATTTTTTTGATTTACAGGGTTACTTTATTTTTATGCTATTAAAAATTAATATATTAATTAAAGATACCGTAGTTGTGTGAGGACTGAAAAGATGAAAGCAGAGAAAAAAATGGCATATCTTCAGGTATGTGCATGCATCTCCTCAGAGTGTTTCTTTTTTTAGTCAAGCAGGAAAAAAATCTCTTTCCCACTCTACCAGTATTTTTTACCATTAGGTTCTGTGGGGCATGAATCATTACCCTAATATCCATTCCTCCTAAAAATCAAATGCATAAGCAAACCTCAAAAGAAGATGTATTCTGATAAATCTAAAAATAGTAATAGTAAAGCAAAAATAGAACATTTCTAGTATGTTTGAAATAACATAAGGAAGGTGATTACCTGTCTGGTTAATTCAAGTCTCCTCCACATCTTTAATTAGCATTTTCAAATGATTTCTAAGTTTATGTTTTGCACCTGCATGTAAATCACACTGCTATTCACCTGAACAACTTCTTTTGGATGGTTTCCCAGATTGGAGCCCTTTATACACAAAATTGCCTTTTTGGCAGGAGAAGTTCTAAGTGAAGTAAATAGTCTTGATTGGTCGGTACATAAAAGCCACAAACGTACAGTAAGGAAAGGAAGAACTGGTACTGTAACTGTCCAAAAAGCAGTGCTTGGCACTTGCAAAGTGAAGTATTTTTATTGGATTTCTCTATCCTAAGAGGTAGACAGGATTGTAGTTTTCATTTGGTCAAAGAAATGAATCCAACCCTTGTAATTTTCCATTCACTTTGAGATTTTTGTTGCCAGAGTGCCCAGAGAGTGGTCTCCAAATTGATTTGTATTCCTACAACTGAGCCTCGCCAATCTTTAGGTACATAAAAGTGCTTATTGCCTCTACTTTGAATTTCTGTATTCTTGAACATGATGAAGCTTCTGTTTATCCAGGATAAGTGAAAAAGATTGTACAAATGGTTAGGCTACCAGAGAAGAGTATTCACGTGTTACACATCATAGTTAAGAGCAAAGACTTCAAATTACGTGCACTCAAATTCTTGCTCAAAAGGAATCATGTGTTCAAGAGCAGTTTACATGACCTCAGAAGAATTCTGAGAATTCTTCATCCTTTATAACAAGTAAAAACAGAGAACACGCCTCATAGGGTATGTATGGGGGGTAAATGAGGCAAAAATAGAAAAGGTTAATAAATTATCGAAACATTTGTTTCTATTGATGATCATAGAAGTATTTCCATGTTCAGATTAATGTTTTTATATTCACATAAATCTTTTGAATTTAATATAGGTTTTATTTTTTGTTATAAAGAAACTAGAATTCAGGAATTTCTCTCTGGGTACAGTGAGTTAAGAATCTGTCATTGCCAGTTGCAGTGCAGGTCGCAACTGTGGGGCATGTTCAGTCCCTCGCTGGGAACTTTTACATGCTACATCTGTGGCCAAAAAAGAAGCTAGAATTCAGTAACATTTAGTGACCCCTTGTCAAGTAGAGGGAAGCAGAACCAAAATACTATGGACTTTTTTTTTCTCCTGTAAGAGATTTGGTATAATGATAAACATTTGACATTTCAACCTTTTTTTTTTTTAAGACATCTCTTTAAGATCTTAACATACCTTGGTTTTATCACTGTGTTAGTTATCATTCTTTAGTCTTATGGTAGCATTGAACTTTTTATGTACCCTGTATTTTATACTATATATAGTTACACAAGTTTCATGCCATTTATTAGAATATGCTTAACTTTAAATATATGATGTTATGTTTTTTCCATAGAGTTAAAGTGAAAAATTTATTTCAGTAACCAAGGAAGTTATTGTAGTTATTTGAACTTACTGGAGAAATTAATAAAGGTGATAAATATTGGAAAATTTTAAGCTTACTGGAATATTAGTAGTATGTGGTAGTGTAGAGAAAGGTTTCCTTCATACAGTAAAACATAAATAATAAGAATAAATAGTAATAACAAATATAATAAAATTGGTCTTTCCCTACAAGCAAATTTGTTACTTTGTATCACTAGAAGGAAGATGATAAGCAACCTGAAAAGGGAAACATGTTAGCCGTGGAAAAGGTACTTGAATCTATTTGAAAAGAAAATTTCTAGACTCTATTTGTCCCATTGAAAATTATGCTCACTAAAAAATGAGCTCGTTTTCAGTATTTTCCTGATTTAAATTTGTTTAATTAATGGCCAGACTTAATCTTCTTATTCCCTTATTCAACACATACTCAAGTACATGCTTTATGTCTGACACAATAAATGCAACACTGGCCAAAATGAGCTTACAGTTAACTTGAGGACCTACCTGTTGTGATAGTTAATTTTATCTGTTAATTTGACTGGACTCTTATCCTGGGAACTTCGATGGCCAGATAACTGGCAAAAATTATTTCCGGGTGTGTCAGTGTGAATGTTTCTGGAAGAAATTAGCATTTGAATTAGTAGACTAAGTAAATGCAAGTGGGCATCCTTCAGTCCTTTGAGAACCTGAATAGAATGCAGGAAGGCAAATTTTCTGCTTAAACTTAGTATTTAATATCAGAGTTGTTGTTGCTGGCCTACAGCAATGCCAGATCCGAGCCACGTCTGCAACCTACACCACATCTCACAGCAACACTGGATCATTAGCCCACTGAGTGATGCCAGGGATCGAACCCGCAACCTCATGGTTCCTAGTCAGATTCATTAACTGCTGCGCCAAGACGGGAACTCCTGAGACAGACATTCTTGAAAACATCAAGAGCAAAATGACTCTTTAGGATCCAAATATACACAGTAAGATTAATAGTAGACATAGAAAAATAATGAACTGTTAACAATTTTATACTTTTTGTGATCTAGTCTAGTGCTATGTACTATGTCAGTTTTTGCATTAATCAACATTTTATTTCTTCTACCATTTTATTATCATTTGAGAAAAATATCAAATATATCATCTTAGATGATAAAAATTCATAGGGAGATAAAGGGTCATATTGTGCCCAGATGTACTGCAGAGCCCATTGCCCAAAATAGAATCAGATTTTCTCAATGACTAAAAGTACACAATGTCACTTTCTACAAGTTTAATAGTTATTTGATACAATCTGTTTCCACTTTTTACTTAATTGCATTACCTCTGTATACAGTGGCCCAATACATGATTAAATAGAGCAAATAATAAACACATAAGTATCTGAAATTATGACTCATAAGAAAGCCACTTATAAGGATAAGCACATAATAAGTACATAAATTACATAAAGATTTTGGCATTTGGCACTTTAAATATTAAAACTGAGGTCAGGAATTAAATTCTAATTCTTTTTGTTTGTTTGTTTTTTGTTTTGTTTTGCTTTTTTAGGGCCCTGTCTGCAGAATAAGGTAGTTCCCAGGCTAGGAGGCTAGGGGTTGAATCAGAGTGGCATCTGCCAGCCTTCCCCACAGCCATAGAATGTCAGATCCAAATTGCATATGCAATTTATACCACAGCTCACAGCAACACAGAATCCTTAACCTACTGGGTGAGGCCAGGGATTAAACCTGCATTCATGTATACTGGACAAGTTTTTAATCTGCTGAGCCACAATGGGAATTCCCCCTAAATTCTAATTCTAAATACAACATTACATGTTTAGCACTGATATACATATTATAAATGATCTAGTTAAATCTGTAACATTTATAGAAAAATTTGAAAATTTTAAGGGAAATTTTTTCTTCCCAAGAATACATACAAGCCAGCAGCTGCAGCTCCTATTGGACTCCTAGCCTGGGAACTTCGATATGCCTCGGGTGTGGCACTAAAAGACAAAAAAATAAAATACTATTATCTGTTCCTAAATTATGTATTATTAATAAAGAGGTTGAAGTATAATTTCAGATTATTTCTTATAAGGTGTGGGAAATAAATTACATCACATTCTCTAAAAAATGAGAGTTCTTTTTGAAATTTACGTTTATATCAAGTAAAATGAAAAGCATGTTTGAGAGTCTGCTGCATAAAATTCCATGGTAAAAATCAAAATGATTTATTTTGTGATGAATATAAGACTAATACAAATTCACATAGTAGAGAATAGACAAAAAAACTCATTGTGATTGCCATTGCTTTGGTGATTATTACCAAAGTAGTATCTAGTCAGTATCAATTAATTTTGCTAGTATGTCATCCTAAAATCTAGACTTATACATTGGACTTTCTTATAATTAATTTTTATGATACCGTTTATGCCCTTTGATTATATTCTATTTTCCTGTCCAGAGAAAAAATAATACATCAGCATACAATTCCCTAAATCATTTTTTTCTAGGTTAAAAATATCTTTTTTACATTTATGAAAAATTAACTTGTGGATTTACAATGTTACATGAAATTATACAGTCAACAATATGCTTCCAAAATTTAGAGAGAATTTTTGAATTTAATTATTCAATGTTAAGTAGAACAAATATCAAGTCATTAATGACAAAAATTAAGAATGTCACCAAGAATATCTTCATTATATAAATTTGTGTAAAAAATAAAATGAAAATTCTGAGTAATAATAAAATGTCCATATATAAATTATTTTGTTTATTTTGGTTCTCCCTTCTCTTAATCAATCCCACTGATTTATTCGTTATCTTTAAGTATACCACTCCACTAATGAAATCAAGCTAAATTTATTTTCTCCCTTTTTTAAATTAATGAAGTATAGATCTGAGGTTAAGGCATTAACTTTGTTTTGCTTTCTACATGCCTCCCAATTGTAAATGATTATATATGGATATAGGCATAAATACAGGTGGAAATGTAGACGGAGATAAAGAATCTGGACTTCAGTAGACATATATGTCGAGATGGAGATTTAGATAAAGTAGAAAAAGATAAAAAATATAAGTGAAATTTGATTTAGTTTTCATTTACAGTTTCCATGAACTTTGCTAAGAACTTTACATACTTTTTTCTTCCATTAATTTTCAGAATATATTTCTGAGATGTAGAATTTATTATTTTTATTTCTCCTAAGTGGCCTCTTGAGACCAAGGATTTTAATGCCCAGGCCATTTAGCTAGAAAATATTGAATCCAAGTTTTAGATACAACCCTGTTTTCATCATAATTTTAAAACCAAAAGAAAATGTAGGCTTTATCTAAGCCTGAACCAATGAAAAAGTATCACAGAGACCTTAAATTTAAAGTATACAGAGAGCTCTCCACTGTAAGCATCCTTAGGCACTTATTGAATGGACATCACTTTATTTTAAAACAATCTAAAAAACTTTATGTGATTTTCAGACCTCAGAATATTAGAAGCAGCCAATTAGGATAAGAAACCTGTTAATTAGACCCATATACACTGGCAACAGGAGTGATTACTGACAACATAGAAGTGTGGGGAATTAGGAAAACTTTTATAGTGTAGCCTGTATAATAATTGATATTCACTTATATAATATGACTCATCATTGGAGGATTAGATTATATTGCATATACTTTGCATGTTATTGAAGTAGGTAATATGTTTTAGTCTCATTAGAAATAAACTGTGTGTTGTGAAAATGAGCATGGAGATTTATGAAGGGATAAGATTTAATCAAATGGGGAGAAATAACTTATGAAAAACACCATCTTCTTAACTAATGGTATCAAGCAAATGTGGAATTGTTTATGTATGTGTTCTACACAGAACTTCATTTGAATGTAGATATTTAAACATCAAGGCAACTTATATGAATGTTTGTATTCCTGAATATGTGTATGTTCATATATATATATATGTACATATATATGCACATATATGTTAACCCTCAATATTTAATACCATAAAGAATCAAGGGGTAAATATCTTCATCTTTTAATATTTGAAGGGTTTTGTGAGAAAATCTTATATGCTCATATAATTTATAGCTTCAGAAGCAAAATTTGGGCTAGGAAATAGTGTTTTAGGATCATTCAAGGAGATGTTTTCTAAAGTCATACTATACCTCAAAATGGAATAAAATGTCTCACAAATGATAAGCCCTCAAAAGTAGAATAATTCAACCACAGATTAAATACACTATATTCATTGATATTATGTAGACATTTAATATGCCAACAATGAGATTAGTTTTAATGACCTCTAAAAAATAAAAGTGCTAATGTTTTAACCTGTAATATTTTACAATTTGTGTTCAGAGTTCATTACTGAGAAAGAAAAGGTTTCGTTTTAACTCTAATAACATTTGCTTTATTGCATTTTAGTAGTCTTGGAGCCAAATAACATATACTTTCAGGAGCTGCATTTTCTAAAGGTGCCTAAACAGGGTGTGTTTGTGTGTGTGTGTGTGTGTGTGCCCATGCAGTTTCTTGCCAAAATCTCCCATAATATTAAAAGACATTCAACCAAGGAATGAAAAACTTTAAAACTCTACTCCCTTGATTTGATCATGTTTTCCAAATTGTCATTACTGCTACCATCCATGATGCCTATAGCTATTTCCTATGGCAGAAGTTAATGAGATAGACAAGGACATACACAGATGAAACTAGACACCTGCCTGGCTTGATGAATGATATAGTTCAGATTTGAATTTGAAAGAATTACTCAAAAGATTTACTTATTACTAAGTGGAGAACATTCTTGTTTCTTTCATTTTGTGATTAAGCTGAAAGCTACCTCACTTTAGAAATAGTCTCATATCATGTGTTGACACTCCCCTGCAGGGATATGTTACTATGAAGAAGGAAAAGAACTGATTGGTTTGATCCTTCTGTGGCTTTAAGCGAGATCACATGAATCACTGGAGTTTTTTGCAGCCAAATCTTTTTTAAGCCTAAAAATTTCTAATTTCTAACTAAATATAATAGTCTTGTTATCAGACTCAGGGTTTGGCTGTCTGCCACTTGAAAGCCAACTTTCAAGAGATAAGTATTGGTTGTGAAGGAAAGTTTGCTTTATTCAGGAAGTTAACAACTTGGGGAGCGGGCAGACTCATGTCTAAGAACCAACTCTAAAAATCCTGCTTGACCATATAAGTTTTAAAAGGGAAAAAGGGGAAGTTAATCACAGTTAATCATTTGAGGAGATGGTCAGAGTCTTTGTCAACTTCTACTGTATGCAGACTATCTTTGATTGGTTAGTGGTGAGATAACAGGGCAGTATTCCAGGCTGAACATAGTAACTCAGCCTGAAGTTACTATCCTCCAGTTGAGGGGGGTCCTTAGTTCCTGCAGGAGAATTCAAAGATACTGTTATATATATATATATATATATATATATATATATATATATATATCTCCACTGAGGAGGAACCAAAACCCTGCTTTATGCAGCATTACTTAGATTCTTAATTTCTCCTCTGTTTCTGCATTCCCTCACTTTTCTGATTAGCAATTGTTTGAATCTGCCCTTTGGTACTCAGGGGAGGTCTAGGAAACTACATCATTTTTCCTAAAAATAAGAAACAGGTAAACAAAAAGGATTTGTACCTGGGAGAGTCCCATGGGATCCTGCTTGGTTCATTCTCAGTATCCATGTTTTTTTACTTCATATTTTTCCAAGGCTTGATAACTTCTTGAACTGTAATGTTAAGCCTAGTCATTATTCTTTGTAATACATAATGAACATTCCACTTGCTCTATGGCATATAATTCTGTGAATTTATCTGATAACAATCAATACTTCTTTATTCTAGACATATTTAAGAGGATTCGATAGAGAGAGTAAGGGTTTCTACTTGACTAGAATATATTTTAGATAAATATCAATATATTTTTATTTTTAGAATGGCTTATCTAAACAAACCCAATTAGGAAACATTCTTACTGTCAAGACCCAATTCTATCAACATCATTCCAGGCAACCCTCTTTGGTTCCTTATGTGGTCTGAGGAAAAAGCAATGCACTTTCAAGGAATTCTTAGAAACACTTCAAAGTTATGTTTTGGACTCTATCAAGCATTTCTGCCAGGTCCAGTCTGAAGCTCTCCTGAACAATACCCTTACCCTCAATCCTTCTCATCCAAGAAGATATTCATCTATTAGGGGAAGCAGAGGCTGTCATGTTAATGAAGGTGTTTATGTAAGTTCCTCATAGCTATGCTCTTGCCTCCATCTTCCAACTGAATTGAGTGGGTCCAATAAAGGAAAGGTGGTTACTGACCTGTAAATGAAAAGGGAGGGATATCCAGATTCTGTGTCAGGTAAAATGTAGATCTTATTTCTAGAAACTAACAAGCTTAATAAATCACATGTATGTAAATATGCAATATGTTGGCCTCAGGTAGTATATGTAGTAATAGGTAAAAGAATCACCCTCTGTCTTATTTTTATCCCTTTAGAGTTTGGTATCTAGAAAGTGATCTTGCCTCAACTGAAAGTGGTAAGGTTATACAAGGAAGCTCCAAGAAAATCATCACATAATAAAATCATCTTTTGAGATGAATTCCCACAAAGGTTAGCAGAGTACAAGCTCAGAGATATTTATAGAAAAAAAATTAATCTTATTTATATTCACTGGCTTTTATTGCCTGGGAATACTGATTATGTTTGAAATATAAAAAGTCATCATGTAACATAACATGAACTGTGCTAAGGAAGAACACAGATTTGAATTTTTCATATAAACTTTTAAAATCATTTTTAATACATTTCAGGCTTTGATCCAGGAATAATCTAATACACTCAATGTGGAGCTTGGCAGTATTTAATATGTAAGCACCTGGGAAATTATCTGGTTTCAAAAAATTAATTTCTAGGCCCTCTAAATGAAAAGATCCCTTGAAGCATAAAACAGGAAAAGATTAGTAAGTGTGTGTGTGTGTGTGTGTTTCTGTCTATAAATGTGGGTGTTAGGCTAGAAATTAATGTATGTAATAATATGGAGACTACTTTATTCTCTAAGCAACTAGTACAAGAATTTCTTGTACTGGCCTTTATTGAGAAAATATTTTAAGGACTCCAAACTCTAGAACTCGATTGTTAGCTCAAAGGAATAAAGAAGTGACTTTGAGTAACAAGGGAAAGAAAAATGCCAAGTTTTTGTAGGATGAGCAGGAGTTTTGCTGTGGTGTTCAAGTCAGGAGGCAATTAAGATATCTAATGTTTAATATAATTTTAAAATCATTTTCTGGGAACATACGATGAAAATCTATTTTGTTGAATTTGAGTCTTCTGCAAAAGCATATAGTTTATTCCACATTGCTCATTAATTTGTTCTTTCCATATAAACTATAGAAGATTTAGAATTTTACCCTTGGATGGGTGTTGCCTTAATAAAAAGGGAGCATATTTGAGCAAAGGAAACAAGACTTGAGGAGAGTGGTCATTTTGTTCTTACATACAAGTTTATAAAATTGTCTCCAGATAATGTCTAATTCTGGTACTAGTACTAATATTATGTGCTATATAGGCCCAAGCTAAGTGCCCTCTTGATAAAATTCTGAAGAATATCTTTGTAACCTTTCCACGTAAGGTGGATACTTCTCATTAAAATATAATTACTGGTTTCTCTTCCTCTCTAATTCTGTTTTTTATACACAAGATTCTATCAATAACTTGAAGTGATGAAAAAACGTTTTTATTTCAAATCTCTTAAAAGTATGGAGTTTAAATTTATTATGCATCTCAACTGAATTATTTTTAAAAAGATACAATGAAGAAAACAAATGCCAACATATTATATTTAAAAATAACTTACATATGGTATTGTTTATTCTTCATGGTAGCAAATGCTAGAAATTTGCTTTGACAGGATAAATGCCAGCTAAAAAAGATTGTGTAGTTGTCATAATGTGAACGTTAAAAAAAAGTATATGTAATAATTTACAATAGAAATCTAATTATGTCTCATAATTATTTAGGACAACTCCCTTGTTTAAAAATTAGAACTGCCTAGGCATATTCAAAGTACCATATTTAAGTGAAACAGATTTATATACACCATTATAGCTTATATACTTACACACTTTCTCTTTTCAGTTTTATTTATTTACACTTATAATAATGACCTGAAAAGAAATCAAGTTTTATTAGCAAGTGCCTATTTTCCACTAATTACAGTCTTATTACTGTAATTTCACATTTTTTCATTTTGTCCAGAAGATGCTGCTGCTGCTGCATAGATGCTGATACAACTTTGGCTACTGCTGTTCTGCAGTCTCACTGTTACATTAATCACTGACTAAAAAAAGATATTGATGCATTTTTTTCTTACTGATTTTTCTCTTCATTCCACCCTCTGATTACTGCAATCCTGGAAAACAAGGTATCATAAAATGTAAACAGTGTTCTAAGAAATCCATTTATGTTATCTGATTCAGGAGAGAAGCAAAAACTAAGATTGGATTAAGATGGGATCAGGCAGTGAAGATTTAGGAGGGGAAGAGCAAAGGTGGTAACTGTGCATTTGCGAAGAGTACCAAAACCTGAGGAAATCATTCTAACTGAAAAGCTAGCACTCTGCAAGAGAACACACAGTAATAAATCAGAATGGCATGTTCCAAGGAGAAATTTTAAATGCAAGAAAAGAAAAATAACGATTATATTAGGAATAAATGAAATCAAATAATCAATTTTCCTATTTTTGCTTACTTATACTAAGGTATATGAAACTTAAAAAAAAGGTATTTTTTAAAATATTCCACATTGCAGTTTAAGGAGCTGTGGTGCATGATGCTGCTCATGTATACATTTGACCCTCTGTCTTCCAATTACAGAATTAATTAACTTAAAAAAAAAACCTGGAGAGGAATTCTGAAATACCTCTGCTCTGCTCTTGCGCTGCAAAAGATGAGGTGATCTTTATGGTAACACACTTGTTCCATCACCTGACCTCCTTGTTTATTTAATTGCTAGACTAATCACAGTGTCTCTCACTTTTCTCCACAGGTACACACAGGGATGCACACACAAACAAGAACACACACATACATCAATTATTTACCTAAACATTTTTGGTTAGTTATTATGTACCATGACTTTTAGGGAACATTTATATGTGTTTAATATTTATATTCCCAAAATTTCATTTTTAAAATAAGGTGTGTATTTTTAAAATATGCAAGTATAGGCTCATGGATTATAGGTATTAAAGATATCACACTAGCATTTTGGGTTTTTTTTTTGCTTTTTAGGTAGGACCACACCTATGGCATATGAAGTTTCCTAGGATAGGGGTTGAATCAGCGCTCCAGCTGCAGGCCTATACTACAGCCACAAGAATGCAGGATCCTAGCCTAGCCGCTTCTGTGATCTATACCACAGCTCACGGCAACACTGGATCCCCGACCCACTGAACAAGACGAGGGATCTAACTCATATCCTCTGGATACTAGTCAGATTTGTTTCTGCTGTTCCACAATGGTAACTCCATACACTAGTATGTTTTTAAAAAAAATAACATACTTAATGATTTCAGTATTCAAGAGTTGATAAACAGTATGATTGTTTTCTGGCATAAATAGGAACTGATGATATTTCTAAGCTGATTCTGGGAAATAGTCACTTCTTTCAAGCACACGTGGAACAATAATAATTCACCATGATCTCTAATATTAAAATAATATAAATCTTCTTTTTGGTCACAATATAAAAAAATAACTAAATAACAGTAAGATAACCAAAATAACATAATTCGGGAAGTAACAATGCTTCAGAAATATCTATATATAAAATGAGAAATCTTTAAGAAAATTATGGTATATTTAGAACTGAAACAACAAAGAAAACACTTATAAAACTGCTTTGGATAAGCATGAAAATATTTATCTCTGTATGCAATTGACCCTTGAATCATACAAGTTTGAACTGCATGGATCCATTGATGTGTCACAATTTTAATATGAACCACTGTACGATAGGATCCACTATTGGCTGAATCCTTTGATGCAGAACTGAAGATAAGAAGAGTTGACTGTAAAGTCTCATACAGATTTTTCGCTGTGCAGGGTTCATTGTCCTTAATTTCCACATTCAAGAGCCAGGTATATACTATTCTATACAACATATCTAGTAATCAACAACAACCAAAAAATTATGAGACATAAAAAAAAGACAGCAGAAAGTAGTTATGAAAACTAGGCTCAAATGTACCATGATACAGAATGAGCAGAGTACTTACAATAACTATGAATAATATGAATAAGGCTCTAATGTAGATGGCAGGCAAAAACAAATAGGTAATTTCAGCAGTGAAATGGGAATTATAAAAAAAAGAATCAAATGGAAATAGATTTAAAATAATATTTGGAGATGAAGAAAGTCTTTAATAAGTTCATTAGTAGACTCAACACAGCTCAGGAAAGAATCAGTTGTACTGAAAATAAGATGATTGAATTACTAAAATATAAATGCAAGAAAAAGAGTAAAAATCAAACAACAGAAAAATCCAAGATCTGTGTCACAATAGCAAATGGCCTAACAAATGCATAATTGGAAATCTGGAAAAAGAAATGTTTGAAGAAATAATGGCTGATATGTTTCAAAAATAATATTACTGACAGCTAATTATTGTTCTAAAAATATCAGATAGTACCAAACTGGTTAAATACCAAAAACACACACTTGTTTGCTTGCAATGCACTATACACAAACACAAACACACACATATGCACATCTGAGAATATGACAGTCAAACTGCAAATAGCAAAGGCTAGAAGAAAATATTTAAGACGAGCAGAGAATGCAATTTACTTTCAGAGGAACAATGATAAAAAAAACACAAGAGACTTATCAAAAACAATGCAAAAAGGAAGATAAGATTTAAATACTTGATGTGTCAAAATAAAAATTTTTAAACCCCACATTCAATACCAGTAACAATATCATTCCACTTTACCTGAGGTAAAAAGACTTACTAAAGCAATCAAGACCTGAAGAAATTCACTGTCAGCAGAACTCTTTTACAGAAAGGAAGTTGTTCAAAAAGAAGAAATATGATATACTCGTGCAGCTGAGACCAGCTCAGCCACAAGAAGAGGATCTGGTGAAAAATAAAGAGACAGCACAAATTAAAGTTTATGGGCTCAGGGGGCCAGCAGTCTCAAAGGACTGAGGCCCCAGGTTAATTATAAGGCCCATATTTATTTATTGTCCTTACAAACAAAGCCATAAATCTATCAAAGAAAACTCATCAAGGTAGAGGTCATATAAGCCACTGATCAATATCAAAGAATACATTCTCCAAACCTCTTCCTAGGAAATCAGCATTGAATACAATCATCATTATTCTAGACACCTTGCTTGAGGGTGGCCCTCCAGGTGACATCTAAAGAACAATTGGTATGTGCAGAGGCAGTGTTCTGCTCTCTGCTGACCCAATGTTCCAAAGTCCATACCTTTGTTCAAGATCATTGCCTTCAGGCCATACCCTCCAGCTATTCTAATTCTAATCTTATTTAAATCTCAGACATATTGTCTCCATGAGAAGTTAAACATTTACTGATTAAGAATTGGTCAAAATATTTTCCCGTCTTCTTGCAACATACTCAGAAACATGGATCTACATAAAGAAATAAAGAGAATCAGCTGTTGAATAAATGACAGTTAACTCTATAAAGCAAAAATGATAATGCACATATGTACTTAGGCATATAAAGCAATATACATATGTAACAGTAAAAGATATGACACCAAGAGAATATGGGATGAAAGATACTGAGAATACAAAGTCACATGTGTGATGGAATAGTGTATTAATAGAGCCTCATGTTACTTACAAATGTATATTATAAGCCTTACTGAAAGCACTCAAAAAGGCAAAATATATCAATAATATGAAAACGGAAGAAATGTATAAAACTATGAAGCTATAAAATGCTAAATTAAAACCAGAGAAGACTGAAAAGTAGAAAAATAAATAAAGAACAAATTGAACAAATAGAATGCTGCTAAAAAGATAATAGATCTTAATCTAGTTTTATCAATAATCAGTTTAAATGAGAATGGCCTAAATTCAGTTGACAAAGAGATTTTTAATTTAATTGTTTTTAAAAAGTGGAACTAGCCTATATGCTGCCTAAAAAAAAATCCAAATTTAAATATAAAGATGTAAACAATTAAAAAGAATAGGATGGAATAAAAGATATTAACATGTAAAAACTAATTTCAAAATTAGGATAAACCAGCTATATTAATTTCAGATTAAGTAGATTTCAAAATAAAGAAACTCATCAGGGACAAAAAGTAACACTAAATTATTGTAAAAGGGTTAATTTTCTAATATATACCAATCCTAAATATGGTTTTAACTAACAACAGAGCTTCAAAATACAAGATGTCAAAAATTATAGCTCTGGAAAGAGAAATAGACATAGCCAAAATTACATTGTAAGATTTTACTCCCCTCTCAGTAATTCATAAATCAGGCAAGAAGAAAATATGTCAACAATAGAATATAGCCTGACAAACCAATTTGATCTAATTGACATTTTAGAACATTCTACCCAATAAGAACAGAATACATATTTCTGTCACGTTCACACTGACCGTTTACCAAGGAAGGTTACATTTGTGTCCACTAAATAAATCTTAATACAGATACAATAATAAAAATTATACAGAGTGTTCTCTAAGACCAAAAGGAAAATCAATTATAAATAAATAACAAAAAGATGTCTAGAAATCACTAAATGCTTGGAAGTTAAACACACTTTTAAATAACATCAGTATTCAGAGAAATCTCAACAGAAATTTAAAAACAAAACATTTGAAATTAAATGAAAATAAAAAATAAAATGTCAAAATATGTGGTCTGATAAAGCAGCTTCCAGTGAAAATCTTATAGCAATATTTGTTTATATTAGAAAAAAGAATATTGAAAATCAATAACATATTATTTCACCTGAAGACACAAGAGAAAGAAAAGTTAACCCAAAATAAGTAGAAGGAAGGAAATCATTGTTATTAGAATAAAAATCAATACATATAAAATTAGATTAATAAAATCAATTAATTGAAAAGAAAGTTCCTCAATAAATTAAAAAAATTGATAAACATCTAATCAAGTTAACAAAGAAAAAATCAGAGAAGATAAAAATGATCTGCCATAGGTTTAAAAATGATGCCACAAAAGATATCCACCTCCTAATCTCTGGAAATTGTCATATTAATTTTTTTGGAAACAAGGTCTTTGCAGAGGTGATTAAATTAAGTCTTGAGATGGTGAGGCGATCCTAAAGTATAAGGGTGGGTCCTAACTGCAATCACATGCATCATTACAAGAGGGAGATTTGACACAGGAAGGAGAAGAAAATATAACAATGAGGAAGACATTGGAGAAAGAATACAAGTCAGGAATGCAGGTAGCCACTGGAAGCTGGAAGAGGTAAGGAATTAATTCCTCCCTGGAGTTCCAGAAGGACTGAGGCCCTGCTGGCATTATGGATTTGGCCTGGTGATACAACTTCAGGGATAGAAGAGGGGGGATTCCTACTATCCCAGTAATGTTAAAGAAAAATAGAGTTATACTGAGAGCTACTGTATACCCATAAGTCTAAAACTTAGATGAAAGAGTCTAATTTCTTGAAATGGCACAATACACAAAAATTAAACCTAACTATAGGCAAAGTACATATAGATACAGATAAAAATGTAGATATGGATATAATTATCAATTTAGATATGAATATTGTATGTACATGACTAAATGTAATGCGATATTCTGGACTGAAATATGAAACAAGTAAATGGAAAAACTCTCAATGGTATTTTGTTAAATTCAGTTTCATTATTTGGTAAATATACTGGTATTATGATACTATTACTAAAAGACGTTTTGACATTTTTGCATATGTGCATACACAAATACTCAACTTTGAAATTTTCTCTTGAAGAAGATAAAACTGTGGAAAACTGGTATTTTAAAGACATATCTATTATCATGATATTTGGATAAAAGCATATCCTTTAACAATTAAAGACAATACTTCAATTGGAATTGTGGCAGTGAAAACAAAGAGAAGTAGATGAAGGAGAAAACAAGATATGAAAAACACCTCCCATTTTGAAATAAAAACAAGAGAAGTATGACAAGTTTGGGGGGACAATATAGTTAATTTTGAGAATTTTAGTTGAGATAATTATGAAACATGAAACTGAAAATATTAAAAGTTATTTATATTTTTGAATAATCTGCAAATGATAGAATAATTGTAGGATGCAGGAGCAAACTCAAGATATCTAAAGCCATTAAATAGGATAAGACCCCAAAAGTGAGAGAACTTATTCTAGGACTGAGTCTTGAGAAATTTTAGGAATTGATTTTTGTAAGGATTAGGAGCCAAATAGGGATTATAAAACATATGGATTTGTTAAGAAGCAGTAGCTTTGGATGTTGTTGTAGCAACAGAGGGATAATTATGTTGTAAGAATGAGGACAAATTGAATAAAATGAGAAGGGAAAATGGAATTGATGGAGGAGATTTTGGTGATTTTGAAAAGTCAAGTTCCAGGGAACCGTTTAGTGATGGAAAGGTAAAACTGATAGAAATAGGTTTATTACAAAAAGAAATAATGTATTCAATGTTTCTCCAAGGTGGATATAAAAACAAGTTGTTCTGTAGGGCAAGTGAGGCTGGGATACTATTTAATAAAACGGGAGTCGGTTAGTTTATTGTTTTCCAGTAATGCAACATTGTGGGCCATTACTAAATAAGTCAGATATTTAAGACATTTTGAAGTAGATATGTTAGAATGTGTGTTCTAAGATGTGACATATTAGAACCTGTTTGTATGTAGAGAGAATGAATGACAAGATAAACTAAGGTTGTAAATAAGAGACATCTTTAGAACTGTGGATAGCTTCGGATTCTAGACTCTAAGAGACTATTCCTAGGCAAGAAGAATAAAAATTATTCTAGCATAAAAGAACTGAAGAACAATGAGAGGCATGCAGGTAGAATTTCATATTGCGAGTTGGGATTAAGAATTAAATACACTCAAATGGATTATGTTTTCTTCACAAAGTATAAGGCAAGATGCTGGTTCATAATCATGAGAGATCCAGACTGAGATCTGAAACTGATTCCCATAAATGGAAGGCAGGGAGAAGTTGAAGAAAGAGGGCAGCTTCTCCTGATTGGTAGGTGGCAATTTTAATAAGTGAGGGAACTTACATAAGAGGCTTGGCCTGGGCTGATGCAAGATTATTATATCTCTGCATCCACCTGTCAGAATCTTAAGAGTTTATATAGTGTCCTTAACTGGGTTCAGGCACATACGCTATCCAGATGGTCTCAGCAACACATTCCTCTTTCAAGGCTGAATCCTTAAAGTATGAAATCATGGTGGAATGTAAATTTCAAGGACAGGGGAGAGGGTAAGGAAACTCCCATTGCCTAGGTCCATTCTGTTTGCTCAAACACAAGGTCATCTACTATATATGAGGAATGGAGAGAGGAGACCACTTATGGAAATTGAGGAAAGTGACAGAGATGAAATAATCATTCCAGGATGTGATATATCAAAACATAGAATACTAAGCAGTTCTTAGTGTCCATTTGAAGTTTGCAGTCATGAATTTTAAATAAACTAATGCAAAGTTATTATAATTTTAAATTTATATGAATGGGGCTAGCAGCCACAGCTATATATAGATTTTTTTCTGTATCATTCTCTATACTTTTTTAAAAGCATACCAATATTTTCTCTTCAACAGATATTTAAGATGTAATTTTCTATGTAGATATTTATAGAATATACATTTACCACTTTTTAAAAGATGATTTAACTTGCTGGACAAACTGTGATGGCCTATTTTAGTGTTTATTATCCAAATCTGTACCACATTTTGCATATAACCACATGGCAAGTAAAATATTCCTCAAAAGGGTAAGACATTTTCCATATCGAAGGTATTTTAGGAACTGGTGTTGACTGAAGAATTCTTATTCAGTAGTTTGACTGAAGACAGAGCACATAAGATTGTATAAATAAGCAATGTTTTGGAATAGAAAGAATTGAAAAAAAGTAGCCATGGATAATATGAAGGTTGGCAACTTAAATTTGAAAAGAAAATAGAAAGTGGAATTAATCTGAATAGATAGGTAATGCTTTGAGCATGAGGCAACACTGTTAACAATTTATACAATGTTGGTTTTAAAGAAATAAGAAAAATATTTATCTAAATAATGCAAGTACTTATGATACAAAGGTATAGTGTGAAATTCACCAGTAGAAAAACTTATTGGGACAGTTTTCTATAAATATTGTTTTTTTCCTCATCTGCTTATTCTTGCAATCAGATTCATAGCTGGAATTGGTATTTGTGGATCTTTCAACCCTACAGTATTTCTGTTAAAGCTGCTAAACATCCTTCCATTAAAATGTATAGAATTAATGATCTATGTTGAGAAATCATATACAGTAACACAGATTATGAAATATAATGTACCTTTAGAATTAAACACACACGTAGACAGCAGATAAGTTCAGTTGAGTATGGGTGTGATATGACTTGAAATCCTCTTTTTTACAAAAGGAGTGAGAGATTTAGGGATGAATAAGGACATTTTCTTTTTTTTGATAATAGTTTCCTTCTTGGCTTCATCATTTTATCACAAGTATTTTTCCCAGGTCAGTGGGCATTTGAGTGACATTTTCTTAATTTTACTGTGACATTTTCTTAATTTTATTAAATAAACTTTATAATTTCTTAATTTTCTTAATTTGAGTGACATTTTCAGGTCCTCTACTGACCATCTAATATAGCTCAATTTATTTTAGTCAGTAACTGCCCAAAATCTAAACTTTAAATGAACTTCAGTTAATATATTTAGCACAAAACTCTTTCATTCATGCTTTCTACATGGTGGCAGTGTGGGTCTTAGTGTGATTAAGAGAATAAGGTCAGGTGGCCTGTAGCTGAAAACAAACTTGAGCAGGTACATATGTATAACCTTGGATAAGCTACTCTTCCTTACATCTAAGAAATTGCTATTTTTAGATATATCCTTTAGAAATATTTAAATTTGGGGGAAATGCAGAGTAATAAAATATAGCTTATTATTCAATTTAATCTCTGTAAAAAAAAAAGTAAAAAAATAAATGAACCTCACTCTAAGGCTGATTGGAAGAATTAATGAGTTAATATATGTAAAGTGCTTAAAAGACTGCATAGCATAATAATTAGTAATTAATAGTCTTCATTATTATGGGATGTTTTATCTTTATCTAGCTCTAAATGTTAATCTATCTCATTTCTGCTGTAGGTCAGCAAAAATACCTCTTTAGAGACAGGATTGGAAGATTCCTTGAAGTGTAATTGGAATGTCCCAAGAAATGATATTGACAACATTTGGGCTGAATCCATGTTGAAAAGGGGCAGATACAATTTCCTAGACATATAGATTTTGTAGGTTCTCATTAAACAAATATTCCTCTTCATGAGTTTTTATTGGTTAATTGTTTCATAGCTTCCATAGCTACCTTGCAGTGCAAGGTAGTTATAAGAAAATTATTTAAAGGATATATTGCTTGAGATTTTTTCCTGGGAATTCATTTATAATTTTAAGATACCTGATTATTTCTCTACTGAATACAGAAAAATACAGTTTTATGTTTTTAAATTAGAAAAACTGATAACTCATAATAGATTTTCTTCAGTGTCAATGATTTGGAGTATGAAATTTTATGATTTTAACTTAAAAATCTGTGTTAAACTTAGAAAATCAAGCTCAGACTCTTTTTGCTTATCATTGCAAGTTCAGAAATTTAAAATATTATAGATATATACTTCAAAATTGTTTAAATTATACTATCAAGTATAAACTAGTCTTAATCAACTACTATTCATTTAAAATGTCTATCCCATTTTATTACTTGCTATCATTAATATGTGCATATAAATATTATGTAGTTCAATATTTTAAAGACATATTTCATATTTGACAATTGGCAATGTGACGTCCAACTTGAACATTAAAGCATACTCTTAAAAATTCTGTGGGCTTAAATAAAGGAAATATTTCTCACTGTTTACAGTATCTATAGCAACTGAGTTAAATCACTTTACTACCATTTACTCTTCAGTTGTGTAATGAAATGATAAGTTTTAGTATTACTTATTAAGATGAATGTTAGGAGTCAGGATGAGATTGCAATTCAGATTTAGATTTTACCGGTCATAAAAATGTCACATATTAATCCATGTTAAACAGAAAACAAAATTATCCCAAATTTAATAGTATGAATGTTATAATTAACTGAAATAAATTAGTACATATATCAGATAGAGAAATATGTAGGATTAGGTTAAAATGAATACTGGACAATGTGTCTATATTTTAAAGAAAAAGCAGAAACCAAAAATCAAACTATAAAAACAGATACATGCAAAATCTTTTAGATGGTTTGTAGAATTTTTTTAACTGTTTTAAACAACTGAAATTTAGGTTCATTTTGTTCTTAGTATTTTTCCTGTGGGAAAGAATTTTAACGTGAATTTGACATTACAGTTAAAATCCATATCCATGAAATGTGGCAGGTGCTTTAGAAAATTGTTTCCTTTAAGTTTCTATTAAACATTAGACTTACAAAAATCACTTTTTATTTTAGTCACAAGTACATAAGAAATGTAAGACAAAAAAATAAACATACAGCAATTCAAACAAAAAGACCATTTACTCTTGCCATGTTTCATAAAAAGGATATTTTAGAAGCAGAACATTAAAAATAATATTATTTCACAATAAAGGGCTTTTTCCAAAAACTATATTGTCAACTTTACAACAGGATTTATAATATAAATGTATGTTAAAACTGACAAGGATAAGCTAAATTTAATACATTGTATTGTTTATGTTGGTTTCACTATAACATTTTTTTAATTTAGTAGCTATGTAGATTTTAGTGCAGTAGAATTGAATTTGAGATTAATTTTTTTGGACACAGCCAAAACATATCTAAGTTCCCAGAGTAGAGGTTGAATTGGAGCTGCAGCTGCTGGCCTGTGCCACAGCTACAGACAGCAAGGCCAGATCAGAGCCACATTTGTGACCTACACTGACGCTGCAACACCAGATCCTTAACCCACTGAGCAAAGCCAGGGATAAAACTCACATCCTCACGGATACTAGTTGGGTTCTTAACCTGCTGAGCCACAACCGGGACTCCCAAGATTAATTTTTTAAAACCCCTGTCCTTATAGAAAATCAGGTGTTATTTAGGTTTTTTGATACAAATGGAATCAAATTCAATATCATGTCAAAATTTAATTATTTTTGTGAATCAAAAAATTCTGAAAGATAGTATTTCCAAGACTTCAGTATCATCCTTTACCTTTTCTTCATGAAAAGCAAAAGTAGGAGTTCCCATCGTGGTGCAGCAGAAATGAATCTGACTAGGAACCATGAGGTTGTGGGTTCGATCCCTCGCCTCGCTCAGTGGGTTAAGGATCCAGCATTGCTGTGAGTTGTAGTGTGGGTCACAGACACAGCTCAGATCTGGCAGTTGTAGGTCCGATTAGACCCTTTGCCTGGGAACCTCCATATGCCACGAGTGTGGCCCTAAAAAACCAGAAAAAAAACAAATAAAAAACCAGAAATCAAAAATAAATTGTCTTTGACAGGTCAGGAGTGCTACAAAAGTGGTATAAGGGGTTCCCCAATGGGCTCTTAGCTGATTTATATATTTCAGGATCCCCGCAAGAAAATATGGAGCGACAGATTATGTACTTTATGTACTTAAGTACATATCCTAAAAAAGAGTCCTGAGACCAACAAAAGCCCTATGACAGCACAGCATAAGCTTATGTTTGGAAAATATTGCCAGAGATAATAAAATCAACAGAGTCTTTTAGAAATTTGGCCACTTTATCCCCCCTCCTTTGGTGTTTCTATGTATTGTCCTAAGGATTCGAAACAAGCTTTGTGTGAGGACTAGCTCAAAGAGCTAAACAATTAATTCTCTTCTAGATTTTTCTACTAAGCATTATTGAAAGGCCTTGGTTTCATTAAAACTTGGATTTATGTGGGGAAGCATATAAATTCTCACATATCATTCACCACCCCATGTGTGTGAGGTTAGTCTTATCATATTCTTTGAACTAGTGATATATAAACTCTGATGAAAATACACTGAAAGTTGTCTAAGAAATGTATACTATATAAAAAATGTTTTGATGAAAGGAATTGGACAGTGCATGTCCAATATCAAGGATAAGAATAGAAATCTGAAAAAAAAACTATGTTTATATCTTCATAGCATTTTAAATTAAATTATTAAAATAATACTTTTTTATGATAAGCATACATAAAATATTTTTATGAACCTCTACTTACTTTATTGGCAATATATTATTAAAGGTACTACTATTAACATGGGGATAAATAGATACTTAGAATATATCTGATTTATTAAGTGAATTGTAAAAATATATTTTTCTTTCTATATAGACAAATTCTTAGCATAGAAAATAGAGTAAAATATTCCCTTATACATCTAATCTTGCTTTTTAGTCCTTCTCCACCCCTCTGTACCTGAAATGATTTTCATCTATTTTCTTTTCTCTTGCTTTAAAAAGATGATTTCAAAGTACATTATGTGAAAATTGTATTCTTTAGTATGTAGAAATTGTATTCTTTACTTTAGTATGTAGAAAATTGTATTCTTTACTTTTTCAAGTAAAATTATTTAAAATTGTATTCTTTAGTATGTTAAATAATTTTACTTGAAAAAGTCAATTTCGTGTTTTTTATTTTTATTTTTATTGAGTTATAACTAACATACAATATTATATATCAGGCGTATAGCATGGTCATTTGATATTTTTATATGGTATTAAAAGATCACATCAATAAGACCAGTGACCATCCATCACCATATAGGTTGTTACATGGTTATTAACTGTAACCCCTATGCATGCATTGTTTACCCATGACTTACTTATTTTATAGCTGAAAGTTTGTATCCCTTAATCTTCTTCATCTCTTTTGTCTGTGCCCCCAGCACCCTCTCTCTGGCAACCTCCACTTGGTTTTCTATATCTATGAGTCTGTTATTATTTGTTTGTTTAGTTTGTTTTTCGATTCCACATGCAAGTGAAATTATATTTTTTCTATCTTATTTCACTTAGCATAATACAGTAATGTCTATGCATGTTGCTGGAAATGGCAAGATTTTGTTTTTTGATGGCTGAGTAATACTGCATTTTTATTTATGTATATTTAACACATCTTCTTTATCCATATAATTATGTATAGACACATAGGTTGCTTTCACATTTTAGCTATTGTAAATAATGCTGCAATGAACAGAAGTGTACAAATATATATTTGTCTTTTTTTTTTTTTTTTTTGCCTTTTCTAGGTCCACACTAGCGGCATATAGAGGTTCCCAGGCTAGGGGTCTAATCAGAGCTGTAGCCGCCAGCCTACACCAGAGCCACAGCAATGCCAGATCCAAGCCATGTCTGCAACCTACACCACAGCTCACGGCAATGCCGGATCCTTAACCCAGTGAGAGAGGCCAGGGTTCAAACCCGCAACCTCATGGTTGCTAGTCGGATTTGTTAACTGCTAAGCCATGATGGGAACTCCTACAAATATATTTTTGAGTACATGCTTTCATTTTCTTTTAATAAATACCCAGAAGTGGGATTGCTAAATCTTATAGAAGTTTTATTTTTGACCTTTTTGTTTTACATAGTGGCTGAACCAATTTACATTCCCACCAACAATGCACAAATTTTCCTTTTGCCCCTCATCTCCACCAACATTTTGTTTCTTGTCTTTTTGATAATAGCCATTTTGAAAGTCTGAGATAATATCTTATTGTAGTTTTGGTCTGAATTTCCCTAAAAATTAGTGATGTCGAACTTGTGGCTGGTGTCCATCTGTATGTCTTTGAAAAAATGTCAATTTCAGACCCTCTGCCTGTTTTTTAAATGCAGTTGTTAGAACTATACTTTGAAAACTATAAGACATTGAGGAAAGAAATTGAAGGAAACACAAACAAATGGAAAAATATACCATGCACATGGGTTGGATGAATCATTAGAGTTATTTTTTTTTTATCATACCCAAACCAGTCTGTAGATTCCCAGTAGCATTTTCATAGAACTAGAAATTTACATGGAAATTTCAGGCAAAGCTGTTCTGAGAAAGAAGAGGAACCTAAAAGTATCATGCCCTGACTTGAAACTATACTACAAAAGCATAGTAATCAAAACAGTATGGTTAGAGCACAAAAACAGACACATAAATCAATGAAACAGAGTAGATAGTCCAGAAATAAGCTCATGTTCATATGGTCAATTAATCTGCCACAAAGTAGCTAAGAATACATGGGGAAAGGACAATTTTTTCCAAAATGTTGTTATGAAATCAAAGAGCTACAGAAGAATGTGCAAAAGAATGAACCTGGCCTACTTTATTATACCATATACAAAAATAAACTCAAAATGGATTAAGGACTTAAATGTAAGACCTGAAGCCACAAAACTTCTTGAAAACATACACAGTAACCTGTTTGCATTGGTTTTAGCAATATGTTCTTTGATCTGTCACCTCAGACAAGGGCAGCAAAAGCAAAAGTAAACCAGTGGGTCTACATTAAACTAAAAAGCTTTTGCACAGTAAAGGGAACCACCAACAAACAAAAAGGTAAACTACTGAATAGTAAATCATATACCTGAAAAGGGATTGTTATTCAAAATATATAAAGAACTCATACAACTCAATATTGAAAAAATGTCTTTATCATATATTTTTCAATATTCATAGTTCAATATTTTAAATTAAAATTAAATCTTTAAATTATTGTTTGTAATCGCAGATATTTGAAAAAGATATAGTAAACAGATGGAGAGGATATCACACATAACAGATTCCAATGTATTGGACAATGGAGTTATTTTTTATACATGGGACATTTTGTTTGATGTGTTCTCCAGCAGTAATTCTAAAACTTAATCATGCAAACAAAATCTTAGAACTGTCTTAAAGCTGTAGATCCTGATTCATATTTCTGAGGTGAAACCATAAATATTGTTCATAATATTATCATTGCTTACCATGCCCCTAGGTGATGCCTTGAACTGTAATTTTGAATAGCAAAATCATACAGCAACTAGTTTAGAGAATACTATGATAGTTCAATATCTGTAACAAAATAGAAGCATTAATATGTGTCAATAACTCATTCTCAGTTTTATTATATTTAAGCTTTTAATAATATCTTTTTATATTTTAAATAACCACAAAGAAACAGAGAAAAATAATAAAATGTTAATAGTCTCCCAATTATAACCACTGCAATAGATTTTCTCTTATTATTTTATTGATTATTCATTCTTTCACCTGTTTGTATTTTGGTTAATTTATATATTATAGTCTTATAAGATAATTAAAGGAAATATAAAATTAAATGAGAACTTAAAATAGAAATAAAAATAATAACTAAGAGAAGGTTAGTTCATGAAAATGTATATTATTAGATCCTGTACAATTAGTAGACTTGTTCTACAAAATCAGCAATATGATTCAGTTAGGCAAAAATAAATTTAAAAAATAAGAATCACTTACAATAATTAAAATATGCAGAGGATAAATAAATCTGGAGAAATAACATCTTTTCACAGCATTGGGGCTTGGAAATAAAAATTTATCCTAAAAATCTAATAAAAAGTACAGAAAGGACAATGATATCAACCAGATCTCCAAAAGAGATCCCATATTAAATGTTGTATAACTTTTTATTATTAAAGTATAGTTGATTTACCATATTGTGCCAGCTTTTGCTATACAGCAAAGTGACCCAGTCATACATATATATACATTGCACATATTTTTTTTAATAACTTTCAGTAGGAAGTTATGTCCCAAGAAAAACTGATACATAGAATATTTGGGAGATCCATACTATGTGGTTTTCATCTTATATTTTATGATTTTCTGGTTCTATCGAATCATCTTTCTAGTTTAAGTGCCATATATAACTAAAGAAATATCGTCACATTTTTCTGTTTTATTATTTGACTATATCATATTAATAGCCACTACTACTAGATGTATTTAATGTTACTGTGTATGCTAATCAAATCTAAATGAGTTCTCCAAAGTACCTTAAAAAAATCAAAAGACTTTTACTATTACAATTATAGCTGAGCTTTGTTTTTTTTTTGTCTTTTTGTCTTTTTAGGGCCACCCCAAGGCATATGGAAGTTCCCAGGCTAGTGATCAAATCGGAGCTACAGCTGTTAGCATAGGCCACAGCTATAGCAACACAGGGTCCAAGCCACGTCTGCAACCTACACCATAGCTCAGTACAACACCGAATCCCTGACCCACTGAGAGAGGCCAGGGATTGAACCTGCATCCTCATGGATACTAGTTGGGTTCATTGCTGCTTAGCCACAATGGGAACTGTTTTTAATTCTCACAACAGTGCTATTTGTACCCATATAATGATCTAACCCTTCCTCGGGAGAAAAACAAAAAAATCATATCCCTGAAAATTTTATTCTAACCTATGACATGGAAAGCCTAACAAAAACTTGCAACATATTTCAAAATGTAAAATTTTAATTTTTCTTATTTCACTGATTTCAGTGTTCAGGTGCCTTAAAAAACAAATAAAGCGGGCTGGAAAGTGGCCTTCAAATTTGTTTATTTTACAGTATTTAATTTTGTTTTTTGATTTTCTGATGGTCGTTTAGTTTTTAACTCAGAATGTCAAAATGAGAAACAGTAGCTGTCACCCTTATGTGGCACCCAACGTTGATAGTACTTTGGCATTAACTGAATGCCACAAGATGATGACTACAAAAGCAGTGACATCCTATACAGAGATCTGTATCAGGTCTTGATCAGCAGTTGACATTTTCAAAGGTCACCCAACTCCTCAGTACTAGTCCATTACTTAATAACAGGTATTACTGACAGTGGGACACTGCAGCAGAATTAGCTAAAGCACTGCAGAGACACAAAGCACTTGTGACAGAAACATTCTGCACATATTTCACAAATTTTCCCTGATACCTTCATTTCAGGTTACCCTCACCTGTACATAAAACATTCCCATTTCTATCTCATAAAAATTCCCAAATTAGGAATCGGGTTAGAGAAAATAGTCAAAATCCCAATCATTTTTTTCTGTTTTGCGGACCTAACCAGAAAATCTTCCTTTAATACCTCTTGCAATATTATTTTAAGAAAATCTCCTAAAGAATGAGCTGAATCCTATGATAATTGTATTAGATAGTGAAATATACTGCAAGGAAAGGAAAGGAGAGGAAAGAAAAGGAAAGGGAAGGAAAAGAAAGGAAAGGAGTAGGATATTTGCAAAAGAATCAAGTTGAAATCATATTAGATTAGGGTGTGCCCTAAATCCAATGACTAGTGTTTTTAAAAGAAGAGGGAACCACAAACTGGGTCACCTTGCTGTACAGTGGAAAATTGACAGAACACTGTAAAGCACCTATAATGGACAAAATAAAACTCATTATAAAATAAAATAAAAAAAATAGAAGGGGGAAGAGGCAAAGAGACACAGGGAAGAAGATGATGTGCAGGTGGAGCAGAGACTGGAATGATGCATCTATAAACAAAGGAGTTTCAAGAGTTGCACGGCCACTGGAAGTTAGGAAAAGACAAAGAAAAATAGAGCCTTCAGAGGAAGTATGGTCCTGCTCACACTTGGTTTGGACTTACGGACTCCAGAACTCAGAAAATAAATTTTTGTTATTTTAAGCTACTTAGTTTATGGTAACTTGTTATGTCACAGCTAATATTTTAAAAATATGATTACTCCAGGCCTTGATTTCTTCAAAAACAAAAAAGTGAAGCATAATAACACCCAGCTTACTGCATTATCAGATATTTTTCTAAAGTACTTTAATATAGATAAATGTATGTACATATATAAATTGAGTGTGTATATCTACACATTCCTAGAAAATAGTTTATCAAATGTTCTTTCAAATTACCCTGGAAAAAAGTCATAAAAAATACCTTTTCTCAAATAGATTTTCTGGAGTTCCTGTCGTAGCTCAGTGGTTAACGAATCCGACTAGGAACCATGAGGTTGTGGGTTCGATCCCTGGCCTTGCTCAGTGGGTTAAGGATCCAGTGTTGCTGTGAGCTGCAGTGTAGGTTTGCAGATGCGGCTCGGATCCCACGTTGCTGTGGCTGTGGCAAAGGCCGGCAGCTACAGCTCCTGTTAAACCCCTAGCCTGGGAACCTCCATATGCTGCGGGTGAGGCCCTTCATAAAGCAAAAAAAAAGAGAGAGAAAGAAAGAAAGAAATAGATTTTCTGAGGATATGAATTCAATGTAAAATGAAGATGTTTGGTTAGTTACAAGCAAAACCTTGTATCTCTTAATCATTACTCTAGAATTGACGGTGCACTGTTTCGTGCATGACTCCTTAATAAATATTATCTAATATTTTTCACTGATATCATTGGTACCAATACAGATGCATAGAATATTTTGCTTCAAATTGATATTTTTGAGACTAATATTAACATGGGAAATATTTCAGAGGGAGACATTTTAAAGCAAATAAAAACATTCAAAATCATGCAGACCACCCAAACTTTAAATGTGTGATTTATCTGCCTCTTTATTTTCAATATCTACCAGAAAAAAAAAAATCCACTGAATTACAGAAGATAATCCAGACAGATGGTTGTCCTTTTGGCCTCAGACAGCTCTGACATAAAACTCGTCCCCTTCACTGGCGTCTGGAAGGCATCTAATCACACCAGCATAATTTGTTTTCTGTAATTTTATTCAGGATTCATGTGGTTACAAGAAGGGTCATATTGCACAGTACACTAAATACAGCATTTCACTTGAAAAATCCCCTTTGTACTTGTTTCTTGTCTGAGTTTTTTTATTTCTACTCTTCCTTCATATGATACTCAGGCTCTGCTTTCTTCTAGAAAACCTCCACCTAGTTTTTAATTTCTATCAAATTTCTCTTTGATTGAGTATAACAATTTAATCTTTGTTTTTCTGTTATCTCCATAAATGAGTATTCAAATTCAGTGAGGAAATACCTTGTGTTTTCATATATTTGGTGGATCCTCTTTTAGAAATCTCTCTCCTCTCTCCCTCTCTCTCTCTTACCCCGTTTCCTTCTCATCCCACCCCACCCCAGGAAGGATAGATCATTTCAAGAATATCTTGAGTGCCATATTTAAACTTCACCCCTTTTCTACATCCCTTTAAATCTAAAAGAAACTTATTTTTACACACTCTGTTCCTCAAAATATACTAGAAATGAAAACAATGTTATAATTTCTCACTACCTCTTTGAAATCGTAGGATATAATTGATGTCTGTTGTTAGTCTCTATCTTTCGTCCCACGTTTCTACTTGTCTGAAAAATTGATAATTGTCAAACATAGTGAAATTTTTAAAAGATGCTAAGTTGTCTAATCTCTGCCTTGATATGAGTATATGTATTTTCTAACTATCTTAAAATTATTAGATAAGATTCAGCAAACATTTATAGAAAATCCGCTCTAATAGACATTGTACTAAGAAGTTGGGGATATTAGGACAAGTGGAGCCCTCAGTGAGCTCACAAACTGAGGAGACAGACACATGTACAATAGCATCATGCAAATGATAAATGTGCTATTTAAATACATATTCTTTTACATTTATATAGGATTTTATGTTTGTAATGAGGAACAGTGATAAGAGCCATTAAGAGGATTCAAAATGTAATGGTTTAAAACACTGTTCTGCTAGTAGTTACCTGATATTGAGTAATTTTCTTAACATTTTTGTGCTTTAGTTTGCTTATCTGTAAAAATGGAGTCCTAATAACACTTCACTTCCCAGAGAGTTTGTGATAATTAAATGATATCTGTAAAACCCTTTGATCCCTATGTGGTCTAGTATAGGTACAAAGTAAATATTTCCTCTAGTTGATGCCATTATTGTGATGATGATGATGGTGGTGGTAATAATGAGTATAATGGAAGAAAGAATATGTAAAATTTTAACCTTTTCAGGTTTTCTAAAGTCTTTATTCCTTTTTTTTTTCGTTCTTAGCTGCTTATTTTTCCTTCTATGAGAATATCAAAGAAAGAAGATAAGTGAGGCCCACCCTCACTTCTAATACACATCTGTCTCCCTTAAAGTTTTCCTGCTTTGTGGTTATGCTGTAACTGGGGAGAAAACTGAATATAATGACCCACTCCTCCAGTGATGCTGAACTCAGAGTTTTCTTTTTGTACCACAAACAAGTTTTATGTTTTCTGGATTAAGGGGTTCTTGATATAATGGAGTCCCTGAAGACTTGATGATTTCTTCATGCATTGGAAGAAAGCTCACTCATCCAAACTTTGTGTAGTCTAATAAGCTCACTCCAAATGGAACATTTTATTAGATTCTGAAAAAAAAGGTATCTTGATCCTCAAAACCTTCCAAAAACTTGACTGACCTTCCCTAACAGTAAAACCAGAAGAAAATTTGAGAAATCATATGTGTAGCAATGGACTAGGAAAGGTCCCAGCACACACACTTATTTTGGATGGGATCAAAAATGAGACAAAATCACTATACAAAAATCATTAGCTCAGTTTGATGTGGAAGTGCCTTTGATTCTTCAGTGCAGATTCTGTTAGAGCACTAACACTAAAACTGAGTTGAATACATGATATATGATCGTTTTTCAAAAAAGCTTTGTTCCTTCTGGTGGCTGCCAGACAGCAAGAAGAGCCCCAGGAAAATTTATCTCCTGCTGTTCACCTCCTATGCAGTCCTCTCAGACCTATACAATCAATGTAATATTGTAGAAATGATAGCATGGGTTGTTCAAGGATAAATCATAAAAGAAATTGGGATTCTACCTTGTTTTTCCTTTAATATCTCGCTCCAGAAGCCTACTGTCATGTTGTGAGGACTGTCAAGGGGCCCTAGGAGAGGTCCACATGGTCAGGGACTGTGGTTTCCTGTCAAGAGCGAGGACCAACTGACTAGACATGTGAGTGAGGAATCATTTTAGAAATAGAACTTCAAACCAGTTATGCCTTCAGTTGACTGAATAGCAATCTGAGTCAACCTCTTTCTTAACTACAACTTCACAAAGACCATGAACTGGGACAGTTCAAATCCTGCGTACCTAATTTTCTGACCCGTAGAAACTGTGAGATAATATAAATGTAATGTTTTGAGCCACCAAACTGTCTAGTAATTTATTTTGCAACAGTAGATAAATGAGACCTCTTTATCTTGCTTTTTCTTTCCTTCTTTATTTTGTGTTTTTCTTTTAATCCTAATCATCAAGAATAAAATATTTTCTTACCATCATTGATATGGGACATAACCATAATCTTTACATAACCTTTGCACTTAAATGTGAGATGCTCAGGGGAATGCCTAGATTCCAAAGTCTCCATTAGGAAATTTTTTTTTGCCATTACAGTTGGGTTTCAATAGAAAAAAAAAAGCAACTTTGGACCCTGACTCAAATAGATTTCAGCTGAACAAGCTGGTTTTATTTTTCTGTTCTGTTGGCTGCCATCCTTTCTTTTTATTTTCTGCTTTAAGCAATGACTTGATGATTTGTTTTTTTCTCTTTTACAGGCTTAAAAATGTTTGTCTTAAAATAGCAGCAATAAGAGTATTCAGTATATAATTTTGCAAACAGTTACTTTTTCCTTGGACTTTTATGTTAAGCACTGACATTTCAGTTTTGACAGTTTTTTTACTACATATTTAGAATGAATAAGTTCCCCATAGAGATAAAATGAAAAGAAATATATTACCAGAAATAAGACATTGGAAATAGAATGTGATGTAATATAGCCTCGTGTATAAAACAAAATATAGTATATTAAATATTATAGACAATTGATGTGAAAGGTTGAGATCTTTTAAAAAATGAATTACACTCTTCATTCAGACTTAGTGCTAAAATAGGCTAAGCCGTGGTCTATTTCTTTATTACCTCTCAACTGTTCTAAACTCCAGAGTGATGTCATGATATTAATTTGCTTAATAAATCTTTTGTAAGTTTAGTTTTACTTCATGTCTGTTTAAATTTCAATTTGTGTTTGTTGTTTTATTAATATTACTACTATTTTATTATTAACTGTAGTGCATGCTTGATCACTTGCTTAGCTGCTCACACTTTGGAAGTGAAGAATTATCACTATATCTGTTTTCTATCCCTATATTTGTCTTCCTATAGTGGAACAGAAAATTAACAAATTAGTAGATCATAAGACCTTTTTTCCAAGTGTTTCGTAATTTTCAGTAACTTATTCATATTTATGTTTTTCTGTTGAAAAATCTTTTGTGGATCTATTTTTAAGAGACTGTAAAGAAATAATTGTGATTTTTGAAGAAATGGAAATGAAACCCCACACATTTAGCTTATTAGTTCCAGTGCACTCTGGTGTTTTATATGTCTTTTTCTATGTTTATTCCAAAGCTTCTCTGGTAGTAAATATTAGATTTTGCTCCTTTGAAAATATGTTTTTTAGTAACATATCTGACTTTATTATTTGGTCATAGTGTGTGTGTTTAATGTGTTTGACTTCTACAATGTGTTTGACTTCACTTCTGCAATACAATCATATGTTTTGCCAAGGAGAAGTTTGTGGGAAAAAAAAGCTTGAGAATTTAGATATTTTTCTATATTTTTATTTGGCAAAAATATCCATTCCTCACCAGATTTAGGGAAATGACATTGGGGAAAGAGAATACCAAATTTCCTTTAGAGACTGAAATAATTAAAATGCAAGGAAAGTCCTGCGAGTTCTTCAATCCTAAGGAAAATCAAACTTAATTATATCTAAATATTTCAATTGTAAGAACTTTTGCTTGAAATAAATTTTCATTTTGAATTTAGCTAAAAAAACTAGGAATAATTAATAAGGATCTCAGAATCATTACCCATAGTTAAAAGAATCCCACAGTTCCTGAGTGATAATCCCTTGTAACATGTCACGGTATTGCAAAGTATGGATCTAAAAACCACTCATTGTTTTAGTTAGCATAATCTTTTAAGAGATTCTCTCTTAAACCTTTTCCATTCTAGTTAAGAAATTCCTTTTAAACTGAAATTTGTAGCTCCCTGCCTGAAAGATTTTAAAGCGTAAGATGATTTGTGAATTTGAAGTTTGATTGGAATCTCAAGCACAAAATATGGTCAAGTTTTTGGGGTGTCCATTCTCCAGTAATTCCCCCAAAGTATTCATTATATAAGACTAAAATGTTCTCGTCAGTGTCAACCTAATAATTTCAAACCATCTTGAAGGTAAATTTCTTCTAATGACTGAGAACTCTTTCTATACTAATATTAAAAAAATAATGTTCTGTCAATCATTGTAATATAATGTGCTATAGTCTTAAATGAGTGAATCTTTTTCTTTTTCTTTCTTTTTTTAAAATTCTAGCCAGGAAAATATGTTTTTGCCTTTAGTTTTAGGAAATGGTTGAAACAGCTGGCTATTCTTAGTTTAGTGAGTCATTTGGTTCTCATGATTTGTCCTAAACACAGAAGGATTCTCTAAAAAAAATACGAGAAGGAAAACTAAACTCAAGCATATACTGCAGTGAAGCTGTGGTGCTGTGAATATCATTCTTTTGGAAATCTTGGAAGGCTGCTTAAAAAAATCAACCCCAATTTGGAAATGCATTAATATTAGCACTTATATGACTATTGTCTTTGATTTCAGAGAATGACTGAGAGGAAGTTTTATGTTTCTACTGGTGACAAATATGTACCCAATATCTGTGCATATAAACTGCACATCATAAGCAGAGTCACAGAATTTTACAAGTAAAAAGTAGATACTGAAAAAAGATATTTTTAAAGACTACCTTAGATGATTTTAGTAATATTTAATCAGTTTAAAGTAAATTAAAACCATAAAAAGGAATAAAGTATATTGTCATAAAGAGCACATTTATTTTTATATTTGAATCTTCAACATGCCCTTCCATAACTGTGTTTGCATATAAACAGTATCAGTTGTAGTCTTAGCATTCATGAAAAACTCAGTCGTAAATAACTGAACAATTATATATTGACTCATGTTTTAACTCAAATAATAGAGAAGGGGCATAAATGCATAACCCCAAATCATCATGATAAATGATAATTTTAAAACCTTTTATTTGCTAGGGTTTTAATCACTCAGTAATGTTGGGCTTTTTCAGAGTTAGCTTCTCTGTTATTTTCTGGCCTTTCTTTCGATGGTGAGCATGGCTTTTATCCTTTAGTACTCCCAAAATAATGTCCCATAGCAGGAAGGCCAAGGCAAGTCACTACTCTTTTCATCTTGCAATTTATGAGTCTTTTCAGAAGCTCCCAAAATATTTCACTTTGGATTCAATCAGCCAGAATCTAGCCAGGTGTCTGGCACCTTGCTACAAGAGAGGTGAGGAATTCAGTCAGTAACTTGCTTTTTCAACTTGCAGAGGAAGATTTAGTTGGGAATTGTTCACATTTAGGTAACCAAAGAAGTCTGCTATGTGATTGACTACTGAGGCCTCAAAAGAGAGACAAGTCAAGCTAAAGATCAAGGTCTCCAATGCACACTTACAAAGACTCATTTGAAGATTTGGCTGGCACTAGTAATTGAGATTTGATTTTACAGAGAGAACATATTTATAACTGTATATTTGGTATATAGCTGGAAATCAATTTAAGCATATTGAATGATCTAAAACAATAAAATAGTATTGGCAATTTCATGACAACTTATCAGTTACTTTCAACAGGAAAAATGATTAATGTGTTAGAAAAGAATAGAATTAAAAATGTAGGGATTTGTGAATTCACTCAGTTTTGGCTATGCTACTTATTAGCTATTTCATGTTGAACAAGTAATGCCACTCTCAATTTTTAATCTCCTAATATGTGATAAGTTAATGATACTGACGTTTGAGAATTAAAATGAAATAACATAAGTGGACACTGACAGCACACAGTTACTAACCCTTAGAAAATCTTCTGGATTTTTTCTTTTTTTTTACTCCATCATTCATCCCACACATCCAGTTTATTTCTTCTTATTAAAGCTTCTTTGATAATAAGATCTCATAACTTATAGTTTATAATAACCAAGATGATGATTTAAAGTTTAGTTTGTTATATAAAAATGTACTTCTTAAAAAAATAGAGTTGTGGAGTTCCCGTCGTGGCTCAGTGGTTAATGAATTCGAGTAGGAACCATGAGGTTGTGAGTTTGATCCCTGGCATCACTCAGTGGGTTAAGGATCCAGCATTGCTGTGGCTGTGGCGTTGCCCGGCGGCTACAGCTCCAATTAGACCCCTAGTCTGGGAACCTCCATATGCTGTGGGTGCAGCCCTGAAAAGTCAAGAAAAAAAAAATAGAGTTGTAAAATTTCAGGAAATATATTTGATATATAAAATTCTGTTATGTAAATTATTGAATTAGTCATTTCTCGAAACACATTATCTTTCATCAAAGCACATCTGCCAATATATAGTAAACAACACTCAGAAAATCTTCCTTTTTCTTGTGAAAAAATCAAACAATTTAAAAAATAAAATTACATTTAAATGTCATCTTCTTAGAAGTAGATCCTTTGAAAGTTTAGAGGTTTTATACTAACAAAATAAGCCTATTATTTATTTATTTATTTTAGGCCACATGCATGGCACGCAGAAGTTCTTGGGCCAGGAATCTAATCTGTGCCAGAACTGTAATCAGAGCCACAGCAGTGACAATGCTGGATTTTCAACCCACTGAGCCATGAGGGAACTCCTGGCCTCTTATATTTTTTTAAACTAATTTTTGAGTTGTTTTTGGTGTATGTAGTCATATGTAGAATGTTTATTAATTTAAATATTGGAAACTAATTAAAAGTTTCAAGTGGTTAATTACATGAAGTTATTAACCAGAAAAATGACATTTGTGGTAAACAAAACAATGTAAGCAAATTATAAAAGCATGAGAAACAAACACAAAAGGAAAGCTAACACCGGAATGCTGTTTTTCTTATATAGGATTATATTAAAAAAATGGGTAGTACTACAAGTTGGACTTGAGGGGTACTTTACACTTGTCAGGGCTATTACCTTACACAATTTGAATAATGATGAATACTTGTAGTAAACTTCCCATAACCCTCAGGATGTGATGGATGTGATATATGGGTTAAGGTCACATTCTATTTCTTAAATCAAGAAAAAGTGCCTTTCAATGACATTAAAATTTAAAGATTAAATAAGTGCTTTGTCTTCTGAATTATCAGATAATGACTGAATATTTAGGAGACTGTCTCTAAATACTGCACTATTTTAATATTTGATTCAGAATAAATAATATTATTTTCTCCAAACCTCTTGTTTTATTATGTAGAATGTATATTTACATCCATATTTAGACATATGTATGGATGGATATATATACACATAGGAGAAAGATGAATAAAAAGATATTGTCATAGTGATGAAGATCTTGATTTTATTCCAATGTGTTTAATCCTTAAAATAGAATTTAAAACAAAGTTTAAAATATTTACTTCCATATATTAATTGGGACTCTGGCATTTAGTTTTCTAAATCATTACACATAATTTATTATCTGTCAATGAAAAGGTTAAAGCTTTAAATGATCTGAATTTGCTTGATATGTCATTTACGTTGAAAGATATTTTAACTTTCTGTAAGAACAGTTGAAAGCTATTTCATATAAGTATATTGCAGATTGCCATTTTTTTACTATGTCATTTGGTAATGTGTTATATGTATGTCTAAATCAAATTTAAGAAGGCAGAGCCTAGTTTCATAAGAATGAAGTTAATCCTTAACAATACTCTGAGTTAATGGGAGAAAAATGCCTTTCAGAGCAATGCCATTTCCTTTTCACTTTTCCTTTTTTATAACAACCTCCTCTTCCCTTAGTGAGCTCTCTGAAGTCCAGTCCTACCCTCTTTCCCTCATCACCTTGCTTGTTTCTGATTCTAGGCTTCCCTGCTCTATGCTTCTCCAGATCATACCATACTACCTCACAGTTATTCATGCCATTATTTAGTTATTTACATTGACTGCTGTATGTTCTGAGTACTGATTCCTATCTCTTACATCATTTGCCCTTTACACTGAATACTGAAACACCACTTATTAAATGATTGATTATAATAATATCTAAAATGACAGAAATTAGGAATCTCTAGAAATTCTGTTTTTCTCCCCATATACAGAACTTCCTAAAAATTCCTGGCCTTACTTTTCAAATTTAAGGCAAAGTTTGTATTTTACTCCCTGATATCTTCATGTTGACTACAGGAAACAAAATTCTAACTTACTTAAATTGTGAAATAGAAATTGTTTGAAAACTAAATTACTCTTTGATTCAAAAAAAAAAGAAAAAGAGAGAGAGAGAAAGAAAAAAGAGATCCACAACCTCATCTGAGCTGGTATGAAGTATCTATAGTCTTCATTCATTCCTTTTAATGAATATTCATGTTTGCATACATATATTTGATTAGGGGGTAGGATAAGCAGTATATAGTATCCAAAATGTATTAATTTGAAACACATTTGGCCTCATGAGTTTCCAGCTATGGACCAGAACCAGTGACTTTCATAATACTTCTTTCTTTAATGTGCAAGTATAATTATTCTTTTGAATTTCTTCGGGCTAATTATCTTATGTGGAGGTCAGGGTGATAGGTTAATAATACGCTATTTTGAAAAGAAATTATCTACATCTTACAAATGAGTGCAAGTATCAACCCTTCTTTGTAAATAGGAGGCTGAGAAATTAAAAGATAAAGTAGTTTGCCTGATGTGATATCACTAGGTTACCTCTGAATCATAGCTCAGTACCTTCGCAGTGATCCTACTACAGCTTTCATCTCTGTCATCTCTCAACCCTGCAGTATTCTGCTCAGTCACAGGATTCTTAATCTAAGAAATTAATTCAAGCTGAGATGTTTGCAGGTGACAATGGCTTCTGAAAACATCAATATTTTATAAGAAGCTTTTAGTTATCTATGATATGGCAAGATGACAAAGCCCGAGGAAGATGTTTTAAAATGTAACTCCCTTCTTGGCACTTACAGGCGACCAGTGTGAGCCCCCAAATCTGATTCTTCCATCTAGTGCAAATCAGTGCTAGTGGATTTTAGAATGCTACGATTTCTATTTAAAAAATAACTAGGCGGTTAAATTGATCAATCACTAATTAGTAGTTTTGTTTTTCTAAATCTGTGTTGGTTTATTAAGTGATACTTCTACAAATTGAAGAACTATTCAGTTAAAAGCAATGCCATAACCATTCCAGTCAGTGGTAAAAACAAATCACAGGCCAGATGATTATCACATTGTTCCTAGAGACTTAAGAATTAAAGGTATTTTCTTGCTTATAGTTTCACCTGTGCATTTTCAACTATATTTGCTTTAAATAAAAGTTTGAAAAAAGAGATATCATAGTTAAGTGATTTCCCAAATGCTCATGCATTATGTGTACTGAGGTCCCGTAATTGTAACTTTTTAACGTGAAACTAGATTGCATTGATACTTCTAATCATATGATTTATTGTGGTGTTCTGTATTAATGATTTTTTGGAATTTATTTTGTTCTTTATGTTACAAATATAACTAAAT
>PVHT020000009.1:3215151-3229608 GCA_004024745.2 Catagonus wagneri
TTTGCTTTTTTTATGTTATAACTGATTCCCAAAAAAAGTGATTTAGTGAAGTTGTACTGACCTTGTCAAGTTGGTCCCCAGCAGAGGTCCTCCTGCCCAGCGCAGCTCATGGCAATAAAATGATACCGAGTTCAGCTCAGAAAAAGAGGAAAACCTTATTTTTCTATCAGTTCTCTAATCAGAGAACGAGAGACGTGAACTCAGGTTCTGGAATCCTAGCTCTCCCCACAGGTTGTGGGCGGGGCTGCTTTCTAGGGCTCTGTCAGCTGGGAGGGGTGGGAGGGCGCGAGGGGGCCGGGGGGCGGAGTTTTCCGCAGCAGGGCGGGGCTGCACCGCCCAGGCTCCGGACGGGATTTCCGGGCTCCCTCGCCATCTTGAGCTGTGTTCCTGAGCGGAGGTGTTGGCGGGCCGTTTGGCGTTAGGAAGTCTGGCCCGAAGTGCCAGATATAAGGCGTCTGCTCATGGCAGCCCATGAACAAGTGAGATCAAAAGCCCCGAGAAAAAAAAAGGTTAGACTTTATTTTGTTACCCTCATTCCATTTTTATTTCCTTGGAATTGTTAACAGGCTTTGCTTGTGACGACGTTCCAAAGGGAACGTTTTCCCCGTAAGGAAAGGGTTGGGTTGCCGGAGGAGTTGGCCTTTGTAAAATTGGGTTCCATCCACAAACCAAGTGGCCCCTGCCCGTAACGTTCCTTTTCTGAATAGAGGAACCACGTTTCCTGGAGTGGAGATGGTTTTCACCCCGCTGACGGAATGTTCTCTTTGCCCATTTCATACCCTCTGCTTTGTCTTGAGCAAACATTAGTCAGGTTTCTCTCCTTGCTACAAGTTCCTGAATTTTAACTTCTCCCAAGTCTGAGCAAGAGCTGACAGTTTGAACCATCCGCCTGTCAGCTCGTCCTGGGAACTGGCTGACTGCAGGGAGACACTGTTCTGCTCAGACTCCGACTGTTGTGTGCCCTTGTTCTTGCTTGCGCAGCTTTCCCTGATGAGTTTCTGCTGATCTTTGATACCCCTCCTCCGCATGTAAAAGAAAAGCTATTTTTTCCATTTGATTTTGAGATACTTGTAGATTTCTGAGATCGAGGCATATTCTCCCTTTGTAATAGTTTTCCTTCTGAATAAAGTACTTCCCTATTTGAACCCAAATTTATGTTTGTATAACACTACCCTATGACTTGAGTTAGGAAGCAAAGAGGTGGGCAGAATAGGGCCAATTTCTTGTTCTGAAAAGAAATCCAAATGGATTTCCAAGGATGTTTTCCCCTGTTACTTTTTCAGTCCCTGATATATGAAACATCATTCCATGAGGTTTTCCATGAAACTTCATTCCTGAGTCAGGTGGAAAATTTCCTAGATTCCTGTCCATATGAACACTTGAGTAAAAATCTTTTTAAAAGTGAGAATTTGTGGAAAAGTCTTAGCCAAAACTGATTTATTTATTTTTTATGTGGTCTTCCCCATCATGGATAGAAAGATAATCTCTACCTATCAGTCTCCATAATCGGAGGTACTGAAAGTAACAAAACAACCGTGATAAAATATTTTGTATCAGGCCTGAATTTATTAATTTGCCAGGGGAGTTCCTGGAGTGACTCAGAGGTAATGAACCTGACTAATATCCTTGAGGATGTGAATGCCATCCTTGGCCTTGCTCAATGGATTAATGATCCGGTGTTGCTGTGAGCTGTGGTGTAGGTCACAGACCTGGCTCAGATCCTGCGTTGCTGTGGCTGTGGAATAGGCATCTGCCACTCCGGTTCAGCCGCTACACTGGGAAGTTCCATGTGCTGCAGGTGCCACCCTAAAAAAGTTTACCAGGAAAGAGAGATTCATATCACTTAGGAGGGAGCTCGGCCATTCACTCTGTGTAGTGGAGATATAAGACCAAAACAGAGTTACTTTAAAATAGGATAGGCTTGGAGTTACCTTCGTGGCTCAGTGGTTAACGAATCCGACTAAGAACCATGAGGTTGCGGGTTCGATCCCTGGCCTTGCTCAGTGGGTTAAGGCTCCGGCGTTGCCGTGAGCTTGGTGAAGGTTGCAGACGCCGCTCGGATCCCGCGTTGCTGTGGCTGTGGCGAAGGCCGGCAGCTACAGCTCCTGTTAGACCCCTAGCCTGGGAACCTCCATATGCCACGGGTGCAGCTCTACATAAAGGCAAAAAGACAAAAAAAAAACTAAAATAGGATAGGCTTCTCAAGACATTTTTTAGATTGGTTACTAAAATCTAAACATCTTTTTACTGGTCATTTTTCATCATGACTTCATTTGGGTAGATATTAAACTGGGGCTCAGTTCTTTAAAAGTTCTGAAATGCAAGCATGCAGGCTTATAATTGTGAAAATTTAAGTAGAGAATTCCTTTACAGAGGTCAACTATGTGTTTCTGAGATATTACTTTCAAATACAGTAGGTAAAAAATGTAATGGTATCAAATTTGTGTTAAAAATGATAGAATGTCTATTAGGAAAGTGTTATGTTGTTAAAGCTCAAGAATACCGGAATTCTCCGTGTCAACATTCCAAAACTCCCATGAAATCTTAAAGGAAAGGTATAGGATAAAATAGACTAATTAATAGAAGTCAATCAAACTGGGATTGTGATCTTAAAAATTTTCCCAGACCTTAAACTCAAACCCTAGTCTTAATATCTACTTACTTTGCTAAGGCTGTTGTAACAAAGTGCCACTACCTGGGTAGCTTTAGCAACAGATATTTACTATTTCAATGTTGTAGAGGCTAAAACTATAAAATCAAGGTATTGGCAATGTTGTTCCGTCTGAGGGCTGTGAAGTCCCGGGGAATTGTAATTAAAAACAAAATCCTCTCCTATCCAAGAAAACAACCCCATAAAGGTAAGGTAGACAAAGAAAATATTTTTGTTATTGAATAAGCATTAAAGCATAGCATGATGCTCTAATAAGCAATCCCCTAAGGAGTTACAAACTCAGAAAACATATATCATCCTTTTATATAATCAGATAGATATACAGTTCGTTACATACATGTTCTCGAGATGAACAATAATTAGTCCTGAGGAAAGAGTCCTTGACAGCACCTTTTTCACATATAGTTTATTCTAGATTCACCTGGTTATTTGGGTGACCACCTCTGTTAGCTGATTGGCTTTATGAAGAAAAAAAAAAAGCAAACATATTTTTGTAACTGGAGATGGTTTTGCACTTCAGAACGAATAGCCCTAGAGGTTAAGTTCCTACCCTCCCACAAAAGCTGGAATGTTAGAGTGCTATCGCCCTAGATGTTTAGATTTCAGAGACCAGTCCAGTTCCTGGGTCATAGAGCTGATGCAAACCTCATTTAGTTTCTAAAAATATTTACATACAGTTCAAAAAGGCAGAGAAAGTACTTATACTTGCAAGTTTTCTAAAAGTAAATGATCTAAGAAAAGGGAGGTGGATGAAAAGTATCTTTCCTTATTTAGAAGGCAGAATTAAGCTCTTATTTTTAATTTTTATTTATTCTCTCAGAGAGAATGATCTGTTCCAGGCCTCTCTCCCTGGCTTGTAGATAACCATCTTTTTTCTATGTTTCTTCACATCATCTCCCTTTATGCTTGTCTGTCTTTGTGTCCAAATTCCTGCTTTTCATAAGAACAACAGTCATGTTAGATTAGGATCCACCATAATGAATCCTTTTAACTTGATTACTTTTGAAAAGACCCTGTCTTTAAGTATGTCCACTTTCTGAGTTTCTGAGGTTTAGGACTATAGCATATATATTTTGGGAAACCAGAGTTCAACCTATAACAGCATCATGCTGCCCCTTGCAAAGATAAGAAAGTGAAGACATTACCATTACACAAAGAGAAAGAAAAGAGAGATCCCTGGCTGGAAGTTCTGATCAAGCAGGAAAAAAAGATAAATTCTTTAGCCCACTTCTTCAGATATAGGAAGTACAGAAAGGCAACAAGAGTAAGAAGGAAACAATACCACAGCTCTTTATAAGAGACCTGTCACTTTTCACACTCCTGCTGCATGAAAAGAGGAAGGAAAAAAGATGTTCTTGATCTTTCGGTTCATTATAATTTTATTAATTAGTAAAAGTAGGTTAATTAAAGATAGAAATTTATAATTTGCACCTAAAGCCTAGAAAGATTTGCAGTTCTGTGGATTTGCTCAAAATTGAAGGCCAACACTTTAATTGATGAAATGTAATTGAGAAGCAGTGCCCTTCCCCTAGGGGCCTAGGAAAACTATTTTGCCCTGAGGCAAGTAACCTCTTGTTAGAGACTAGTATATTGTAATCCTCTAAGAAGAGGATTTTTACTCATTAATAGAGTATAACTTTCCTTGTTTGATAAAACAAGTATAAGAAAATTTGTCCACTTTTTTCAACCACAAACCAAGATCTGTATTTTTGTACTGATATACTTGTAGAGAAACTTGAGAGACGTTATTGAAATTTACTACCCTATCTCAGTCTCTGGTGATTAAAAGATACCAGAATGGAATATTTTAAACCTATTGGCAATACAGTTATGTCAACTGAATTTTGAGCCGAGTTACCAATCATAGACCATGATGAAGGAAGTGAGAATAGAGAACAACCTAGTCTCCATTTCTTACAGCCAACCAGGTGATTGTATTAGCAAGAACCAATCCAAATAGTCACATTAATTCCCTTCATGTGAAACCTGGGGTTTTCAATAGGCAGTGCCTTTCTGTTAATCCTAAATTTAAGTTGGAAAGATCCCACTCAAGACCTTTGGGGAGTGTCAAAATCAGAGACTACGTCATGAATTCAGGGGTAAGCCAAAGTAAGTATAAGTCAGAATAAAGGTCAGGATAACAGATAAATTAGAGGAGACAGGAGCGTACATAAGCACTAAGTGCAAGTGTTGAGATATGAAAACCATGGGTTAAGAGCAGAAATGTGCACATCAAGAGCAAGCCAAAAACAACATTTGCAATAATTCCTAGAAGAGGTTGTTTCAGTTAAATTTCAAATGGAAAGACATGCATGTGCTTGGGGTGTATATTTATTCCAAAAAACTTAATATTTCCCAGTTGCTGTGTTGTGTATGGTTGAATGACTAAATTTAAATATTCTGGAGTAGAGCAATTATTTTAGATTAAATGCAAAATTATATACTAGTTTTATCATTGAAAAATACTTTTGAATCTGAATTAAATAACCAAGGTCTCATATATCTCACATAAAGAATTAACAGTATTAATGTATGCAGTGTACAATTTGATAAACTATTGTATAAAAGGTAGTATTATATTGAAGCAAACTGCTCTGTTCCAGATTTTGTATCATGGTATATACCACAGGTGTAAAATGGTGCACAATATATAAGAAAATATAAACTCATAAAAAGTAATAAATATTCAATGTATGGTGCTGTAGGCTTCAAGTCTCCTTCAAGGGGATTAAACTCAAAGCCTCTGGCCAAGACAAGAGTTATCAGACCCTTTCTATGCCTCATTGTAATGTCCCCTCCCCCACCATGAGCAACCTGGACTTCTCTCTACTCCCCACTGGGAAAGGTATGTGGACCCCTCACCCCACCTCTGTATTACCTGTTCCCCATGCATATGAGGCATGCCCTAAACCAATGGGATGATCAAAACACACCCCCATACAGAGACCAATCAACCTTCAGTTCTTATGCAGGCAGAGCAGGCCAGGGCAGGAAGAATCAGATCCCCACTCAGGTCCATGGCATATAAAAAGAATTGTAAAGCATACGGTTCCTCTTGTTTTCTCACAGGGCGGACCTCACACTGTCTCTCTCTGTAGATGTACTTTGGCTGTAATAGATTTGTAACTCACGTGCCACCTGCCATTTCAATGCTTTGCTGCTGTGGGGCAGGGACTGAGGAAACAATGCAGTTCTATCAAGGGCAATTCATTACATGATTAATTTTAACAAAATGGTGAATCAGCAGAACTCAGCAATGAACCCAAGCTACAGTTATAACCAGAGACACAGCAGTGATAACACCAGACCCTTAACCCACTGAGCTACTAGAGAACTCCAGAAATCAACAATCTGATTACATGTAGTGTACAAAAAATATGTTGAATAATGCATTACCTAATTTTAATTTGTTCTGAGTGTGTAATTAAAAAAAAAAAAAAAACAAACCAAAAACTCGGATTTCCTGTTGTGGCTTAGCAAGATTAAGAACCCATCTAGTATCCATGATCCCTGGCCTAGCTCAGTGGGTTAAGGATATGATATTGCTGCAAGCTGTGTTGTAGACTGCAGATGTGGCTCAGATCCTGAGTTGCTGTGGCTATGGAGTAGCCCAGCAGCTGTAGCTCTAATTCAACACCTAGTCTGGGAACTTTCATGTGCCACAGGTGTGCCCTAAAAAGAAAACAAAAAACAAAACAAAACAAAAAACTCTATAAAAAGAATAGATAACTGTTTAAAAGAGTGAGATTTTAATTAAATTACTTGAATGGATAACTATGATCTATTATTAACTTAAAAATGTATGCCAAGAGGACACTTTTATTAAATATACGTGTTCTGACTTTGAGACATGTACAAATAAATATATATACATACATATTATATATACATATAAACATTTAACTCTTACTATATGAAGCTAGTTTTTCAAATTAAAATTATGTTTTATTTCTAAATAAATCTAATAAGTAGAAAGATGAAACGTTCTAGTTTTAAATAGATGAGATTGTGATTTTTGTTGGCCTTCACTTCCTGCAAAGAATTTTTTTTTAATGGTCTCTAAGGAAAGATAATGATGTTGCCTCCCTGAGTATCTCAAGAGAGCACAAGATTATAGTTTTTAAATGATAATGCATTTGAATTAAATTTTGGCGTAGTAATGAGTTTACGCTATTTCATTCTTTGTCCTTGGTTCAGTCTCTCTTCTGAAAAGGAAGTATAAGAGTGTTAACAGCTGATATTGTCAGAGCAAATAATGATAATATCGACATCTTTTCTGGGGGATTTTGACAGAATGCGTACCATGGAAACAATCTCTCAGCAACAAAATTGTCCAAATTGGGAAATAATCCCTAGGTCTACTCACCCTTTTTACTTATACTTTTGTGATTTTCTTTAAGCTATTTTAATTTCCCCCATTAAAGAAACTCCAGGGATAAAAATCTGTGACTGCATTAATACTGTATTCTATTTGAATTAGAAAATCAGACTGCGGAATCATGGCTGTAAGTGTTCCCTTAGAAATAAGAAGAGTAGCACATTCTTTTGAGATGTAAGAAAGCAAGATCCAAGGATGCCAGCATACATTGCTCAAGGCCAAGCAGCTAGTGACTACAGAGCCTCCAGAGAAATATAATTCTCCCTAGTCCTTTTTAGGGACGATTGTACTTAACCTGCAACAAATACGGAATGTAAACTGAAAGAGTCGTCCATGTAATTAGGAATCAAATATATTTTACACAGTATATATTTATTTTTAAAAGGTTTGATTCTGTAAAATTCTTCCTTTATAAAATTTTTGCATTAATATTAAAATTCATATTGATTAGAAATTTGATACTTAGTAACTTTTATTATGTATTAAGTTGGTTTTATTAAATATATTATAAATGTTATGTCTTATAAAACACAGCAAAATAATTACATATAAGAAAATCTTCCTTTTGTCCGCAGCTGTGAAGGGAACTGGCTTCAAATTATACCAAGAAAATTTAAAAATTGAGTATTGATGTATGCACAGTCATTGGAAGAATGAATGTTTCCTCTATTGACAGATATGTCATTAACCTAAATATAATGTGTTGTTTGATTTTAACTTGCTTTATTTTTTTTTACATAAGGTGTATTTTCTTATATAACCAGCTGCCATCTGTTCAAACAAACAAAAATTTCCAGAATCCTTTTTTAACATGGGCAGTTCTGAACAACGGATTCAAGAATTGCTTCTGACACCTTACTTCTATAAAGGAAAAGGAAAGCATGCTTTATTAGTTTAAAACTAGGCTGTTTCTAATAAGTCTATAATGGCTTTGTTTTGGGGAAGTTTTTATGTATTCTATGAAACCATTGTTAAGTGTGTCTGCGTATTTTTATTCAGTTATCCTCTCAACAGTATTTAATGAGGACATTCTATGAGTTCACTTTGAAGTAGACATAAAATAATTGTGAGCAAAGCACACAGATTCTTAACTGCACCTTGTGGAGGAGTCTCCATCTAGTGGATTAAACAGTAACCAAACAAATAACCACAAAATATACAAATACATGTAAGATACCATAGTTCTGATGAAACAGTGCATGTTGTAACATTGAATAAATATAAAATAAATAACCTTGAAATGATTAATTAAATTGATATGATATGAATTTTTCCTATTTTGCTATAAGTTGTAACTTTTTTTAAAATAATTATGTGCACAGATTGTCAGGGTGCCATATGGAAAGACAAAAGTAGAGTTATAATATAAACTTGATCCTTGACCCCAGGTTTACAGTGTTGATATATCACATAGTTCTAAGAAGAAAGTAGGAATTTCAGATGATAAGCAAGAGAAATATTGTAGAGTCACACATTCCCTTCTAGTGTGGTTAGTTGTTTGAAATGATATTATGAAAAAATATTTCTGGGCTTATGCAACAAGGGTGATTTCACATGAGAATGGAAATGATTCTGTTGAGTTGACCTATGTACTAACTTCTGCGTGCTTTGGGGAAATCTTTTCTTTCAGCTGGACTTAAGGAATTCCTTTGTCTTCTTAAATGAATACATTGGAACCCTTAATTCAATAAATAGCCATAGAACCCTGTGAACTTCAAAGACTTCTACCTTTGGCCCTCATTCTTTCACTCTGAAATGTAATGGGCCAATAAGTTCACCATGGGCTTTCAGTAAACTCATCACATGGGAAAAGTAAATTTTTTCCAGTCAGATCTAGGAAAAATGCGACTATTGCTTTTACTGTTCAGAAGTAAGCACATATCTCATGAATGTTGGAAAATAACCTTGCCCTTACCATAACCTCTATGTATTTTTTCTTCCTGCAGTATGTTCTCATAGCAAAGTTGAAACTGAGTCAGTCCACAATCATCCACGTACCCATTCAGCTTAATCATTAAAAATTGTTGTGGGAGTTCCTGTTGTGGCTCAGTGGGTTAAGAATCTAACTAGTATCCATGAGGATACAGGTTTGATCCCTCACTCAGTGGGTTAAGGATCCGGCATCACCCCAAGCTGCAGTGTAGGTCACAGATGCGGCTCGGAGCCTGCGTTGCTGTGACTGTCGCATAGGCTAGCAGTTGCAGCTCCGAGTCATCCCCTAGCCTGGGAACATCCATATGCCACAGGCATGGCCCTAAAAAAAAAAAGAGTAAAAAAAAAACTGTTGTGTTTGATAGTATATGTCTAAAGAGGGAACAAACTGGATGGGCATAATCTGTTTTTTCTGTATTACTTTGAGAATGTTCTTATAATCACTAGCACTTAAGAAAATGTATTGACTACCCTCCCGTGTGGCTGATATGAAATGCTAAATTCAGTGGCATTTAAATAGATAAAGAAAGAAAGTTGTAGTTTTAAATGTTTTTGGTGAATCACTGAATTAAAAGTTAGGTGACATGTCCATTCTCAGCACCAAAATCTGGACCCTATAGTATGCTAGTGTAGTGTGAGAATCTTTATTGAATATGCAGATAATGCTCTCTATATTTGACAGTGAATTTTTATTCATAGTGCATCTTCCAAGACAGATAGTCCATGAAATTACTTGGAAATGTTCTAGAGTCAGATATTTCAAAGCCAGATTTTTCCGGGTTTCCCAATTTCCAGACTTCCCATCTACTACACAGTAGAAACCAGAAGCCAATTAGTAGAAACTCACCCAAGTCCCAGCAGAAATCCAGCAAAATTGCTTATGTTTGCATTCATTTGTTTCATTTTCTCCTACCTGAAGAAACACTTCTGGCTATGCTCTGAGCTCCATTGATTCTCCTCTTCCCAGAATTCCCTTCCATCTCAGTTCTTGCTTATGTCATCAGTTTCTCCAGTTTTACTCACTTTTACTCCTTTTCTATAAGAGTTTATTCTTCTCCTTTAAGATGTTAAAATGGAAATTCTGGAGTTCCTGTTGTGAACTCCAGAAGTTTAAGAAACCAGCAGGTCAGCAGTTTAAGAAACCAGCGCTAACCTGTGAGGATGAGGGTTTGATCCCCAGCCTTGCTCAGTGGTGAAGGAACTGGCATTGCTGCAAACGGAGGTGTAGGTCATAGATGTGTCTTGGATCCCACATTGCTATGATGAAGGCTGGCAGCTATGGCGGCTCTGATTTGTCCCCTAGCTCAGGGAGTTACATACGCAACAGGTGTGGCATTAATAAAAAAAAAAAGGAAATTCTACCAGAGATGCAGTTATATGATTAATCATTCCCTAACATAAGTTGAGAAATTGTCAAGATCGTTGCCCTAGATTCTCTAGCACTGAATCTGGAACCCCTCAGATAGTAACCCCACACCAAATCTGAAGTAATGAATTGGAAAAAAAAAAAGATTTTTCTGGAGACATATTTAGATTGCTTTATCTAAAATTTTATCAAAAACATATACAGTTGACAACTTCCCTTACATGTGCTGTAGATTTCCATTCAAGGTACTTCAATGTGGAAGGGGGTTAAATACAATATTTTCAAGCCTTCTCCAAAAACCTCTCTCTCTCTCTCTCTTTTTCTCTCCCTTCCACTCTCACTCCCTTCTTCCCTCCCTCCTTCCTTCCTTCCTGGCTAAATGCAAAAGTTGGTGGAATTGCAAAATAGAAGGGCCCAGTTTATTTCTTGAATAACTGTATGGAAAATCACCTTCAGTAAAAAGATTTTAAACTGTTGAGTGAGCATGAAATAAACGTCACTTTCATTGAATTAAGCCATTGGGATATGAAGGTTATTTCTTCCTTATTTACTAATAGAAGATAATTTTTGCCTAAGAAATTTGGAGGGCATAAGATTTACATTGATGTGATACTTTGAAGGAGCTAAAATGGGGAAACATCCTGCTACATTTGGAAAACAAATATTTAGGGACAAAGTTCCAAGTATAGGTGTTTGTTTGTTTACAGATACCAGATATGGAGCACACAGAGAAAGAAATGAGTTGTTTTATAGCAACCTTCTTACCACCACCACCCCCTTTCCTTTTCAAGTTTTTGTGATCCAAACCTGGGGAAAAAAAAAAAACCTGGAAAAGTCAGGAATATGAGCTACCAAAGTAAAGGAAGAAATAAGAGATATGAAGAAATAAGCTCCATGACAAATGATTAATCCACATCACTCTGGCTCGAGTGTATTTGACATTAAAATGACTTCACAGTCTCAATAATTGTGAGGAACTGAACATCACAAACCTATAACTGAATAGACATTTGACATTTAATAACTTTTGGCAATGTTATTACCTATGTACCTATTTGCTAGTTGGAAATATATCTCTTTATCATACAAGAGTCTGAGCTATTGTGTATTGGCTCTACCTTATCTATATCTTTTACTATTATCCTTAGTAATTTACCCTTACGCATATATTTCCAACCTTCCTGCATTAAAGGCAGTGAAAGAGGCCAAGAGTATAGTTCTGGAGGTTGCACACATGGTCCTGCTCACATTTTAAATGTGGGTATCAGTGATATGGCCACACTTGCTGCAAGGGACACTGAAATATGACATTTTTGTGCGTGACCATTTGTTAAGCTAAAAGCTACTTCAGAGGACGAGTGTAATAGATATTAGACAAAACCCCACATATTTTACCATATTAATTTTAAAAAGACAACTGCATTGTTATTATATCCCATGGGTCACCTTTCTCTATTATAATAGCATGTACCTCCCCCCCAAAAAAACTTAAAAAACCCCAGCAATTCAATAGAATAAAAAACCTCTCTTTTATCAATTCCTAAATTTCTAGATGAAATCTTCTGCCTTTGTCTTTTCTACTTAATTTTCTTTCATTTTTTAATTTGCGGTGATGTGGTTCTACTGACACTGTTTTACTGATATCACACTCAAAAACAAAACAAAATTTCGTTTCTAGCTCTTGTTCCTTATAATCTTCCTGTATTATAGCCACACTGAATGTAGTCGTCACAGTGACAAAGATTACATGAACAGAAGCCAGACACTTTTTGGCCAAGTGGGGTGTGTGTATGTGTGTGTGTGTGTGTAATGTGTATGTGTGAGAGAGAGACAGAGACAGAGATGTGTGATGTTTAGGATACTAAAGCCAAATTTCCAGGTAGAATTTACTAAGTATGGGCATTTCATATAAATGACATGGGGATTCCGCTGCTCCTAAGAATATTTGGTAAATGTTTGAAAATCTAAAATCGTTCCTGTTCTATATTTGGAGGATAGCAAGTAGAAAGCTAGATCCAATTTTTGCTTCTATAAGTACATGCTTTCTCTGGTATTTGTTGTTGTTGTTGTTGTTGTTTGTTTTTTCCTTTTTAGGGCCACGCCTAGGGCATATAGGAGTTACAAGGCTAGGGGTCAAATCAGAGCTGCAGCTGCTGACCTAGGCCACAGCCACAGCAACACAGGATCCGAGCCGCCTCTGTGACCTGTGCTGCAGCTTGTGACAATGCTGGATCCTTAACCCAGTGAGCAAGGCCAGGGATCAGACCCACAAACTCATGGATAATAGCCAGCTTCTTAACCCACTGAGCTACAACGGGAACTCCTGGTAGTGTTAATTATACCCGTTTCTAATGAGAAGACTTGAGTTAAATTATTTAATAATTATATTTTGGGGGGTCATGGTAAAGTAAGGCTGTAACAGAGATGCAGCAATAATGTATTTACTTTAAAATAATAGGAATTTCTTTCTCTTTCTTGTTCTAAATCAAAGTCAGCATTACAATCAGCGGACAGCTCTGGTCCTTACAGCATGGCTCTCAGCCTAGGATCTCAGCTCCCCAAATTCTGGTTGATACTGAGGCTGGTATATCTTCCTAGGGTAAACTTTAATATTTAATTTATTAAAGGACTTTTTCCATCTTTACCCTCTATTATTTAATTCATCCTTAAGGAAGAGATTTTTGGGTTGCCTAAAATGAGCATTTTAAATGTGATGATAGTGCTGTGATAAAATATTCTTGAATTATCATGTAATGGTTACATCTGCAGAAGTCAGGGACAAACATCCTGGGGGATATTTCCAACTTTGTTGTTTTCTAACTGTGGGAACCTAAGCAAATTATCTAGTTTGTGTGTGTTTAGTCATATCAGAAATTCAGGTAATGATAGTTCTACCTCAATGAAAGATTGAATCAATTAATAGATTTAAAACAAAGCAATAGTCAGAACTCAATAAGTAATATTGAATACTGTCCACTAAAATAATAAGCACCTTGAGGTAAGGTGATGTATAAGATAACATATTGTCTCTTTCGTTTACTGTTTTATCTCTAATGACCAAAGAGCCTAGTGTGGAGTAAGCACTAATATGTTCCTTAAGTTAATAAATTTGAAGATGTTCCACTAAAATATCTTACATCATTTATCTATTTGTTCACACAAAGAATTCAACAGTCAAAATATGGTTTAATATAATTAATATAGCATAACGTTTGTAAGCCAGCATAGCAGGATGAATCTAATTTGAATGCTATATGTGACACTCCCTTTGAGTCTCTTTATCTTAACAAGAAAATAGGATTCATAAAAGCACACCTCTCTATGTTATTTGTAGGACCAAGTAATATGATATGCCTGAAATGTTTAAGGTGATGCTTAGAAAAAGGACAAGCATATTAGTAGCATTATTATTATTACTATTATTATTTACCATTTGGATAATCATTAAAAGTGTAAGAGGTTCTCTTTATGCTGTAATTAGTATGTTAACATTCATTAGTCCTACTTTATACTCATGTTGTTTTGTATTTCATTAACTTTTAAAGTGATTGTTTCCTCAGTAGACATGTTGCATACCATTTTATATTCCATCTGCTCTCACTGGTATATGAGTGCAATGAATGCCAACTGGTGATTCATCCTGGTGATTTAGAGAAACAGTGTTCTTTAGATATAAAATCAAGCAGGCTATTTTCTCTGTGATCAGTTACTCATGTCTTCCTTCCTTAAAAGAGATATTATTTAACAGGGATGCCACTCAGTAACCATTCAGAAAAATGCTCTCCTCCAAATATCTTCTTCATTTAAATGAATTTTTTTTTTTCTTTTTGGTAGGCATGTCTTAGAATAGCAATACTTCCTTCAGGCATTTGTTCACTGATCCTGTAAGCACAATTGCTAAGAAAAATCCTCATAGTGTCTTTTGAATTTATTTCCTTTATGTTAATTCTCTTTCTGACAAAGGATAAACAAGAGAGTATGACTTTATTATTATTATTCAGTAAGTCTTTTTAGTGGAGACAATCCCTTTGGAATGATTTCTGTCATTTAATTTTCTCTCTATAAAATCATTCTGTATATCTTCTGACTTTTATGAGGTAAATTTTTTCT
>PVHT020000009.1:3230608-3263354 GCA_004024745.2 Catagonus wagneri
CATAGTGTCTTTTGAATTTATTTCCTTTATGTTAATTCTCTTTCTGACAAAGGATAAACAAGAGAGTATGACTTTATTATTATTATTCAGTAAGTCTTTTTAGTGGAGACAATCCCTTTGGAATGATTTCTGTCATTTAATTTTCTCTCTATAAAATCATTCTGTATATCTTCTGACTTTTATGAGGTAAATTTTTTCTATTCCGTTCTACTCTGTGAAGACAAGGAATATTATTCCCAAATATTTTCATTCAGGTAACCAGCAAATATATGCAAACTAATTCCACAGTGTGGACATGTGCTATGTGGTAGGGATAAGTAAGTAAGCAGAATATGATCTGTGTTCTTCTGGAGCCTCCACACGGATGTGCTAGATGCCCAAAGAAATATAAAGTGAAAAATGTAGCTAGTGCATTTAAAGCTTATATTAAAAGGGATCTAATTTACTAAATTTTGAAAAACAATGGGAAAGGTATACATCTCACCTGGGATATTAATTGAGTTGACATTTAAACTTCATGAATGTACCCTATTTTACTGTTGGTTACTATATTTTAAGACAGTCTATTACCAAGAAATAGGAATTATTTATTTTAGATATATACAATCATCGTCTCTCATATTTTCTATTGAAACAATGCTAAGATGAATAAAGTACAAACACCACTAAATAAACAAAAAGAATATTTTCCGAGGAGTTCCTATTGTGGCTCAGTGGGTTGAGAACCTGACCAGTACCCATGAAGATGCAGGTTTGATCCCTGGCCTCAGTCAGTGGGTTAAGGATCCAGTATTGCTGCAAGCTGTGGCATAGGACACAGATGTGACTCGGATATGGTGTTGCTGTGGCTGTGGTTTGCTGTGGCTGTGGCGTAGGCCAGTGGCTATGGCTCTGATTTGATCTCTAGCCTGGGAACTTAAATGTGCTGCGGGAGCGGCCCTGAATAATAATAATAGTAATAGTAGTGATAATAATATTTTCTGAGAATTTATTAACTTTAAACCTAAGGAATACAATACCCTTTATATTTTTCAGGTTTATTAACGTCAAGAAGTCACTGCTTTAACATTAAGGCCTAATACTTCCAAAATGACCTTTTTGTTTGGTGTAGTATTTTTTTTTGGGGGGGTGTATAGAATAATTGCATAATCATAGTTTGATCTTGAGAGTATTTTATAGTGATGGACTTGTACTCATGTAGGTTAATTTTTTTCTTAGATATGTTCAATTAGTCAGAATGTTATCACCACTAACATAGAAATTTGAAATTCCATCCCGGAGATATAGAATTGGAAATAAATTGCCAAATTTCTTATAAAAACTGAAAGCATAGAATTAATATGGATTGAGTACTTTGGTAAAATTGTTTCTCAAAGCAATTTGAAATCATACTCTCTTCAGATTATCCTTTGATTTATAACTATATGACAAATTCTTTTAAAATCTCTGAAGCAAGTCACAGTCCTGCAATATCATATTCAGGTTGATGGGAGGTACTACCTGCCTTGGGTTATAAGAATGCTCACCATGGTTGGGTCCTTTGGAAGAGTAGACATGCAGTTATTCAGAGTGTTCTTAATCCCCTTAGGAGATTCATAGGAGATGTGTTTAGGTCAATTGAGTGAGTGATTCACTGACTGAACAGCTACTATGAATGTATTAAACAAATTTTAGGACAAAGCACTATATTAGAGTTTGCTTCCGGGTTTAGGGGAGAATCCATGTGGAATCTCTAGGGGTAGAATGAACATGATGGTCTCTTCCTATCGGACTGAACATGTTCATAAGGGTAGCTCCTGGCTGATTCTGCTCAACATCTGGGGGAAATGACAGGTACGTGGTGCATAAACCTCAAGAGATATGGGTTCCCTTTGAAAAACCTGCTTTAACTTCTGCCAGTTAATTTCAGTGGTGCTTCTTAGCTCTAGGTTTCCAGTAATGATACTGCAAAATCATTTGAAAGCAATGCTGAAAAGTACACAAAATCATATATTGTGGAACCAGATTGTCTTGTTTAAATCATCAGTCTTCTTCCTTTTGGCTCTGGGATCCTGGGGAAAAAATAGCTTTCTGTGCTCTGGTTTTCTCTACTGGGGAATAGGGATAATAATAATACTAACCTCACAGTGTTGTCAAGAGGGATAAATGCTTACATAGACGTAAACACTTAGCGCAATGCTTGGCACTAAGTTCACTCAGGAAATACTAGTTTTTATATGTGTATAGTGTTATGTGTGTTTGATGGAACTTACGCTAAGATTTCTTAATAATAGCTTAATAATGTCATTTCTTAATAATGGCTCTTTTTTATTATTTGTCCGGGTAAGTTTTCCAGGCTTCTCTGATGTGCTGTGTTGAACTGCTCTGTGCTGCAAGGATGCTAAAATCTAGCAGTGTATGACTGCATCACTGGGCTTCTAGATGTCTTCTGGCTTCCCCTAGGGTTTAGGCAATGGAAAATACCAGAAGCAGATAAGAGAGCAAGAGGAAGAATGGTCAGATATTGATATCCCTCTCTCCTTGCTATTGATGACATCAGACAGATTTTATACTCACAGATGAAAATTGTTCCAAACTTTGTTCCTATCACATTGCTTTTCCATATTCTTTTTGGAAATGATGGAAAGTCTTCTTGTTGTCATTGGTCACTGGGTGCTTCACTCTTTTGGTTCTCTTTATTCCGTCAGTTATTTCAGATATAATCCTTTTCTTCAGTTAAACATATGGCATCTTTCTTTTTTGATAAATTAAATATGAGGACAAAAATATGTCATTACTTCCCTGAGGCTCGCTAAGAAACTCTTGAAATATCTAAAATATGAAGATTCAAGCCTTATTGTCACCTTTGCTCAAGTTATTTCTAGCACAGTACCTGGGTCTAGAACATGTATAGACGACAAAGCCATTACGTGTTGCATCAGTATGAAAGTCTACAGCATAGTATTGAACAGATTTTAATATAATGGCATTAACAATAATTTTGTAATGCTTGTTTGTAAGCACTGGTTTTTATTTTCGCTTGAAACTACCTATGATTGATGCATATATATATATATATATATATATATATAGTTATATATATGCATCTATCTATCTATCTATCTATCTATATATATATATAAAACTACCTATGATTGATGCATATATATATATATTTTTTTCTTTTGCTTTTTAGGGCTGCAACCAAGGCATATGGAAATTCCCAGGCTAGAGGTAGAATGGGAGCTACAGCTGCTGGCCTACGTCACAGCCACAGTAACTCGGGATCTGAGCTGTGTCTACCACCTACAACACAGCTCACAGTAATGCTGGATACCCCCCCCCCCCGACCCATTGAGCAAGACCAGGGATTAAACCTGCAGCCTCATGGATACTCGTCAGATTCCTTTCTGCTGTGCCACACGGGAACTCTGAAAACTACATATGAGATGCTAATCAGAATATAAAATGAACATCCTTTCCCATTCAAAATGTTATACCTGCTCCACAGAAATAAATGTCTGTGAAATGTCATCAAAATTTTGATTCCAGAATATATTTTTCACCCATGTACTTAACGGGGTCATAATGTATGCATATGTATGTTTCTATTCATTATAAACAGTTATAGAGTTCAAGATTTCTCCTTTGGCTGTGTATACTATTGAGTAAGCTAATGATGATGGACACATGGCAAATCCAAAAGCAGAAATGGTAAAAAACACAATTTAAATAAGATAAGCAAGATAAACCAGGGAAGAATATATGTTCTTCCTTCTTGTTTACTGTCTCCCTGGCCACTTATTTATCTCTTGTTAATACACAGTGATAGACTTTGTATTCATAAATAAGATTTGTCTAGAAAGAGAATGCATGCTATCAGAGAACATAAAAACTTTCCTATGAGGATATTATTCCTTAAGTAATTATCATCTTGGTTCTCAGTGGATTAGACTTAACTCATTTCTATGGTTGATTTTATTCTACTTGGGATTTAATTTTAAGTTAAAATTTAATGAGGTAATTTCCTTTCCTCATAATTGAAGAATAAGGATAAACTTTCTCCCTTTTTTTCTCAGAACAGTATTCTGTTTTTTAAAAAAATTCTGAAAATGAAACTACCCTTTGAGGTTTGTAACATATTTTTTGGCTTAGGGATTTTCTTTTTAATGACTTACATTCAGTCTTTTCCTCTTGGACCCTCATATGAATCTGTAAAGAGAGCCTTTTCCTCAAAGATGAGAAGAATTTCCTCATAATCTTAAATTCTCATCCTTGATCCCAATTCACAAAGGTGTTTTTGCAACAGATGCAGAAATTTTTCAACAATAGATGCCTAAAATTAAGTACACATTTGTTTTTCTTCTGAAATATATTTTCTTTATAGACTTCTGTTGACTGGTGGAATGCCTATTTATTCTTAAAAGGAAGATGAATATACTATTTAGAGAATAAATAAAACATGTTTTCTTAAACTGCTGAAAATAACAAATCATGCTAATTAATTTGTCATATATGAACTAATAGCAAGCAGTTTAGCTCTGTTAGTTTCAGCTGAATCAGAGTCAGTTTTTAAATAAAATTTTTTCAGAATTCAGATCACTCTTCCACGTACCATAGATTTGCATTTAAAAATCCTTAACTTTGTTTCTAAATTATTTGTTATTCAGTGAGCAAAGCTGATTGTTATTGCATTAAAGTTTTAATGAATAAAGGTTGAGAATATTTAATGTTATTTCATGATAATAAATATGAGAGTAGATTATTAATGAAAAATGAAGAATATGATCTTTCATTATAGCTTCAAGGTTAAAAAATTAATTTTACAGACCATGAAATGGAAATAACTTCCCCACTATTTTATTAACCAATACTTAATCAGTACAGTTACTTCCCCTATTCAGAGCATGTCTGGTCTCTTACTCAGTGACACTAGATCAACATTTCCATCAGTTCATTAGGCTGATATAATTTAATAAATAATATCCAGGTAAAAACTAGATTATATTGTATGATTATTTCTTGATAAGATACCTTATTTCATGAAGCAAATACATCAACAGTTCTGAAACTGAAACAAATGTGAATCTGTTAGCTACATTTTTATAAGCTGGGTATTTTATAACATGATGTCATCAATATAGGAAAATAAAGGGATATTTAGAATACTCTAAGCTTCACATAGTTCTTCCACATTGATTGGGTAGTTGTAATTCAAAGTATTTTCTTCTTATTAAAATCTGAGTATCTACACTCAGATAATATATAAGTAGTCCTCCATGTTTTCAAAATATTTCATTATATAGATCCAAACGAGGGCTCGGAAACACTGTGTGAACTGTTTAGCACAATATTATTTTAGTTTTACCCTTGGCAATGGTTTTGAACTTTTCATCATTGAAAAGTTGTCTCAGCATGTGAGAAATATTTGGATTTAGACAAATTTAAAATCATGCTGGGGAATGAGTGTTTGGGGGGCAGAGGGAAGGGCCATGAAAATGCAGCCTTGGCTAATCTCTATGATTTAATTTAATTTAATTTAAAACACATGGCAAAAAATAAATAAAAACATGTATTTTATGCAATGACCAGAAAAAAAGTAATGAGACTTGTATCACCGTTGCCTATTTCTCTTCTTTCATTCTAATAAGAGTTTCTGAAGTTCCAGATTGTTCTCTGTAGAATTAATATGGTTATTGATAGGTATGATGTTCTGTAACATGTTTTGGAATTAGATTTAACTGCTGCTAAGCCCCCGTCTTCATTTGTTGGCTCCACGGATTAATTCAAAGTAGTCTTTCAAAAATTTCAAAGTGTCATGTGGAAATTTAGGATGTAAGGTCTCACTTCTAACTTCCAATCTCTGTTCTTTCATTGTGCTTCCTCTCTCCCAGTCCTGCACAAGGCAACAGTGCAAGCTTCCCACTGTTACCTTCCTTCAAGGTGTGAATACACACCTTCAGGGTGTGAAGATTCAAAATAAACTCAAATCTATTTTAGCTTTTAAGGAAAAGTAGACATATCTAATTCTATATACATTCCATATTACTTATTTTCCAAGGCAAAGTAATAATGTACATAATTCTGTGGGAATTTCTCTTAGCACAGGTAATTTACTCACCTAAGGAGAAATAACCAACAGAAAGACATAAGTGAGGGAGACTGAGGTACATATTTCCAGTTGCAAAATAAATGAGTCATGAGTATGAGATGTACAACATAGGGAATGTAGTCAATAATTGTGTAATATCTGTGGGTGGTGACAGATGGTAAGTATAACTTGACTTATCAAGGTGATCATTTTGAAATGTAGACACATGGAATCTCTATGTTGTGTTATAAGGAATAGCATAGTGTTTCAGGTTGATTATTCTTCAAAAACAGACAAACTCATAGAAAAAAGAGATCAGATTGTGGTTACCAGAGACAAGAGATGGGGGGCAGGTAAACTGAAATTGGGGAAACTTCCAGTTGTAAAATAAATAAATTATAATAATATAATATACATGATAAATGTAATTAACACCACTATACATTATATGTAAAAGTTATTAAAAGTAAAATTTGAGTTCTTAACATAAGGACAATTCTTTTTTCTTTCTTTAATTCTATTTCTACATGAGATTACAGATGTTCACTAAACTGATGTGATAATCATTTCACGATGAATGTAAGTGAAATAATTAAACTTATGCTGTTCTGTATGTCAATTATGTCCCAACAAAACTTGAGGAAAAATATAATGGAACTCTAATACTGGACACAAATAAGCAGTGCTAACACTAGGTAGATATATAGGTGGGATTATTTTATTTTTTGTTTTCTTTTAAAAATTATTGATTTATAGTTGATTTATAATGTTATATTAATTTCTGTTGTACAGAAAAGTGATTTAGTTTACACACACACACACACACACATATATATATATACATTTTTAAAAATATTATTTTCCGTTATAGGATATTGAATATAGTTCCCTATGTTATACAAGAGGACTTTGCTGTTTATTAGACTGAATTATTTTATTTTATATTTTTTTTTTTGTTTTTTTGCTTTTTAGAGTCACAGCTGTGACATATGGAGATTCCCAGTCTAGGGGTCTAATCAGATCAATAGCTGCCCATCTACTCCACAGCCACAGCAATGCTAGATCCAAGCCATGTCTGCGGTCTATACTACAACTCACAGCAATGCTGGATCCTTAACCCACTAAGTGAGGCCAGGGATTGAATCCACAGCCTCATGGTTACTACTTTGATTCGTTTCCGCTGCACCACAACAGGAACTCATAGACCGGCTTATTTCAATTGTGATGGGGAGAAGGAGCGAGGAAAGCAGACTGACATGGCATAAGGGAATAAGGACTTCAGCTCTGAAGGAGAGATCCAGGGAGTGCCCAGTTTAATCGGGTGATGCACTTGGCATACAAGACAATTAATCCATCCCAGTAGAGTGCCTCAGTAACTGAAGGAGAGATTTCTTCAAGGAGATGATATTCGTTCTCTACTTCTTTGTGCTTCTGAGTTTTTAGAGAGAAAATTTAAACAATTTACATAGAGTTTGAAGCTGATATAGCAATAAGGACACACAGAAAAATCAAACAAAAAATGGCAGGAAAACCATAAACCAAAGCATATATCATTTTGGTTACACTGAAATAAATTGCAGTAAAAACACAAGGCACATCTTTGTGAAAGATATTTATATTATTATTTTAAAATTATCGCTATCTCGTGAATGTTCTTTTTGCTTTTTTTTTTTCTTTCCTCTTTACTCTTATCTATTACATCTTAACTAGGCCCGGAAATTTTACTGGGAACTTCAGTCAATAGTAACAAGAGGAGGGTTCTTTATTATGTAGTGATTGACTCTAAAGAATGGAAAAAAATCAGGAAACCGTGACGTGCTGATGTCAGGCATGTGGTTCTGCAAACCTGCAGGGAAATATGAATGATAAAATAAAATAAAGAGGGAGGCAAGAAACAAAATAATCTCCTGGAGGCTATCGGGGGAAGAGTCCATGTGAAATGATGAGCTACACCCTGTGGAGAGTGAAATGCATTTATTTGTGCACCGTCTTCTAGATTCTTTCTGTGCACCTAGACAATTAAAAAAAAAGGGGGGGGGGATTCCCATCATGGCACAGCAGAAATGAATCCGACTAGGAACCATGAGGTTGTGGGTTCAATCCCTGGCCTCGCTCTGTGGGTTAAGGATCCGGCGTTGCTGTGAGCCATGGTATATAGGTCACAGATGCGACTTGGATTAGGTGTTGCTATAGCTGTGGTGTAGGCTGGCAGCTGTATCTCTGATTAGACCCTTAGCCTGGGAACCTCCATATGCCATGGGTGTGGCCCTCATAAGGAAAAAAAAAAACAAAAACAAAACTGGGTTATCATATTGAGTAGGGTCTTCACATCCTTTTAGACTTTAAGGGGCAAAACTACATCTTATTGAGATTTTGAGTTCTCTTAATCACTTTTAAACTCAGGGTAAAAATTTTATAAGACAGTATAATACTTTTTTCTCTTGTGCATTTCTGCATTGTCTCCACATGTGGATGATTCCAACCTCTTAATAATGTTTCCATTTTACCACCTAATTTAATTGCTGGTAGAACCAATGACCAGATGTTTCAGTGACTTGTCCATGTTTTGCACTTGGTTGGTAGTCCTGCCAAATACAAAACCTTCAACTGCAAACTCCAGATATTTTCTCTTTTAAGCCAATATAGAGCAGAAGTTCTCTGTTCCTTGTATATGCTCACAATGGTCACTGACAGTTTAACAGCCTTGTATTTACAAATTCCCAATGTGATTATTGCCAAATGAACCTGGGATCAGTAGAAAAGTAGCTGAGCTGCAGTGTCTGACTCAGGGAAAAACAGATGAGTGGGAAAAGTCTGTCACTGGCCTTCCTACCATGGCCCTTTTCTCTCCCAAGCACCTCATACTCTCCACCTGAATCCCAATCCCCTCAAGTACTTCTGGCCAGCCAACCCCCGCATTGGCCTTGTTCTCTTAATGAGTCTTATCTCTCTCCCAAATTCCGAAATGGAACCTGCACTAGAGATGAAAGAACATAATCCTTAACTCTGTAATAAGTAGCTCTATGTCATGGGGTGAGCTGTTAAGATCCCCAGAGTCCATGTTTCTTTATCTGTAAAACAGAGATAATGATATTTATTTCACAGAGTTATTGCACAAACTGTTTAAAACTGTGTACTTGAAACTGCCTGTAGAGCCTGTCTCTGAGGAAATACTTGGTAAATGCTTAGGTTACAATGTCTAGATATTTGTTCTGACCTAAAATGGTGATTCTAAAAAACACTTTCAAACACTTTCAAAAAAATGGAGGACATTTTTTTTTCTAGTGTATGTGAGGACATTCCTTATGTTGGAGCAAGAGTGGAGTGGGGAAGAAATGGAATATGTAGAGCCGTGGTGTATAGTTGTTCAGTGTTCAACCTATATAACCATACATGGATACACTTCACATAGACACCCATTTGAAAAATGGAGATAAAAATGGAGGGGAAAAGAACCCTATTGAAGTTGGAGGGGAGGAGGGGATGAGTAATGAAACAGTTGATTCCAATCACTAAATGTATTAAAGTTATGATAATATAATTGCTCATTTTTTCTGGCTCTTTCTAGTTGGGAAGGCTCTCTGGAAGTGCTAGTATGATCAAAATAAACTTAACTGAAAATAAAATAAAATAAAATAAAATCATTGCTATCATAATTATATATTTACGTGTTTAGAAACTGATAAAAATATCTAAAAGAAAAATATTCTAGACATGAACTGGCAGTTTGTGAAATTGAGTGTGTGACACATAGATATAAGAGAAAAAATGCTCAGTTTCACTAACAAATCCTTCAAGAAAATCCAGAGGAAGTGATTTCTAAGTAAAATATCTTGATTTTTGTGGGGTTTTTTTTGTTTTGTTTTTTGGGTTTTTTTTTGTCTTTTTGTCTTTTTAAGTGCCACGCCCGCAGCATATGGAGGTTCCCAGGTGGAATCAGAGCTGCAGCAACTGGCCTGCACCACAGCTACAGAACACCACGTCTGAGCTGCATCTGAGTCCTACACCACAGCTCTTGGTAGCACCAGATCCTTAACCCACCGAGCAAGGCCAGAGATTGAACCCGCATCCTCATGGTTGCTAGTCGGGTTCGTTAACTACTGAGCCATGATGGGAACTCCAGATCCTGAATTTTGAATCCTAGAAATAAAGTGATTTTTATTCTTGTTTTAACACTAAGTTGACAACATTCCAACAAACAACAGCCACAAAGTCTGCAAATCAGATAATCTTGGTGCATTGCTATTTTGAACATATCGATTAAATAATTAGTGTTTCTATTTCATATAAATTATCAAATAATTATTCAAAGAGACACATTACTATTTATTTAAACATATTTAAGTAAGAAAACATTTCCTTAGAGTTGATCATTTACCTTTGCCTATAGTCTACTATACAATACCAGAAAATAGTAGGCTGAGAACAGTCCAGTTATTAAGAGATTGTAAAAATAATTTAAACAGCAGATAAAAATATTTATTTTATTCCTTCTTTGTGCTGGCTTTTGTTTTGATTGTCACATTTGGAACTGATGACCTGAAATCTAGTAAAATATCATTACCACAGTCTTTGAGAAGCAAAGATCATTGAGTGCAATTTTAGTTCAATTAATTTTTTAAAAAAAAACAGAAAAAATTATTCATGCTTTGTTTTTTGGTCATTTTGAGACAGTCTTTCCAAATAGTGACTTAGGGAGTTCCCATCGTGGCTCAACAAAAATGAATCTGACTAGGAACCATGAGGTTGCCGGTTTGATCCCTGGCCTCGCTCAGTGGGTTAACAATCCGGCTTTGCCGTGAGCTGTGGTGTAGGCCACGGACATGAATCAAATCTGGCATTGTTGTGGTTCTGGCATAGACTGGCAGCAACAGCTCCGATTAGACCCCTAGCCTGGGAACCTCCAAATGTTGCCGGTGCGGCCCTAAAAAAAAAAAAAAGGGACAAATAGTGCCTTAATGATGATTAGCCAGAATTCATTGAACAGTATTTTGATTTAAAAACCTAGGCTATAATCAATGTTGAAGGCAAGAACACTGTTATAAGTTTATTTATGTTTACATTTGTTTTATTTTAATCTCCTATGTGTTTACATTTTACCAACTTAATTATCACAGCTAAATATGGAGCATTTTATTCACCATTTTGCAAATATTTTGCTGCTCTTCAACAAGGTATGAGTCACTAATACAGACACATGGAATATTATACTGAAATAATAGATAAATATTGTCACCCAAAGGTATCAATCATTGTTGGAGGAGGTTTTCAAGTAGTGGTGACTGCTGGTTGACCTGAAAGCTTGACCCTGCAATTGAAGGCTCCTCATCCACGCTTTACCCTTGGCACAACACCGTCTACCCATCATTACCACACCAGGAACTGTTTCAAGGAGACAGCCTTGACTGTAAGGTATGTTGACACTTTCTGGACTGAATTCAGGTAAGACTTCTATATAAACCTTTAAGATTTTGGTGGCAGAGTTCAGAGATCTACTTGTCTCGTGGCTATAAAGGCAAGTCACATATGTAAGAGCCTTTAGTTTTCAAAACTGGCACCTATTAATCTGGAATGGCTTACCTCTTTCTTTGGTTTCTCCTTGTCCACTGGGCCCAGTTAATGAACCAAAAAGAATTTAGAAGCAGACAACAATTAGATGGAAAATAAATGATGTGTAATGTTGAATGGTGATATTTTCTGAGAAAATATTTTAAAATAAATGCAGAAGGAGAAATGAGTTTGGAGGATTGCAGTTTTAAATAGATTGTTTGATATAGTCCTCATCTAGAAAGTGGCATCTGACACAAGACTAGAAAGTTATACGGTTAACCTCATGGGTATCTGGGGAAAGACTGTCCCAAGGAGAGTGATCAAAGGGAAAATGCTTAGAATTTTTAAGGAACAACAAGAAGCCCAGAATAACTAGTGGCATGATTTAAAGAAATAGAGGAGAATAAAAGCAAAGAGATAATATGATCCTGACATAGTAGATCATTTGGGAGGACCAGCTCTCACTTTGAAGAACAATTAGTAAGTTTTGAATGGAGAAATGAGATTCTCAAACCTATCTAGGTAAAACAAAATAAGCAAAACAAAAAGAAAAAAAGAAAAGCAACCCACCTTGTGTTTGATGTTCAAAGTAGATGTAAGGGCAAAAGTTAGTAAGAACACTTAGGGGCATATTGCAGTAATCCAGGTGAGACTTTTAAACCCAGGATTGTAGCAGGAGATGTGACGAAAAGTCATTGTATTTCAGATTAATTTGATGATATAGTCATTAGAATTTCCTACAATGTTGGATGTGAATGAGATGCATGAAGGATGACTGCAAGGTTTTTGGCCTGGGCAATTAGAGGTGTTAATTTGTCATCAACTTACATAACACAAGTGGCGAGTAGAACACATTTAGGGGTAAAAATTAGAAGTTAAAATCTATACATATCCCATTTAATTAGACATGTAAGTGGATATTTAGAATAGTTAGTTATATATATGTTTGGATTATAAGAAAGAAGATAAGAGGTCCAAATTTGAAAATTTTCAATTTATATTTCTAATTATTGATATAGCTATATTAAGATACAGATAAATATAATAACTGAGAGAATAGATAAGACCATCAAAGGCCAAGGTTTAACCAGAGTTTTAAAAAAACATAAAGGTTAGAGCCTGGACTCCAAAATACAGAGTCAGAAGGACAAGAAGGAACAAGTGAAAAAGGCTAGGTACAGTAAAAGAAAAACCAAATGAATGAAGAAACCTGGAAGCCAATTGTGCTGCTTTGGCCAGGATAAAAGAAATTATCAACTGTGATCAGTTCGATCACTGGCTAAGGTAGGATGTTACTTTTCTTTTCTCAGTTGTTGGCTTGTTTTGTTGTTAACACTTTTTACTAAGTTTGAGTTTTAACTCATTGGAATCTATTTCATATGTCTGAGAGCAGAATTGAATGTAATAATATCCAGTCTGTGGATAAAGTTCTAATAATGTAGGTAGGTTCCCCTTAATGAAAAATATTCAAATAATAAATATAGACATATATTACAATTTTCTGAAAATTATGGAACATTCAGAGTAAACCAGTGATTGTTTTATTTATATTTAGAAATATGGTTACTCAAGTGGTTTTAATTTAATTCCATTTCAAATTTAAGCACTCAAAGGTAATTAATTTATTTCATTTGAAAGTAGGCACGTATTAAGGATTCATTTTCCTAAAATCTTACCAACTCTATAGTCCAAGAGAATCAAGTGATGAAAACTAATATTTTCATATGTATTATGTGCATCCAAAGAAATAAAATTAACCAAACCCAATAGGGTAAATATTATCAAGTGTGTTTTTCTGGAGAAGTAATTTGTTTACTTGTCAGGAAATAATAAAATATATCTGACTCCTAAATGCATTCTTTCCACTGTATAAATTTCAAAGATTACTGGAAAATTATAGGAAGTATTAGTATTACACAGATCTGGTAATTTTTTTAATCAGATTTGAACCTTCAATTTATAGCAAAAATAATCATATACCTGTTACGAATGAAATAGTTTATTTCTGTCCTTATAAAGACTTTAGCAGTATATCAGTGATTTCCAGATCAAGGAAAGGGAGAACTCTGAACATTAACTAATTGCCTAAAAATTGTAGTCATTTAACAATTCTTCATAATTGCACTTAAAAAGTTAATATGTCTTAGCTGGTATCAGTACAATTTTCTCATTGCAGTGATAGGTCTGTAACTGGAGCTTGGTTTGTTATGGTGCTCTTCCTATCTACAGCAGGGTAAACCCAGGCAGGCAGTATAACCACCAATTCCCTCAGTTCTGATTTGATATAATTTCTTTTTTCAAACAGTCATTACTTATATAGTCATTATGGGCCTCCTTAGAATGTGTTTATTTATTGTCACTTATCCCTCTGGTGATTATACAATAGTGTTTATAAAAGGCATAAACATACACTGAATTCACTTTTTTCTGACTCCCTTAAGCCACTCTGTATAATTGTCTTTAAATATTTGTCTGAGTTATGCTGGAAGATCTCTAGCAATGGGGAAACTAATTACTTTTTAAGGTTAAAAATGTAATGGTTTCTTAACTAAAACTGAAACTAAAAATTTTCTGTTTTCTAAGCAATTCCAATGATAAGAAAATTTTCAAATTTTTCCCAAGTACCCAGTGTGCTTTTGCTTTCTTAGTGTTACATTAAATCTTTAATATGTGTTAGCTATTTGTAGTAAAGTTATTGAATCTTGGTCTTTAAAGATTTTTACAACATAGTAACATAAAAGCATACATAAGTGCCTGTTTATAATTTGTTAAGTATTTGCTGTTTAAAAAGGCTTGGGAACAGACTAGCCAAAGCTAAATTTCTATATAAATTCCACATAGGACTCACTCTGGGCGTGACATTTGCTCCTCAAAGGAGAGGTAATGTAAGAGAAAGAAAAAGATAACCCAAGAAAATGGATATCATGTAGTCTCACTGAGAAATTTCCATATTTTGGTTTTGTATTTATTCTCCAGGCTGAACCAGGGTAAGCTTTCTGCATTGCAGTCTTTCAGAGATCTTCAGATGATTATTAAGCACAGTTCTTTTCTATATTCTGTTTTCTGGACAATACCAATCATTACTAGACTGTACATTCCTGAAGACTTCTAATTCCAGTCTACATGTCACTACTTCCTTCAGAATTTCCTCAAATACAGTGATTTCCAACTTCCTAAACAAAATTATCAATAAATAAAGCTCTGCTAATTTGTTAATACACTTTTAAATGTCACCGAAATTATATCCCATGCATTGTCTAACCATAAAGAAAAAATTGGAACCATCATTTCTCATTTTGAAAACTATACTATTGATGAAGGAGGAATGATTTAGATTTTTTTCTTCTTCCACATAACGTTACTGACACATACTTTCCCTTAAATAAAATTCACTGGTTGATCCTATAGAGAATAGTTGTAGAAAAAATTAAAATTCATTATTCACAAGTGTATTTATAATATTTTATATTTGAATGTGTCTCACATCCTTATTGATAGACATCAGTGGTTCTATATACACTTGTCCATATTGGAGTTGTTGAAGCAGAAAATCACCATTTATGCTAAAGCTTCTTTATATTCCCACCACATTCTAGTTCCAAATCACACAATAATTTAGAAGCTTTTTCCCTGCATAAGTCATGTTTTATCTTTAAAGATACTTTAAAAATGTTATAAAGTGAGATCAGAACTGCTTCTAAGAATTAAAGTCAAATTTATTTTTATAAATACTATTTTATTCATAAAAATACAAAAATATAAATATACATTTATAAAAATAATGAATGAATTAACACAAAGACATTATTCAACTAAATAAATATGGCAGTAATAATCATTCATATTTCTTTAGGGATATATTTTTTCATATTAATTTACAAAGAAGTTGCACGTTTCATTTAATATTAAAGATGACTATAAGTCAGTTAAGAAAACATTATTTATAAAGTTCTTACAGCTAAGAAAAGGCACAAAAAGCCTTTTATATATTTTATTGATTATTGATGTGATATACTTTCCTTCAGAGTTTGTGAGGCAAAGAGGGTGAACTGGTTATTAATGTTTGTTAAAATCTATGTCATTCATATTCATTCACAGAAACTTACTGATTAAGCAAACTCTTACTAAGACAACACCTAAGTATTGTTTGTAATTTTGATTTTTTAACCATTTCCTCTAAGGAAGAGAAAGCAGGCCACTCCATCTAGTAACAAAGAGAGAACTTCCATTGACATCTGTGAAGTCCTACTATACCCTTAATCTCGGTCACTATCTTCACCCCCATACATATCAGCAAGTTTTTTAAAACGGGGTCCCCAGTCGCTGAGGTAATCGTAATCTTGGTTACAGTCTGCTGTGAGAGATTCCAAAGAACTGAGTGAATCTGCGATGGAATCATTCCCTTCATAGGCATATGTTGCCAGTGAATCATACGGAGGTGCAGTTGGGTCTGAGTCATTTTCTTTTAATCTCCGATGGATAAAATCCTGTACATCAATATTTTCCCACAGAGGTACAGTTCTCCTTATCTGAAAAATTGTTTCAGGTATTACATCCCGCCTAAGTTTACTATCTTCTCTTGCTTCTGGATTCCTTAATGTGCCGATATCAAAAGCTTGGGTATCTTCTTCCCCGCCACCTTCATCATTGTAGGTCACGATGTTGTCCCGGACATCATCTTTTGAAATTATCAGAGGTTCCTTTTTTCTTTGCCTTTTCAATGCAGCAAATAGCACAACTAAAACTATTAATAAAAAGAAAGACAGAGACAGAGAAAGAGAAAATTGTGAGATTCTGTGACTCAGGTTTAACTCAAATATAGCTCACTTCTGTGTGTGTGACACTGATGTGTTAAAATTGTTTGGATGTAAAGAATAACTGTCCTATACAAATACAGGATGACTTGGGCCAATGACTAGATACACTGTATTGATAAAGAAGCAGATATCACAGTGCCATATTTACTTTTAAGACTCAATTTCTTATGGGACTCTGGCGTTGAGAAACTATTCAACTATAGCTAATGTGTTTAGCCAACTATAAGTATGTAATACCACATTCTTCCCCAATGAATGTTTGTTTCAAAATACTAGAATTCTAAAGCAACAGTCATTATTACTCCAAGAGAAACTGAGCCCTGATGTAATGCTTTCTTAATGGCTCAAGGGAATAACATACAAAACATTACTCACATATATGTATATATACACGTGCATTGTATGCATATGTGTATATATTATACAAATGTGTGTATATATGTGTGTATATATGTGTGTGTGTGTGTATATATGTGTATACATATGTATATGCTGTTGATCTCATCTCTTCCCAAATGTCACATCTGTTTAAATTCTTTAATTGACTTGGTTTTGAAAGTCTGCTTAGAATCTGAAATATAACTCTATACGCTATAGTATAAAATTCAAACTCATCCTTACCCTGTATTCATCTTACAAGATAACTCTGATATTACCTCGTTTCTCGGGACTTCCTTGACTTACATAGTTGCATTCAATCTTTGGGGGTGAAATGTTAATTGTGCTCCCCCTCTATGCTGTATTCTTTTATTATTTACATATTTACATTATCAAGTTAACCACAAATTTCTCCATGTATGATTTACTTTCTTCTTTCTTGTTATACTACTGGAATTTAAATTGTTATGCACGTATTCAACTACGAACATTTGCAAGATAAATACATTTTGAAATTAAACATTACATCTAAAATGTAAGGAAGACCATGTAATTTTCCAACAAAATTACTGATTGAAAATGGACCAAGTCCCTAATTTTATATATAAGAAAAGTTAAGAATTTAAGAAAAATTTTCCAAATCATACTTATATGTTGCCAGGAAAAAGTAAAATCAGGTTTCACTCACTTTAGGAAAGCTAAATGTTTTCTCAGTACTATTAATGTTTCAATGAAAAATAAGAAAACATTGATTCTAAAACCTATAATTCTCTTCTCAATCTTCGTTTCCTGATTACACAAACTCATTTCCATTGATCCTGTTATTTCACCATGGCCCTTGAGGCCCTGTAACTACACTAAAGGACTGTCCAATGCTATTGTCATATTGTCTAACACACTTTCCTCAGATCCTACTAATTGGTAGAAAGAACACCAAAAAATTCATTAGAAGTATGGTCACTAGCCTCCACAGAGGAGCAGTCTGTGGGTGCTGAGCTATATTCAGAATCATTTTGAAGACATTTTTAAAAACTATTCTTAAAAATGGGACCTGTCTTGGAGTTTGCATCAAGGCTCAGTGGAAATGAATTTGACTGGTATCCATTAGGATGCAAGTTCAATCCTTGGCCTCACTCAGTGGGTTAAGGTTCAAGCATTACCGTGAGCTGTGGTGTTGGTGCAAACGTGGCTTGGACCTGGCGTTTGCTGTGGCTGTGGCATAGGCCAGTGGCTATAGCTCCAATTTAACCCCTATCTGAGAACCTCCATATGCCACGGGTGCAGCCCTAAAAAGACTAAAAGAAAAAAAAGGGACATATCTGTACTTTAAAGGATGAACATAAGTTAATTAAGTCCAACATAGATCTGAAATCCACCAATCTAGTGAACCATGCAGTAGAAAAAGGGGGTTGTTTCTAATTTAATATTGAATTCATTAATTCATAAATTTTCTACTTTTTCATTTGTAGAACAACTAAATAGTAAAATTGTTCTAAGGGTTTCTTAGCTAATATATTGTTTACAGACTTTCACAAATGATCCTAGAATCTGCTCTGAGTATTTTGCTAGGTCAAAATTATCTGCTTCTTGTTCCTTGGCTGTGGCTATTAATCTGCAGTATGTGAATGGAATTCAGAGAGGCTAAAATGAGGAATAGAAAAAAAAGGAATTGTTATTTTGACTAATCTGTAACTTGAATTTAAGATTTTTCATATATATATATTTATATAACAGTATAAGCAGTAATAGTAACCATATAGAAGGTAAACCTTTAGAAAGCAGATAGTTTGTATTGCACTATAGTTAAAACATATCTCAAATGATCATTAGACACACTAGAACAAGACACATATGACAATAATCAAGCACATTTTGCTTTCTGTGTTTTGTTGAATTTAGATAAATATATTTCCTTTTGTGATACGTCTTATTTTTATAAATTTAAATTATTCTAAATAGGTCCATGAGCTTCATCTTCACTACAAAAAGTGTCCAAGGAAGCAAAAATTTAAAAAGTCCCATCCTAGGTTTTAATCCTCTTCTTTGCCTTGTTAACATAGATATAAACTAAGAGCTGCATTTCTTTAAACTGTCACAAGTCTAAAATATTATTGTCCATGTTATATCACCACCTTGCAAAGATGGCACTAACTTCAGAAATATAATAACCGTGTCAGCTATTAGGATAAAGACTTGAAATAAGAATGCTTAAGGAATTTTATTATGAAGTCTTAATGAGTTAGAACCCATTTTAACTAAATGATAGATAATTACTCCACATTTAGGCAATAAATTGGGAAGGTAGAAATATAAGAAATGTGCTCCTTCTATATTGCTCAGGGCAGAAATATGGCAGACTTTTAAGAATAAAAGAAGCCTTCTAGAATTTCTGCATAGAGAAAAATATTGTACAATTTAGTTGGATAATGTGATAATATCTAAACTTATTTCAGGTAGATTTCCCCCCATGTATTCATGCATGTCTTTAAATGCATATGTATATTATATATATGTTGAAATTAAAAGATCAAATTTGACATATACATATTTTTATGTTGTTCTAAGTTAGGAAAGCAGAACTGTTTGAGGAAATAAAGCATATCGTATCAGTAGCATTTGGCTAAAAGGGTAAGCCAAAATTTAATCTCCATGGGAATATAAAAATATTTTACCGAGGAGTTGAACTTCCTAGCATCAGGTGGAGGTGTGACCTGCTGTGGATGATGGTAGTAGTGTGTAAGTTCTAAACCACTCGAAGAAAATATTTTTCTAAATAGTTGGATCATCTTAACTGAGACAAATGTTCTCCCCTCACATTCATCAGTTCCCCACTGAAGTCCTGCAAGGGTATCTGGCCAAAGGGATTTCATCCAGATAGCTTGAAGAGATTTGCAGTGAAAAGGAGCCAGCACATTTGAGCACTGGAACATAAATTTGGCTAGCTCTCCTGCCCTAAGCATTCGTTTTGGATGAATATTTCATGGAAACAAGTTTTGGGGAAATATTTTATAGTGGAACAACTGTTTAATTGAATTAAATTGTTGTCCTGTTAGGACGTGCTCAAATAAAACATTTACAATTGGAAGCATGACTTTATTTAGAAATTGTTGCTGGACTAGGTATGACCACAATACCATAGCAATATTTTAATAAATGAACTTAAACACTTAATTTGGTATTTTGCACCTACACTTAACAAATTGTATGGAAAAAAGTATATCTTATTGTGAGAACTTAAATGAATTGGCCAGTTCCATGTCTGATATACATAGTGTAGTGTTTGCTAGGAATAGTATTTGTAAGGTAGTCTTTTGTTTTGAGGATAGTATTTAGAAAGAAGAATTCTGAAATAGAACAATATGGGAATGCTAGATAAAACACTTTCTGAATGAGTGACTATGTGTAAGTTAACCTTCTGTAGAAGAATAAAAGTATTTACCTTATAGAATTGATATGAAAATTAAATCTATTATTAAATGAAATGTCCTGTGACCACGTTAGGTAACACTAAACATTATAAATGTAAAATATATTTTAAAATATATTATATATCACTAGCTATTATATCTTTGTTTTTTTATCTCTTGAAAGCTAGAACTATCCCCACTGTCAAAAACTTTTTTTTCCAATGGGAAGAATAATTTTAATATAAAGTTTAAAATTTCAGTCTTCAGCTATAAAGAAGAGTGCTTTTCAATGCATGATCACTGGGTAATAAGGGAGAGAATTCTCGAGTTGAATGAGCATAGTTTGGGGGCAAATCATTCATGAAGGGCCAGAGTTTACCGAGTAGAATAATGACACAGAGAAGGATGGCGATGAGAGCTCCTGTGCTCAGGCCAGCAGAGAGGACCAGAGCTTCAGCATTGCAGGACTGCATGTTCCCTTGATTATCACAGGCACACACACGAATGGTGAGTGTGCCTGTGCTGCTTTGAATTGGGTAGTCATTGTCAAAGATTAAAATCGGCAGTAGATACGTGCTCATTTTGTTGCGGCTATACCCATCTTTTCGAGTCATGATTCCTGCTGTATTATCTGGGGAAAAAGGGAGGGAGGTGGACAAAAACATAAAGTCAGACCCGTTTTTAAATGTTATCTCTTAAGATTTCATCATATTTGGCTTTAAAAATTTTCTATACCTTTATTATCAACAATGGTGAAGTTTGGATTGAGGGGAAAATCAGGCACTGGTTCAAAGAAGAATTTGTGGCCTCGGGGAGGATCATCTTTGTCCATGACACTGACAGTCTGAATCAACTAAAATCGAAGAAAAATTAAATCAAGCACAGAAAGCAACTCTTGTTAGTATAATACATTTCAAACCAGTCTTTGTGCTTTTAATACATCACTGAAATTAAATATACAAAAAGTGTCCTTTCAGAAAATTTTGCCAAGTTTTTTTATAGTTCTGGCTAATGTAACCTATTAAATGAAAAATGAAAAATGCCCATTGACTATCAGTCTGCAGGCACCTCTATGAATCATTGTCTGATCCCTGGCCACTGTAGTAACCAATTTTAAAGAAAAATGTGATCATTGCAATATCTGTTGTCTTTTAACACTGTTAATATATACTGACAGCCCATTTTATTCTTAATTGGTTACCAATCCGTTGCCTCCACTAGATAATGATTGTTTTAAAGGCAAAGAACATAACAGATGCATTTATAAAAACACAAGTGCTTAGCACAGCTACTCTTAATTATTAAGGAAACTATAAATATAGTTTTGGAAAAATGAGCAATATGCCATATCATACCAGAAAGCAGAAGATTTTAAAGCTAAAGGGCACCATAATTACAGTCACATTGCCTACTTAATTCATTTTTTTGCGTTTCTTTTTAATGCTATTTGAAACATTTGGAATGTATAAATAAACACTTTAAAGTTTTGTAAAATCATTGTTGAATTTGAGAAATTATAGCACCTCTCTGCTGTGCTCACTGTAGGTTAGAAGTGTGCCAGAGTATGAAGATGGAGCAGCAAATGGCAGGTTGGGCAGGAAAATTCTGATGAGCACTTTATTGTGGATAAAACACAAAGATACACATCAGAGTGCTTGTTTTCTAGTCCTGGGTTTTCCGTCTGTGTGATTTGTAATCACAGTCATTTAATTACCATTACTTTCAAATTTCTCCTCTAAAAAAAAATAGTTGCACACTTCCAGGTATAATAGTGCAACATTCTGTGATGAAGAATTTTTGGAATTTCACAGTAGTTTAATGTATCCATTGTTTTGGTTATTTTGTGCCAACAGCCACACCAACCTTCATACTCACTAGTTAATATTTTCCTCTTTAATTTGGTATTACCTATAATTTTGTTAATTTTGTTGACAGTGACATGTTACTGTATGCTTCTTTACATAATGCTTCTGAAAGTACATAATTATTAATACAAACTTGCTACACATTTTCTCCTTAGAAGAGCATGCCATAGAAAAAAATATACATAGGATCTAATATTTTTGTTCAAACTTCTCTTCCAGAATAGAAATAACATAACTAATGTTTATTGATATTTTAAACTTAGACAATATTGATATTTTCATTGTATAACTGAGGTCTTGAAATGATTAGATGAGACATTGTTTAAGCTTGTATAAAGACAGAATAGATGTTAGTACCTTAACATGTGTTGTGTTTATTTTAACCTTGTTAATTTTAACAATGAAATTGTTTTGCACCAAGTATATGAACAATGACCTAGATGTGTTAATAGTAGTACATATTAAAATAATTTTAATTAGTTTTTATAAATTATACTTTATCATTATCAAATATTAATTGGTAATATATCAACACATATGAATAAATAAAAGAAAATCATACCAATAGAGAAATAAAGAAAGAATATCTAAAGGGTATTGTCAGTTGCCTTGTGTCCCTCCAAAACGTATATTTAAGTCTTAATCCTAAGTACCTGTGATTTGACTTGGTTTGGCAATAGGCTCTTTGGAGTTGTAATCAGGTTAAGATGAAGTCATATGGAATTAGAATGGGCCCTGATCCAGTGAATGAAGTTCTCACAAAAAGAGGGAAATGTGTACACAAAGAGAGATACAGAAAGAGTGCTGTCATGTAACAGTGGAGACAAAGATTAATTTGGGTTCACAAGCCAAGCAATGCCAGGAATTGCCAGCAACCACCAAGGCTGGAAGTGGCAAGGGAGAATCCTCCCATAGAGCCTCTGGGAGCGCAGGACCTGCTGACACATTGATTCTGGACTTCTTGCCCCCAAAACTGTGTAAAAGAATATGTTTCTATTGTTTTAAGCTTTCTAGTTGATGAAAATCTGTCAAGCATTAGGAAATTAATGTGACTATGAAGACTTTTAAAATGGTCACATTTATGAAAAAATATTGTCTCAGTAATTTTAGAAGAATTCATATTAAAATTATTACGAAATTTTATATATTGGTAGATATTTAAAATCTGGTGTTTCCCAATAAATAGGCAATTATACACCTTTGATGGTAGCTATTACTAGGCATGTAACATATTTCAAATGCTATTTGGAAGCATTAATGAGTATCTATAGAAAAAAATCTATTTCTACCCTGAGGATTATGTCAAAGAAAAATAACAGGTAGTGTATAATTAAAAAGTTTTATATGTTCACTGTAGTGCCATCTTCTAGATTAATATTTTGTTAGTAGACCAAATTTTCCGTTAGTAAATATGTAGTTGAATAAGCTGACTAATGTGTATCTATGCTATGAAAAGTAAGCATCAAATTAAAAATAATCATTCACTGAACTAGGAATATGCCCATTACATGTTATAAAGTGAAAAAAAGGAAAGCAGTTTTAAATCCAAATAACTATAATGATTGTCTGCTGGTGAAAAGAAAAGAAAAGAAAAAGGTCATTATTTTTATTTCTGTGTGTGCAAGTGGAATGTGATTTGTATCTCTATCTTGGCTGACTTGGGCTGCCATAACAAAAGACCACAGACTAGAAGGCTTAAATAGCAGAAATGTATTTTCTTACAGTTCTGGAGGTTGGAAGTTCAAGATTAGAGTATCGCCATGGTGGCTTCCTTGGGAGTGGTCTTGCAGGTGGCTACCTTCTTGCTACAAACTCACAGGCCTTTCCTTTGATCATGTGTATGGGGACAGTGATCTCTCTATAGTGTCTCTTTAACAGTCACTAAGCTCATCAGATCAGAACCCCACTTGTGCCCTCATTTTACCCTGATTCCTTCCTTAGAGACCCCCATCTCCAGATACATCCACAGTGGGATTAGGTCTTCAACATATAAGTTTGGAAGGGGCAAGAATATTTAGTCTATTATAATCTCTGCTAGAATAGAAGAAAGAGTATATTTCACTTTATTTTCTATATTAAAAAATGATGATAGAATTATATATGATTCTTAACATCTACTTAATTTTTCCTTGAAGAAATATCAAAATAACTGGTTAAGATTTCCTGCAGTAAAATTTGTACAGTTGCTGTCATTTGTAAAATATTATACTAGTGTAAAAAATGAGCATATTCTGTATTTTCTTACTTTAGATATATCTGAAATATTAGTATATAAGAGGATTTTGTAACTCATATAAATTTTTATCTCACTGATATTGAAGTTCAAAAATCATAAATAAAATATAACTTGTATCAAACCAGAATGTCCTGATTGAGCAATTGGAAGTGGCAAAATGTAATCAACAAAGCAATTATTATGATTTCCTTTATAAACACAGAACAATTTTATTTTCATAATTCATGTTATATTTAATAATGTGTTTTTATTCTATTTGTGATTATAACTTAGTATCAGTATAATTATGAATCCAGGTAAGAACTTTTTATATATGTGATATTCATTATCTGCCTACTGTATAAATTAAGTATATATTATAATTTTTCCTATAATATCATGGATTATAGAAAATATGTTGTTTTTTTTTTTGTCTTTTTGCCTTTTCTAGGGCTGCACTCACAGCATATGGAGGTTCCCAGGCTAGGGGTACAATCGAAGCTGTAGCCTCTGGCCTTCACCACAGCCACAGCAATGCAGGATTTGAGCCGTGTCTGCAACCTACACCACAGCTCACGGCAGCGCCGGATTGTTAACCCACTGAGCAAGGCCAGGGATCGAACCCGCAAACTCATGGTTCCTAGTCGGATTCGTTAACCACTGAGCCACCACAGGAATTCCCGTAAAATATGTTTTTAAAGTCATATTTTTAATATCATTGTGAGGATTTTGGTACAGGAAGATTAGACATATGATAAGGAAGACTGACAATAGTTTGCATGAAAAAATTGTGCAAATAAATTAATGCACTGTATCTATATTTGTGAAGAGAAATTAATTAATTAATGCATTTATCTTTGTGAAGAGAAATGTTTTTTAAGTTTATAATAACTTACCTGCCCAGGTTTTGCATTTTCACAAACAAACGTTTCATAGTACATGGCAAATTCTGGAGCATGGTCATTTATGTCTAGAATTCTGATGAAGACAGGGATGTGGCTACTTTGTTTTGAGTTATCTGCAGGGAGAACATGTGTAAAATTTCAGTTTCATTTACAGAGAAGTGGTGTTACCATTTCACCATTTGTAACTTAGCAACAGATCATTTCTGGAGTATTCACTTCTTAATTGGATTGGTGATAGCTATCTCAGCTTTCTTACATTGTTCAGATGAAAAACATGATAAGAAGAGGAGACTATAATTGAGAATTATACTCTCAATTATAATTGAGAATGAATATTACTTATAAGCAATTTTTTATAATCATAAATAATTATTATAAGAAATAATTTTCTTTGATTAATTATTTTTATGAAGTTAGATTATATTTTTAGCCTACAGTAAGGTGTAAAAGAAAATCAAGTTTAAAATAAATGAATATTTAATAATCATTAAATTAATTCAAAAATACAACATATTCTAAATCATTTCTCTCAGATTTTGCTAATAAAATCATTCTACTCAAGATAAAAGTCTACTTAATACTATTATTTCACTACTTTGGTGAAAAATTATGGATTAGATGAATGCATCTCCAACTTACTTATTTCTGTGGCTGTAACGGTGATGTTGTGCCAAGGAGTTGATTCACGATCTAGCGGCTTCAAAGTGAAAATAGAGCCATTTTCTGAGTGAATACTGAAAACCCGGTCTGTATCAGTATGACGATCAACAGAGTATCTAGCAGAAAAGAGACACATAAACCCGTTTCTTAAAGTTACAGATGATTCACACAATGGTCTGTTAAAGGTGACAAGGAAGAAGCTGATAATTTTCTTGAACTTTTTAAAAATATAATTGTCATTGGACTTTTCTGATTACGTGTACTTTAGAAGTAATTATTTATACTCATGAATCCTTGTGGCAGCTTTTAAGTGATTTTTTAGTTGTCAATTTATCATAGCTCTATTGCAGTGCTTCAAACATATTACAGTTGATAGAGTCAACTGCATTGGATACATTGAAATTATGTTGAAAAAATATAAAAACATGAACGCAGAGTCCTTATAAATATAAGTGAATATGGAGAGGCTGTTGTAAAATATGTGGCTCTTGAATGGTTCTCTATTGAAGGATTATTTCAGATGAATCAAAGGTCTTCCAGGCTTTCCCTTCAACTAATTCCAAATAAAAACTGAAATGACAGAGGACCACAGAGCTACATGACTCTTTCTCATCAGGGCTGTGTATGGAAAAATTCACCATAAACTTTGTATAATTAAGTGATTGGCAAAATAATGCTCACCTTCATCCAAAGGATATCCATCTCTTATTTCTGGTACCTGTGAATATGTAACTTTACGTGGTAAAGTTAACTTTGCAGATTAAGGCTAAAGACTTTGAGATGGGACTATCTAGTTGGATCTAAACTAATCATATGAACCCTTAAGAGTGGAAGAAGAAAGACAGCAAAGTAAAATTCTAGCTTATGTGAAAATCCTTTAGTTACCTTGACTGTACTAGCCACCATTTTTGCATATTTGGAATTTCTGCTGCTAAGTGTTTAATTGAACCATACAGGAAACTCGTTAATGTTTATATGAATCATTGGCAATCTTGGTAAAAATAGGTTCTGATTCAGTAGGTCTAGTGTGGGAACTGTTTTCTGTTTTTCTTAAAGACTTAGGTAAGTCCCATGTGATAAAGTCCATAGACAAGGCTTTGTAGAGCAAATTCATAAACCATGGGATAAACTGGTTAGAATAAGGACAGCTAAAGGAACAGTGTCAGAGAACTAATAGTCTAATCAGCATCTGGCATCGTGCTCATTTTTCTAGGTATTTATTAAAAGCATTTAGCAAATGAACTCCTTTTTAGTCTAGTGAATTAGAGAATTAACAGCTCACATCATAAATCTGTAACATAGCCAACATCAGTCACCGACTTTGACGAATGTAAGTAATAGCTATTTAGGTTTCTAAATATTGTGCAACGATGGAAATTTTTAAAATATTGGATGAAAAATACATTTATCTAAATTCTATGATTTTTTTAATAAAGAACATTTGACATAGTCTACTGTTAGAAGAGCTATGCTTAAATTAAGGGATTCATTAGTAAGCTCAGTTTTCAAAAATAATTTTAACAATTTAATATAGTACGTGATAGATCTCATGGATCTCATTGCTTATCCATTCTAAATGTTAGCATCTACTAACCCCACCCAAACTCCCAGTGCATCCCACTCCCCCTCCCCCTTGGCAACTGCAAGTCTGTTCTATATTTATTATTTTTGGATTTTTTTAAAACTCGTATGACATATGGTCATTACCCAAGAATAACTATCCTTCTGGGATGGGAAACCTTAAGTAAAGAGAGGATAATTTAAAACCTAGATATAAAAGCAGTTACATAAAAATGCTTAAGATATATCTTAGAAGCAAATGCTGTGTTGGGTTTTAAGAATTCATTAGTTGTAAAATAGTTCTTATTTTTAAAATACCTGTTAATGTACTAAAATTGAGGATGAAAGTCATGAGATTTTGTCTTTTTAATTTCTATTGCTTTCTATAATGCTAAAATAAAACAAAATATAGTGTTTCCTATCTCTAAGTTTCAATCCTCCTCTAATTTAGTTCCTAATGTGGGATGAGAAAGTCACTGAAACATTAAAAAATATTCTTTTCCTATAATACTTATACTAACTTCTACTTATTAACAGAATAAACAATCCTAAAAGGATGAGAAAGTCACTGAAACATTAAAAAATATTCTTTCCCTATAATACTTATACTAACTTCTGCTTATTAACAGAATAAATAATCCTAAAAGAAACAAAAAGAAAGCAAATAAAAGAACATAACAATATCTATGTGTTGAATGGAACTCAATTTGTAATATTCCCCCCTTATATATTTATCTCCGTTATTGGAAAAGCCAGTAGTTAACCATTATCTACTTATGGCTGAATAGGTCTTGGATTCCATCCTATCATTTGCATCCGAGATCAAGAGGAAAATAAAATAGCCCGGTGCCCATTTCTTCTTGCCCTAGAGATTAGTATGGGGGTTTCTGTGATTGAGGAATAGTCATCAGTTCTAACATTATACAAATCTAGGTTTGACTCACTTTGAGCTTATGTGGGATCAAAATAAATCTGTACTTCTGGCAGTGCCACTCTTAGGATCAACCTTGAAAGGCACTGTTTTCAAGTTAAAAATTCATGAAGGAGAATCACTTTGCTGATTTATAAATAGTCCACTTTAGCATTAACACTGCAAACTTCTGGGTTTCTTTTCAGAAATTTGCCCCACTGCAAATGATGTCTTGCAGTTTGTCAAAGCTCAGAGATAATTTTCTTTTAATTAGCAGCCAATGTGCTATCTCAACACAGAATAGGATGTTCTGGCTTACCTATTAATAATAAATACACTGGGTTACAATAAATGATCAGAAAGAGGTTGAAAGACATTTAACTCAGGACAAAGCTATCTCTCTGTCCCAGCAGATGGCTTATTAAAACAATATTTGATTGATCTCATTATGTTGATTTTTTAACAATACATTTTTAAAAAGATATTTCGTATGTTTTTTTTGAATTCATACTTTTTGCAGAGACAGGAGTCAATCATATAGATAGCAAATATCGCAAGGTAGAAAAGATCACAAGAGAGCTGGGAATGGAAGCTGATCTGTGGTTCTATTTTTTTTTTTTTATGTTCTAAAATAAGAGTCAAACACTTAGCAGAAAACTGTTTTTGTTTTTCTTTCCCTGCTACAAGAAAACATGTAAAATAAATTACAGGCAACAGAACAAATTAGTAATATACAGGAATATATCATTCCTTTTCCTTTCCTGAATTCTAGGCACATCTTTCACTAAGTCAGTATAAGTAGTCTAGGAGTTTGTTCATTCCTTTCCAGACACTGGTTTCCAGAAATGTATTTTCTAGCTATCAACTATAAAGCTTTCATTTCCCTTTAAAAAGATCATGCAGCTATACAACACTTGAACAAATAGTTCAGATCTTTTTTTTCAAATACCTGTGACATGATTTTAATATTACTATTATTTTGCTCTTTGTAATAAAATCAAGCAAATGTTAAGGAATTACTTCTATATGTAAAGGCACTTATTCACTTATTCCAGCTAATGGTGGAATCATGTACAATTTCTTACAAGCAAGTTTGTTTTGTACTTCTCTATTTGACTGCAGTAAAACTGATTTCTTCAAAAATTTGCTGAACTTTAAGTATGTTGAGCATAAAATAGGTGTGAAATGAGACAACATGTTCTTTCAGAACCTGTAAAGCTATAATCAGCCCTATAACTTAGGAAATCCATGATTACTAATGAGGTGAAGCAGAGCTGACAACAGCTGCTAATAGTCACCATAATCTCATGTTGCAAGTGGCAGATGTATTTCAGAAAATATGTTTGATGAACAGATTTACTTATGGATGAGAACTACTTCCCAAACGTTCCCTGAAAAATATTTCTCTATGATGCTTATTATCATAGCCTATTTCTGCTCTGGGGATCAGTCATCCCTCTAAATGCTCTTAGAGAAAACAGAAGAGTTGGATATTACAATGTCGTCTCCTTGTTGAATTATTGCTCACTTTTCACACATAATCAAACGTCTAAAGCTTTTTTTGCATACATTTCTATGCATACATTCACACATAATCGAACGTCTAAAGCTTTTTTTGCATACATTTCTATACATTTCATGGCCTTATATTTTGTCAGACTTGGGAGTATAATTTTAGGACATAATTTCAGATTAATTTGTTCTCCAAATATTTCTCTTCCCTTTGCCATATTTCTTGAGATTTTACAGGTAAAACCACTGCTTATTGTTTTTTCAAGACTTCAGTACCCTCTAAAGAGTAAATATTTCTGGGATAGCTATGAACTTATAAATGTGTCACACACTTTTATATACTGTAAAGTAAGGTTGCAAGTCTTACTGTGTCCTTGATCAAGAAATTGTTCTACAATTGTGTCCTGAGGAAATTATCAGGTAAAGGGAAGGAGAGATAGATAGATAGGTAGATAGATAGATGATAATCCAAGCAATCTGCATTTTCATCAGTGAGGCATTACCTGTGTAATAGTATGTTATCTATACAATAGAAGTTTATTAAGAATTTAAGAACTTAGCAAATATTCATACTTAAGAAAATACATAAGCTTATAAGTATATTATATAATCTCTACTTAAAAAATAGGTGGATAATTGAAAGATGATCTATTTGTTGGTTATAAAATAAAATAGCACTGGAGTTAACTATTGGAAGGGGATAATTATAGATGTAATTTGCTACAAAATTAACTGTAATTCATTTTTTCTAAAATGAATGGATACAGTTATATAATCAAAAATGTTTGAAGTTATATTTTTAATGTCCTCTTCAAATATTAAATAATAGGGGCTGTATTTATCCCTTTCTCCCCACCACCAAACCACTAAAAACCAGAAAAAATGTATTCAACAATTGTTTTTGAAGCATTGTATACCAGGAGACAGATTAATTCCTGATAAAAAAGGAGAATATGATCTCCAAAACTGGCTGCTCTCTGAGACGGTTTCTAGACAGTAATGCAGGAAATGGGAGCCCAAATGGAGTCTGTCAGTCTCTTGAGTTCAGGAGATTATGTTGAGAATCGAGGGAGATCAAGGTGGCTAGAATTTCCAAGGCAGAGGACTTCAGAGGATAGAGCTTCACAAAGAGAAAACCATAGACATTTGAAGAGGATCCCACCGAACACTTCAGTTGAGTTCTGATCAGAACATTCATGAGAGTAGATAAAGTGAAGCCGCAGATGTAACCAATAAGAAGGACCAGTGGAAGCAAGGGTTGTTAAAGTAAGAGGCAAAAAGATTAAACTGTTTCACGTAATTTAGCCACACATCTGAACACAACTCGAGTATTTTTGAAAATGGAAAGCTATCCCACACTACGCAGGATAAACACAATATTTTTCATGCAATCAAAGATCATAGGCATGCAAGACATGTGTAAGGAAATGTGACTGCAAAGAAAAATCTATCCATTGAAACTAACCCAGAGATGACACAGTTAACAGAATTAGCTGACTATGATATTTAAAAGTTATTTTAAATACATTCTATATGCTTAAGTAGAGGGAAAATTAGGAAATTATAAAGGTAGATATAGGTAGATAGTAGGTAGCTCTTCATAGAACTTCTGGAAAAGAAACTAAAGTCTGTGACATGAAGATTATGCTCTGATAGAATTAAAGCAGGTTAGATATTGAAGAAAAAATATTATTTTACTTGGAAATGAAAATGAATGGGAACAATTTAAAATGAATAAAGCAGGGTGGTGGTGGCAGAACTAAAGTAAATAATTAAACAGAGAACCAGTGAGCTGTGTTACACTTTCAAGAGACCTAATATAATTAAAATAAATGATGTGAAAGAGAGCAAGGTAGGGCAAAAAATATTGAAGAAACAGTGGTTTAAAAATTTTCTGAGTTTGAAAAAAGCCATAAACTCACAGATCCAATAAGCTTAATAAACTTCTAGTTTATTAAGTACAGAATTTATGAGGCATATTATGGAAAATCACATCATAATAAAATTGCATAAAACCATTCACAAAATTTAAATGCATCATAAGGAACAAATAAGTTACAAAGAGAAAAAGATAAAGACAGTGCAAAATCTTCACTATAGAGCTAGAAAAAAAAAAAAACAACCACACTCAACCTAAAATTCTACACCCCCCAAAAAAGTGATAGCATTAAAAAGGAAGCATAAAAAAGAAATAAAATAAAATACAGTATTAATCCAAAGGAGGCCGAAAATAAGAGTAAACAAAGGAAAGATAAAGCAATTCAAAAACAAACAGCAAAATGATAAGTTAAACTTAGTATTAATACTCACATTAAATGTACATGATTTAAACATTACAGTTAAAGGCACTGAATGCTAGGTTGTGCAATAAAGCAAAACAACTATATGCTTCTTATAAGAAACATATTTTAAATACAAAAGCAGAAATAAACTAACAGCATCATACTTGATGAAAAACTGATTTCTTCATAGGATTAGGAGGAAGGCAAGGACTTCTGATTTTATAATTTCTGTTTAACATCATTGTGGCAGTTCTTGGCCATGCAATAAAGTAATAAAAAATATAAAATATGTTCTTAGTACGTAGACATAAAGCCACTAAACATGGCTGAAAAAACTCTCCAATTGAATTTTGACAAAGGTACAAAATTTGTTCAATGAGGACGATAGTCTTTGCAACTACTGGTGGTGGAAACACTGGATATCCATGTACATAAAAGAAAAATAAAACTTCAGTCCATAACTACTGGTGGTGGAAACATTGGATATCCATGTACATAAAAGAAAAATAAAACTTCAGTCCATAACTACTGGTGGTGGAAACATTGGATATCCATGTACATAAAAGAAAAATAAAACTTCAGTCCATAACTACTGGTGGTGGAAACATTGGATAT
>PVHT020000009.1:3264354-3318981 GCA_004024745.2 Catagonus wagneri
TTTTAGGATTGTCAGTGCTTTCTATATTAGAAAATAAAATCTTGATCCATTACAAGATTTAATAAACTGGATTTTATAAAAATTGAGAAATTTTGCTTTTTTGAAAGTTATTTTAAGGAGATGGATATATAATCCACTGACTGAGGGAGGAAATATTTGCAAATAACACATCTGTTAAAGAACTTGTATCATGTGTGTTTGTGTCTGTGTGTTTATGAATCTTCAAATCAATAATAAAGACATAACCCAGTAAAATTTAAGCAAGTTTTGAACAGACACTTCATCAAAAGACATACATGGGTGGCATATAAACATATGAAAAAAAAGCTCAACATCATTAGCCATAAAGGTGATGGTACTACTGTACACCTTTTAGAATGGCTAAAATTAAAATGATTGACTATACCACGGGCTGATGAGGATGGAGATAAATTGGAGCCATCATACATACTGGTAGTAATGTAAAATTGTATAGCCACTTTAAAAGTTAAATGTGTAACTGCCACATGTTCTGGTCATATCTCTTCTAGGCATTTACTCTAGAAAAATGAAAGCATATAACTATACAAATACTGATATATGAATGTTTGTATGTGTACCTATATACAAATGTGTATAAGTGTATTATAATAGCCAAGTATTTGAAGCAACTCAGAATGCCAACCAATAAATGAACGGATATTCAAATTGTGGTATTTCCATACTTTGGAAAACTATTCAGCAATTAGAAAAGTAAACTGTTGATACACACAACAGTATGGAAAAATCTCAAGATAGTTATGCTAAATGAAAAAAGTTAGCCAAAAGATATGAATATTACATGATTTCTTTTGTATAAATTCAAGAAATCTAATCTAAGCTAATCTATTTTACCATAAAGTAGATTAGTGTTTGCCAGAGGATGGTGTTGGGTTCCAGGAAGGTTGGGCAGAGGTATAACAAAAGGTTTAGAAACTTAGGGAGAAGATTTTGGGGATATTTTAACATGAATTAATATCTCAAATTTATCAAATTATTTAATTTACATTTCTACAGTAAGTTTTTGATCAATAATACCTCAGTACAAAAGGTAAAAAAATTAAAAAATAGGAGTCACTGTCATGGCTCAGTGGAAATGAATCTGACTAGCATCCATGAGGATGCGTTTTTGATCCCTGGTCTTGATAAGTGGCTTGAGGATTCAGTGTTGCTGTGAACTGTGGTGTAGGTCACAGACTTGGATTTGGCTTTGCAGTGGCTGTGGCAAAGGCTGGCCGCTACAGCTCCTATTCGACCCCTAGCCTGGGAACCTCTACATGCTATGGGTGCAGCCCTAAAAAGACAAAAAGAAGTTAAAAAAATAGAATCATAATTTTCTAAGCTAATATGTCTATAGAGTAAACTTACGGAATTCCCAAAGGAGGGAATGGCCAAGTGGGAAGAGTAGGAAGACCCTGAGTTCAACTCTTCCTATGAATACACCAAGATTACAACTATTTATAGAGTAATTATTGATGAGAAAAACCAAAAAAACTAGCAGCAAAGATCTTCCACAACTAAAGGTATAAAGAAGGAACCACAATGAGACAAACAGGAGAGGGGACTACCAACTATAGTCAAGATCCATACCAATGAGTTGGGTAAGCCACAGAGAGGAGAAAAATTACAGTTTTAGAGGGTCTTTCCAAGGGATCTGAATCCTACGTCATAAGTCCCCAGAACATTTATCTTTGAAGGCCCATGGGCTTACTTTTGGGAGAGCCGGAAAGCTGTGGGAAATGAGACTTCATTCTCAAAGAACATACACAAAATTCACACAGTCCAGGGCACAAACAATAATTTGAAAGAAGCCTGAGTCAGATCAACCTGCTGATCCTGAAGAGCCTCCCAGAAAGGGCAGGGGAGGGGAGGGGCAACTGGAACTCACCCTGAAGACGTGGACACTGGTGGAAGCCATTTTGGTAGCTCCTAGTGCCACAACAAAAGTAGTTCTGGCAAGCACGCCATTTTGGAATCCTCACTCTAACTTAGGTGCAGCAACAAACTTCACCCTCTGACCTGCTGGCATCAGTACTGTGATGTCTCAGGTCAAACAGCTAGCCAGGTGAGAATGCAGATCTACCCACCAGCAAGCTGACCATCATAAGTTCCTCTGAGTCCACAGCATCCCTGAGATCATGCCCTGTCCACTAGAGGGCCCAGGATATAACTGCATCTACCAGCAGGACAACACCAACTATTAGGCTCTGCTTATAGAGACCTCGGGACCCAGCTCTACCTGGGTGGGCTGGCATTAGCCTTAGGACAAGCGTCATCAACCAGTGCATAAGCATCAGTCCCAGGGCACCCTATGGCCACAGCCCCACCCACTAGCAGGCCATCACCATCTCTTTGATCCCCACACCCTGCAGCCAGAGACTCCAAGACCCAGCACTACTCACCAGTGGCGAAAAGTAGCCCCAGAACTGGCCTCACCCACGAACAGCAGTTCGGGGATCCTCTGGGATCTGGCTCCACACAAGAACGGGCTGATAATTGATTCAGGACCCTTGTCATTACAATCACCAAATACCAAACCCAGTTCTGCCCACCAGTGAGTCAGCACTATCCTGGGGATCTCCAGGGCCAAGCCACTTTGTGACTCTTCCTCCTCGAGACCCAGCAGTTTGCAGCCTCCACACAGGGCAAGTTCTGTCAATGCACCAGACCTGGGGCCAACTACTCCTACCAGACCACCCACAGTACTCAGCCTGCCTTAACAGAAGGACCAACACAGGCCACATGGAGCACCCCTAGGGGATATATCTATGGTGACCTGAGGGGAATGCACTGCTGGGATGCATAGGGTTTCACTAAAGACCACCTCTCCAGGGTAAGGAAACGTCACCAACTTACCAAATGCATAGAAATAAAAACAGCAAATTAAGCAAAATTAGGCAATACACTCCAGATTAAGGAAGAAGGTAATACTCCACAAGAAGAAGTGAAGTAGACATAAGCAATTTATACAATAAAGAGTTCAAGGTAATTATTATAAAGACGTTCAAAGAACTTGAGAGAAGATTAGATGAACATGGTAAGAGGTTAGAGATTTTTAATAAGGAGTTAAAATACAAGGAAGAACCAAACAGATATGAAGAATACAATAACCAAAATAAAATATAAACTAGAAAAAAATCAACAGATTAGATGATATAGAGGAATGGAGCAGTGAACTGAAAGACAGAATAGTAGAAATCACTGAAGCTGAATGGCAAAAATAAAAATGAATAAAAATAAATGACAACTTAAGAGAGCTCAACATCAAGCATACTAAGATTTATATTTTGGGGTCCAGAAGGAAAAGAAAGAGAGGAAAGAGAGAACACATCTGAGGACACAATAGTAAAAAGACTTTCCTAACTTGAGAAAGGAAATAGGCATTCAGGCCAGGAAGCAGAGTCCAAAACAGGATCAACCCAAAGAGGATCACGCCAAGACATAATGTAATTAAAACAGGAAAATTAGAATATTAAAAGCAGCAAGGGAAAAGCAATAAGTTACATATAAGGGAATCCCCATACAGCTCTCAGTTGACTTTTCAATGGAAACTTCAGGCCAAAAGGGAGTGATACAGTGATTTCAGGGAAGAACCCAAAGGCAAGAATACTTTGTCAGGGTTTTATCCATATTTGATGGAGACATCAGAAGTTTTACAGACAGGCAAAAACTAGAGTTCAAAACCACCAACCAGCTTTTTAAGAAAAGTTAGAGACTTCTCTAAGTGAAAAAAGAAAAGTAGAACTAGAAATATAAAAATTACCAAAGGAAAGTCTCACTGGTGAAAGCAAGTTTATAGTAAAGTTGGTAAATCAACCATGTATAAAGGTAGTAGGAAGATTAAAAGACAAAAGTAGTAAAATCATCAATATACACAGTAAGTAGTTAAGGGATATGCAAAACACCAATGTGTAAAATTGTATGTCAAAAATAGTAAATGTGGAGGGGGACTGGGGATTAAAAATGCATGGTTATTAAAATCTGTTTGAACTTCAAGAGAGCTGCAGCTTTAAAAATTACATATATGTGTGTGTGTGGTAATATATACATGGATTGCTATATATGTATACCTCATGGTAAACACAGTCTTATGGTATGCTCAACAAACAAAAGTCCAGGACCAGGAGTCTTCACAGATGAATTCTACCAAACATTTATAGAAGAGTTTAAACTTAACCTTCTCAAACTATTCCAGAAAATTAAAGAGGAATGAATACTTCCAAATACATACCAAGAGGCAAGCATCCTCATGATACCAAAAGATTGAAGAAAGAGCCTGGAGTCAGTGACAAAGACATCAATGGTTAAATGGATGGGGGAGCTTACACTTCTGAAGCAAGGCCTTGGAGCGACACTCCACTGTGTGGGGCAGATGGCAGGCAGGACATGGCAGCAGTCTTTGCTGGTGTGGAGGGGGGATGGGTAGGATACCAGCTGTAGGGAGTATTGACTTCAGATTGGCTCATGGGTTACCAGGGAAACTAGCAGAGGGACACTTCCCTCACTGTCCTTTGATAAGCTATCATGGTGGGGAATGTTCTGATTTAAAGATTAGAACAGTCACTAGCAGGAATGGGGCAAGTATGTATGTAGGTCAGTCAGGTGAGTAAGGTGTAGGTGGAGCAGGAACTGGTTGGGCAGGGTATGTACAGAAAGCAAAAAACAGCCGTCTTGAGTGGCCTGATCAAACATTATTTTGGATATAAACATGCTAGTACATATGTGTAGACCATTGGAAAACTAGATTACTTCTTCATTTAATTTTATGAGTTTTGTTTTTTTTTGTTTTATAAGTTTAATATATTTTTGTATGCTGATACAGTATTGTCAGAGTAAAATAACCTATGTATTTGTATCATTACAACTCATCTTTTAAAATTAATGTTGAAAAATATAAAATATACATAATTTAAACCCAGACATTTACTTAAAAGAGAAGGTTAAGTGAATTCTATTCTAATTAATCTAAAATGTATCAAATATTTCAAGCTAAACTTTGAATATTAAGTACAGATTAAAATTTCATGAACTATTTAATAATATATTAATTGACCAAGAAATTAAATATTCATTAGGTTATGTTTCGTGCAATGAATATTGCTTTGTAAATTAACACTTGAGTAGTTTTTACATCTTAAACCAAATTTAATAATCATATATTAAATACTATGCTCATTAATGTTCTATGTATGATGTGAATTCTAGGAAATTTGGGCATTTCCAATAATAATTTATTTATTTTCCTTAATTAAAAATTAAATTTTAAATAAAGCATAATTGTAGGCATTTTAGCCACATGTTAAGAGACAATGTATTATTTATCTGTCTTTAGCCTCTGTCTTCATCGACACATTTTCCCATTTTCACTCCCCATCCTATTCATACATTTATTTTACATCTATTTTATGTTCTCCATAAGCACCGTGGAGTCACTTCTTCAGCTTGTGGCATATTTGAGAGCATTTAAATGGTTAATACGATATTCAAACTTTTGGGAAATTATTACACTTTACCAAAGAATACTATACTGTTTTAACAGTTTCACCATTCTCAAGTATCATTACTCTCTTTACCAGTTCTCTGAGTTCTTAGTATAAAATGACTGATATTTTGTTTCTCCAGAATGTTGATATGCACTGTGCCTAGAGACTAGACCACCTTTCAATAGAAGGTATTTTGACAATTTTCATGGTACCTCTTAGCAGCTTTTCTAGAAGAATATTTTTTTCTAAATGATTTGTTTAGACCATCTATTATTTGAACTATGATGTATCCAAGAACAGTGATACAAGAATCACATCCACATGGGAGTTCCCATTGTGGCTTAGCAGTGAAAAACCCAACTAGTATCCACGAGGACACAGGTTCAGTACCTGGCCTTGCTAAGTGATTTAAGGATCCCATGTTGCAGTAAGCTGCAGTGTGGCTCGCAAATGTGGCTCAGATCCTGTGTCCCTGTGGCTGTGGCATAGGCAGGCAGCTGCAGTTCCAATTTGACCCCTAGCCTGGGAAATTCCATAGGCCACTCCTGCAGCCCTAGGAAGAAAAAAAGAAAAAAATAATAATCATATCCACAACTAATGGATTAAAATCACAGACTCAGAAGCTATGCAACATGATCCTCAAACCTAGCTTTGCCAGTAACTGTTCGGTAAGTTATTTAAGTCTTCAGTTCTTTATCTTTACCATCTTCAAAAAGATACAGTAACAGGAGCTACCTTGTAAAATGTGACGAGGGTCAAATGAAATACTCTATCCAGAGCATTACAAGATAATCTTAGCCCAGCTAAGAGTCTGTGCTATGGAAGAGTTTTATCTTATAACTGTACTTGATCATAACGTCCTTTTTTTTTTGGCACACAGCTTATAAATAGTGAGATTATTATTTTTCTGCGAACGTAAGTTTTCTTGAAATACTTACTTTATTAAATTGTTCATGGCATCTGGGTCATAGGCTGTGACCTGGCCAATGATGCTGCCCTCCTTTACATCTTCATCTACTTCAATCAGGTAAAAAATTTTACTGAACACAGGAGGCTCATCTATATCTTCCACAGATATTTTGACCACAGCTGTGTCTTTGAATGGTCCCAGGTGTAGGAACTGTGGATCAGGGTGAGTGTTACTTGCATCCACTTTTAAAGTGTACAGCATTTTGCTTTCAAAATCTAAATTCTGAAATTAAATTAAGAAAAATTAATATATAGCATATGTAACAATGAAGACAATTTCAAAATTTAATAACCGCCTCTTTTATTAGTACCAGTATTCTGGTTTAATAACTTTACCAAGTATTGCTTCATGGGCATATCACATAAATTAGTAAATATTTGTTTGCCTAACATTTATAGAGAGTGATTGAGTATAATAGTATATACATTGATTCCCACTTAGTAATGCATTTTTCACTTTGATGGTCACAGGTAAATTAACTATTATCTAATAAGTACATGGGTAATTTATTTTTGCTATTATTTATTATTATTAAAATAATACAAATATTAAAATCAGTAGAAATATGAAGTTGAGATTTAGCAAGCTATTCATAGAAGTTGCTTGCATAGGTCCTATGTTTCAAAGCTGGTGGTTTTTTTTTTTTTAATATATGTATCTTTGAATAATCTGAAAACTGTGGAAAGCAAGATGTGGATGAAGGAGGGAAATCAGGATGATATAAATTAATATTTAGTTGACTTAGTCTGTGTAACATTTTATAATGTTGTCCTACACTTCATTCAAAATCAAGAAATCCACTCCATCAAAACATAGGCAGAAGATCTAAACAGACAGTTTTCCAAAGAAGACATACAGATGGCCAAAAAACACATGAAAAGAATGGCCATCATCAGAAAGTACAAACAATAAGTGCTGGAGAGGAGTGTGTACAAAAAGGAACCCTATCACACTGTTGGGGGGAATGTAAATTGGTGCAACCACTGTGGAAAACAGTGTGAAGATTTCCCAGGAAACTAAAAGTAGAATTACCATTTGATCCAGCAATCCCACTTCTGGGCATCTATCCAGAGAAAACCATGACTTGGAAAGATATATGTACTCCAGTGTTCATTGCAGCACTGTATACAATAGCCAAGACATGGAAACAACCTAAATGTCCACCGACAGAGGAGTGGATAAAGAAGATGTGGTACATATACGCAATGGAATATTACTCACCCATTAATAGGAAAGAAATAACGGAATTTGCAGCAATATGGATGGACCTAGAAATTATTATGCTAAGTGAAGTCAGTCAGACAATGAGACACCAGCATCAAATGCTATCACCTACGTGTGGAATCTAAAAAAAGGACACAGTGTACTTATATGCAGAACAGATATTGACTCACAGACTTTGAAAAACTTAGGGTTTCCAAATGAGATGGACTTGGGGCTGGGGAGATGTGCACTGAGGGTTTGGGGTGGAAATGCTATAAAATTTGGTTGTGATGATTGTTGTACACCTATAAATGTAATAAAATTCATTGAGTAATTGAAAAAAAGAAAGAATAATATGCAGATTTCTCTACACAAAAGACCCATTCTCTCCTAAGTGTACATATTCAATAAATAAAAATGTGGAGTGCTGAAAAATATCAAGAAATACAGCATAAAGCACAAAGCATCTTCAGACTTCATGTATTTGAATAGACCATAACAGTAACAATATATTTATTTTGAAAAGTTCATGAAATAATATAATGGCCGCATGCCCTTTTTATCTGGCATGGAGAAATACAAAACACAGACTTTTGAGAGTATCTTATCCTATTTTTGATGGTTGTCTTATTATACACACAAGCAATTGAAGTTCTATATCAATTTTTAAGTGTCAGTAATGAAGATGCTTAACTTATTTGAAGTGAAATCACAACTATTCCCATTTATATGAAGCATAGACAGCATGTAAAGGATGGGAGAAATAAATCCTCATTTTTTCTTCCCTGAAAATTAAAAATAAATTATAAAGCGCTGAATGAAAAAAATGAAGACAGAGAGAAGAAACCTGTTTGACAGTTATAATCCCTTCCTGGGTATCCTTGTCAGTGATGACATCGAACATGTCTGCTCCTTCTCCTTCAGCAATGCTGTATTCCATCTCAGCATTCTCCCCCACATCAGGGTCATTGGCTTTTATCCTTCCAAGATGAGTTCCAAGAGGTGCAGACTCAGGAGCATGAAATTGATACATGCCTGAAAATTAAATCAAAGCTGTTTTGACATTTCATCTTTAGATAACAAAATCTTTCATTTCCTTTGCCTTTTTTACTTAAGTAAATTAATTTTAGATCTGGTCAGTTTTTCATCATATTGAATTGTAAGCTGTCAAAAATTGTAGATTTATTAAGCTGGAAAAATAATTTATAAAGGCGGAACACTTTCATTTTGTAGATGAGAAATTTATGTTCCAGAAAGATTAAGTGAATGTCTCAAGGTTATTTAGATAATAGATGGTAGTCCTGATATTAGAATATAGAACTTTTGACTTTAGAGGGTACAAAAAAACAATTATTTACTACTGATCTAGAGCTTTCAACATTGTCATTGCACCTTTTTATATATACTGAATTATTTAAAAGAACAAACATTTATTCTTTTATTCTAACTCAAGGATAGAAAAAAAAATCCATACATAGCGATTTTTTTTTTTTTGCTTGTTAAATGTCTTTAAGTGAAAGATGAACCTTTCTGTCTCCTACGATTTCAGCCAATCATATTACATTGTACTGTGCATTAAAACATTTTTGTTTCTGATGATTTATTCAAGCGATAATAGGCATACTTTTTAAAAATGAAAGTTAGAAATGTTTTTAAACATTTAATGTGTTGAAATATATATGGCCAGAATTTAGTTTATTAAATTTAAATTAAATTTATTATATTCTAACATTAGTCCTCATAGGACCCCGGTAGCTATATTATTCTCAGAGACAGAGCTCATGGAAATCATCCTGTAAAATTGGGAAAGGCAGAATGCAGAACTGAATCTGACTCTCTGGTCTGTCTGATTCCAGTTTGCTTGGTAGTTAAGAAAAGGGACTTCTAAATCCAACTACTCTGGATTTGAATTCTCATCGCTGGATAAATTAGTTAAATTCTCTAGCCCTTAATTTCCATGTCTATAAAATAAAGATGATAACAGCAATTAACTTTTAGGTTTGTTATGAAGATTGTATGAAATTTTATCTTTTAACATGCTTAGCCCAGTTCTTAGTTGAAGGATATTTTTTACTATTACTACCATAATTCCAAAACTTCTAAGATTATAAGATCATAGAATTATAGAGTAGCAAATCATTTGAGAAGACCTCAGGGTACATTCTTTTGGATTATATTTAAGGAAACAGAATGCAAAGTTTATATATGTTAATTAAACTTAATATTCATGTTCTCAGCAAACTTTATTTTTTAACATTTATCATATGTATATGCCCACTATCCAGAGTTATACCATCAAGATTTCAAATTTGACTAATGCTTTTCTGTATTAGAATCAATTTTATAAATTTAAATTTGCAAGCCCTTAACAGAACATTTCAGGATAGGGCCCCTTATAATTTTATTTGCTGCGAAATGGAAACATTTTCAGCAGAGAATCATCACAATCTGTTTTTGTAGGGCCTTGTGGCATGCAAAGAATCCATGGTTTAACATTCATCCCTAAAAACAGAAACAACTACAAGGCTGTCGATTTATTTAATCTTCACAAGTAGATAACAGATAGAAGCAAATTTTAATGTATCTTGGATGCCATCACAACCAAGGTGTATCCTAATGCTATGAGCTAATAAGAAAGAAAAACCTGGCCAGTTAAATCTACTTGCATTAATTTTACTTTAATATCTGATTTCATAGATGTTAAAACATCAACAACCTTATGTTTTAGAATTAAGTAAGGTATTATAATTAATTTTAAGGGATTGTAATTTTGATGTACAAACAAGAAAAGTGACAGGCATGGTATTTGAAGCCAGGTGATCAGACTTGAGAGTCCATGCTCCTAGTCAGGAAAGACATAAGAAAAAGAATAATGTGATCATAGGGAATGTTGGGAAAAGTAGTCTGGGAAATTTTAAAACTCTTCAAAAGGTAGAAGACAATAATGAAAATCACCATAAAGAACCTCATTTCCATGTTTTCTACATTACCTACTCAGTGATGAAAATGATCATAGTCACTTTTAATTTGTTTAAAACTGTGCTCTTCTTTGGGTTGGGCGCTATGTCTTTGCTTTATGCATAAACTGGTAGTGAAACTAGCAGTAAAAGTATGAGACTGTTTGTAGTATGTTTGAGAAACTCTCCGCGTAAGATCACTGAAACCTCCCTTACTCTGGGGAAATCGAGGAGGATTGTTGTTGACGTCTGTCAGAGTGATGTTCACTGTGGTGGTTCCAGAAAGGCCTCCCATCTGGCCGCCCATGTCTTTGGCTTGTATAACCACTTGGTACTGCTCTCTATTTTCTCTGCTCATGTCTGGTAATGCAGTTTTTATTACGCCTTTTGGAAAAAGTAGACAACAATCTTGTAATATAATCAAGGAGTTTTAAAATTAAGCCATGCAAGATCCATTTACAGAAGTTAATCAGAACAAACAGATGATAACATGTCAGTGTACCTAAATAAGTGTTACAATCCATAACCAATTTAACATAAGTCACAGAAGAGAAAAAAAATTATTTCATGGGCTATTGTCCAAGGAAGGAGTTTTGCAAAGTCAATTATCATTTTGATTAAAAAATTAACCTCAGTCAAAAATCTTTAGATGAATAAACTTGTTTAATTTTGGTGATCATTACGTATTTTTAAGTTTTGAGTATTTCCTAAGACACAAAATGTTTTGAATCCCTGTGAAATTTTATATTTAGAGCCATAAATTTAAACTCAATAAATAGCAGTCTAAGGAATTTAAGGGTTCAGACCTTTTAAAGTGATAGGTTATTTGATTTGTTTTCATAAAATAATTGCAAGTAGTCAATAAAAACTTGATACTTAATAGATAGCTTTTTAAGAAAAAAATCTATAAATTAATCGTGCATCAAGATGTATTTTATAATGAGAAAGAGACCAAGTATTAAATGTTGTTACCTGATTCTGGGTCCACTGAAAAATATGGCTGTCCTTGCAATATGCTGTAGACCACTTTGGCACTATTTCCGTAGTTGGCATCATCTGCATCTGTTGCTGTCACTTGTATAACAGATGTACCTACATGAATTCCCACCCAAACACAGACTTATAAATACTTATAAATACTTATAAATTCAAAGCTATCTTTCTGAAAACATGGTGCGGGGAGTGTGGTGTGTCAGATCATGTTATATGTTTCAAGAAATTTGTTTAAATTATGCTGCTCAAAAAAATTACTGCTATCTTTTATTTTTTAATGTAAATATTCCTAACAATATTGTCTGAGCCATCTAAAAAACCAAAAACAAATTTTATAAAGATGAATATAATGAGAAAAATGCACTGCATTGTTAGTTGGTCAAAAATATTGTGACAGGCAAAAGTTTTTCACTGAGTACAGGGCACATGCAATTTTCAGTTAATGCACTTATTGCTAACTAGAAATGTATATTCAAAGATAAACCCAACATTGAAAGCACTCCTGCTACATTTCAGTCTGATAAATTAATCTATATTGTAAATTGAATGAAAATAAAGAGGTGCTGTTGTTATGAAGAAACAAACAAAAGGCATAAAATCGACTGCCAAAATTTTTGCTGTGCCAGGTACACATGATTATTAAATGTCCGTGCCTTTCTTTAAAATGTAGTTAGCATAGTCATATATATTTATCCATATGCTATGTGTTATTATTTGGTACACACATGTAAATCAGGAGATATACCCCTCCAAAGTTAAGAAAGTGTATAATTGTGTCACAGGGAATCCTATAATTTAACATTACTACCAGTTTAATTTTATTTTATAAAAATTAAATTATTTTCTCTTTGTCACACATCATTATTTTTTAAATATAAAAGAGTTTTAAAGGATTTGGTTTCAGAGCTAAATATAATGTAATATGTTGATGGATTTTTCTTATATTTTGTAGAACTGCACAAATATTCAAGGGATGATTCTAAAGCTACCATTACTAAAGCCTACCATGTGTCCCCTGAGCAAAATGAATTTGTAGGATATTTTCTAGTATATTACACACAATTTTCAAAATATTAACTATGATTCTTGCAAAATTTTCAAATTCTTTTGGAGGAGTGAGTTCCATATTGGCCCTGTCATCAGCTTTAATATACTCTATATATTACACACTCATAGTTTGTCTAATTGAGTTGCAGTAAATGTTTCCCAAAATGTGCATGTATATACTTATGCAGATTCTAGAAACTAATGTATTGCACATTAGGATTTAACTAGCAGATTTATTTCCCATCAATGTATTTGAATACTGATATATGAATTAACAAGTCTTCTGTATATTTTCTCAAAATTTATTTTCATGTAATGAAAACTTGAGCGGTTCCTCTTGAGGCCTCTGTTTCTTTAGCTGCAGCAAAATTGTTATGTCCTATGTGAGGACATACTGCAATTCAGTCAGTCCTAGGTGTACCCTTTTATCATTTCAAAAACTCCTAGTCATGTCCACGTTAGAGCAAAGCAAAAATCATAAAGTGATTTCCAGCCCACAGTAATGTTCAAATTTCAACCAAAGTGGTTTTCTGGTTTAAATTTAATTTATTTTTACATAACCCTATGTGAACATATATTAGTTAAAGTAAGAATTGTTTTTACTTTAGGATTATTTGAAATATGTATTATTAAGTATAACTGAGATGGAAAATACTAGTAATTAATCAATTTTATGACATTTCTTTTGCTACCAAACTCTCAGTTTTCTTTTGCTGCGGCTTTCAGTTCATAATAGGCACAGGTAGAAATACTCTTCTATACTTTAATAATATTTTTTGTTAAGTTTGGTTTTGATCATTTGTTCTTTATTATAGATATGTGGTCTTTGAACTTACCCCAAAATACTTGACCTAAAAAAAAGAATTTTAAGAATAGAAACCAGTCCTCTAATGTGACTAACATGCTAAAACACCCATGTAAAATACTGTCCTCTGTCTCAGAATCATGGTAATAATTAGAATGTTGATAAATACTAATAAACACTAATAGTGTATCATTGATATGTTATTTATCATAGCAAAATGAGAAAGAGAAATACCTAGTGTGTTGAACTTTATGGAATGGGTACATATATATGTACTTACTTTATTTGTTGGTTTGTTTATTTATTTATTTAGATTTTTAGGGCTGCAGATACAGCATATGGAAGTTCTCAGGCTAGGGGTCACATTGGAGTTACAGCTGCTGGCTTATACCACAGCCACAGCAATGTGGGATCTAGGCTGCGTCTGCAACCTACATCGCAGCCCACTCATTGCCAGATCCTTAACCCACTGAATGAGGCCAAGGATTGAACCTGCGTCCTCATGGATACTAGTCAGTTTTGTTTCCACTGCACCACAAAGGAACTCCTGTGTTTTGTTTTGTTTTGTTTTTTTAATAAATGCATTGGCATCTCCCAGTTAATACTATTTAGTAATAAAATTAGATAGAAAGTCGTTTATGTGTTTTTGTACCGATTTTATAAATATTTGTTTATAAAGACAGACTAAAAAGTAGTATGCCAATTTGATTTTTACATCCCTCTAAATTTTCTGAGCTATATGGTTTTGTTTATTCTCAAATAATTTAAAATGAGTATTTTACTTTTTTATTAAATATTAAGTAAAATATAGTGAACCTTTAATGGCAAATTTGTATCATTTGTTATCTATAAAAATTCTTCCTGTGAGGTACAAACTCTGTAAAGGCAGGGGCTAGGCTGCTTTTATTCAACATTTTCTCTCTAAACCCAACAGAGTTCCTAGTACAAAGCCATAACAAGAGTCATAACATTTACAAAATTCTTTACATAGTCTAGGCAGAGTTTTCAGCACTTGATTTGTATTATTATTTTATCCTCACGATGAACATGGGATGTAGGCCTTGGGGCACAAAGAGGATGCTCATGATCACACTCCTAGTAGGTGGCAGGATGGGGTTTGCCCTAACCAGTATGAAGAAAGAATCTCCATTCTAAATGCTGTACTAGGGAGGGATTGGAATGGACTACAAGTATGGGGTTAATAGATGTGAACTATTACATTTAGAATGGATAGGCAGTGAGGTCCTACTGTATAGCACAGGGAACTATATCTAATCATTGTGAAAGAACATGATTGAAGATAATGTGAGAAAAAGTGTATATATATTTATATATATATGTATATGTATGTGTATGTATGACTGGGTCACTTTGCTGTACAGCAGAAATTGACAGAACAGTGGAAATCAAGTGTAATAAAACTATTAAATAAAAAAAATAGCTTTATTAAATGGCCTATCTGGACATATGATTGGACACATAATTGAATTTACAGGAGGTGAACCTAGATTAGGATATGAAAGGGCCTAGGTTAGGGTATGAAGTATTTTTAATGAGTTATTTTTGTGATATGTGAAAAATTACAGGCAGATTCTTTTTTAGGGGGGGTGGTATGGGAGAATAAGTCTTTAAGGAACCAGTTAGGGGAAATACCAAGTCAGAGAGAGACCACCAAAATTGCACAATAAGAATTTGCTATGAGGCAGATGAATGCATGCAAGTATGGTAAATTGATAGATAATCTTTAATCAAGGTATAGTGGTCACAAAAACATGGAAAACAAAATGTAGGGATCGCCTACAAATATCTAAATCAGAGTACATCCCATTTTCTTTCACTCTACATCCTTATATATGATCCAGATTTTGTGTTCTGAGTAGAAGATTGTAATGTGTTTCTGACTTCAAGAGTTAATTGAAGTAATTTGATTTTAACTAAAAAGTAGGGGGGAGAGGACACATGATTCTGAAAACCAAAATGAAATATGGCTTATGACTCTGACAGAAAGAAGCAGAGGCAGAGGGAAAAAGCAAGGAGAGGATTTTGTGAGAGAAAAAGAAAAGAAAAATATGTGAAGACAAAAATTACCAATTGGAAGGGGACAGTGTAAAGGGAAAAATTGGAGTACAACATTGGAAAGACAGGTAAAATGAGAATAAAGAATTTATATTTTATTCTGTTTGACTTAATTTACCCCCAAAGTTAATAATAGTTTTTCAATTCTTTGATTTACGTTAACATCTCTAATACAACAAAAATAAGTGTAGAGTTAAATCACTGGGCACTACTTTATTTATACAGGCGTTCTTTATTAAGTGATTTTGCATGAACGTTGAGTGTTAATATACGGGTAATAATACATAGATAGCATAACAAGTTTCCAAGTATCACCCTTTAGGTTTCTCTGTAAATAGTTATTTGTATAGGGAACAGCAGAGAAAGCCATATGTACAAAAGTAGGATGAATTAAACTGTATTTTACTTTAAATTAGATGAGTTACAAAAGAAGAATACAATTTCAGTTTATAAATAAATCTGCTTTTTATTTAGACATAATATTATATATTATATATATAGATGGATTAAATCTTATTGTAATATGCAGTCTCCCCTTCCCTTACAGTTATTTGGATTTAATTTTATTGCAAGAAATTTGAATTAAAAGTATAAAATAATAAAAATTCTGTTTTGAGGAGTTGCTAAGAATCTAATAAAATTAGAAGTTTTCAAAATATTTTGCATAATCATATTTACTTTACAGTGGATTAAAATATTAAAACATTAAAATTATCCAGCTAGCTCTGCATTTTATTAACTTTTTTTTCTCTTTTTAAAAGTAGTATAGTATTAAGTTGTCTCTCTAAGTTTTTGGGCAAGCCAGTTTAAATCTTTCTGAGCTCAGTTTCACTTATTTATTAAAAGGTAATTAAACCAAGTATAGTATCTTCCATATATATATATTATGCTTATGAAAATGTACCTTTATGTTTAAAAATAGATAGGTATACAAAGGCTATGGGTGGACCAAGGAGGAATCAATTAGTGCAGCAATATCAATATTAGTACCAAAGATTAATAACTACACTTTATAAATATGATCAAGATTTCTTTGGAGTTTTTTTTTTTCTTTTTCTTTTTAGGTCCTTATGCACAGCATATTGAGGTTCCCAGGCTAGGTGTTCAATCGGAGATGTAGCCTCTGGCCTATGCCACAGTCACAGCAATGCCCAATCCGAGCCACATCAGCGACCTACACCATGGCAATGCCAGATCCTTAACCCACTGAGCGAGGCCAGGGATCGAACCTGCATTCTCATGGATACTAGTCAGATTCGGTTTCACTAAGCCCCGAGAAAAACCTCCTACTTGTGATTCTTAAAGCTTAATTTATTTGTACTGCAATCTGCAACAAGAGCCATACAGGTACCTTTTTCATGCTTTCCTGAGTTCTTTTAGAATTGTAGATATGCAGGGACTGTAATTGGCAGTGACCCAAATTCTCATATTTATGGTCTGCGATAATCAGAAATTGTATTGCCCACAAATTAAAGTGTATATAAATCAGACTGCCTTACATGAAGGATTTTTTTGTACAAGATAATCTGTAAGCCTTTTCCCATGTATAAACATATATTCTATATTTTAATATAGGTATAGAACAAGTGAAGGTTTAAAAAAATAAAATAGAGAAGCACTTAGTCCAGTTCTCATATTAATACGTATTTGATAAATATTAATAGATTCTAAATTCTATTAATATTTCAGATGAGAAAGACTACCTTTGATTTAAGTGTATAGATTATGAGACTATACCATTTGAGAGATAATATCCTATTAAATAGCACAAAAAGTATAGGAGAAAGTACAGATTATTTCAATTTAAATATATATATATATATTCTCTGACAGATATTCCCTGGTTTTTTTTTTTTTTTTTGGTTGTACTCATAGCATATGGAATTTTCCAGGCCAGATATTGAACCTGTGACACAGCAGCAACCTGAGCCACAAAATTGACATACCAAATCTTTAACCCACTGTGCCACATCAAAACTTCAGGTTCTCTGTTTTTAATTGTGAGGTAATGCTTTGCAAAATTTGTTACACAAATTTAAATCAATTATTATCAAAATTTATCATGTACAAATGTCTTTCATCTTAATTATACTTTTTAGTCCTGGAAGTACAGTCATATCTTTTTGGAGAAGGATAAGTGAAAGTTTTTGTACTATTAAGTGTCAAAATATCTGCCAAGACAACATACATACAAGAAAAAAACAATGTTTTACCACAGTTAAAGGATGTTAATCCAAAAACCAAACTACTTTAGAATGCTTATCTATAGGAAGCTGAAATGGAGGTCATAATTTTAGATGTTTCTTCATCTAAAATATTAAACTGCAGAGACATGATGTATATCTACATTAATCCACTGATCAACCTATACGGACTAGTACTTTCATAGAACTGTATCAGACTAACAGATATTTTAAAATATTAAAAACAGGAGTTCCTGTTGTGACTCTGTGGTAACGAACCTGACTAGTATCCATGAAGATGCGGATTCGATCCCTGGCCCCACTCAGTGGGTAAAGGATCTGACTTTGTTACAAACTGCAATGTAGGTCACAGACATGACTTGGATCTGGCATTACTGAAGTGGTGACTTAGGCGAGCAGCTATAGCTCTGATTTGATCCCTATCTTGGGAACTTCCATATGCTGCACCTGTAGCCCTCTTACCCCCGCCCCCCCCCAGGAAAAATTAAACACATACACTCACAGACATGTATTTAATCCCAGGCGTTTTTATTTCATAGGACTCCTATCTAATTTGATAAAACCCTGTCATATTATTGGAATGAATTCCTGGAAAGGCAGAAGAGCTGCGCTTTTCTCTGACTGATGGGATTTCATCTGAGTTTAGAGTAAATAACTTCTTTAAAACTTTTGGTTCTTCTGGTTAGATGGCACTCATAGTTAAGAGATATTTAACATCAATAACTCAGTAAAAGTAGACATAGATAATTTTTACTTTAAGAAATTATTTTAGACTGACCCATGTATTAGTTACAATTATGTCAGTTAGGTGCTTATAACCTGTTTTGAAATAATATTCAACTAAATATCAAATTTTGAAAATCAGTTGCATATTTGGAATATTATAGTAAGTTCATGCCACTGAAATTTTTTTAGAAATATGCTATAATTTAAAGTTAGTTCTTATTAACAAATCTAATCCTTTCACATAATTAGTTAAATGTAGTTACATATACAGATAATAGCATTGCATAATAATTAAAATTATAGGCAGCCTTAAAAAACAAAACAATTATTTTTAGTTTTTCTTGATAAACAGTTGCTGGTGGAACATAGCTAAAATAACGTTAAAAAGAATCAGAATATTGTTATACTACCAGTTTATCTGATCTTAATTCGGTTGCTTAATCTTTCTGAATCCCAGGTTCCTAATTAACAGAATGGAGTTTTAAAGTTCTAATTCCCATGCTCACCACATGAAGTTGTTTCAATGATCAAATGAGATTATCAAAAGAAATTTTTCAAATGCAAGCATTAGTTGTTATTATGCAAAATAATGCAAGCAAAACTGTCTAAAACTGCTGACACTATTTGAAATCCCTTTCATTTCAGGCAAAAATTATATTCAGCTTGATTGCCGTTTGAATGGTAGCTGAGTAGAGGTGAAGATGGTTGAATAATTGTTCTCAGTTATCATCTTCAATATCAGTTACAAAATAGCAGGAGACGTTAAAAAAACATACAACTGAAAATCATTAGAACTGAGATAGCTAACAAAAAATAATAGTTTCAGTTATAGTTCTTATCTTGAAAGAGACCACATCTTATAGTTATATGTCCATAATAATTACTTCTTATCTTGAAAGAGTACATCTTATAGCTATATGTCTATAATAATTACTTTAGCCAAACATAAATAAATAAATAGATAAATAAATAAAAATTTAGTTTACATGGATTAACAAATACCTACCAACTCCAGACATTTCCGGAACACTGGCAGTGTATAACTCTTTTGTGAATTTTGGTTCATTGTCATTGATATCATGGATTTTAATGATAAATTCAGATTCAGGCTCCACCTGCCGCCCAGTCTTTCTGTCTATAGCCTTGGCACGAAGAACATACAGGGACTTTTCTTCTCTGTCTAATTTCTTTGCCGCATGAATGTCTCCTGTGTTTTCATCTATTACGAACAGACTGCCAGCCCCATCTCCAGTTAATATGTATTTTAAATTTCCATCTCCTTTATCTTGGTCAGTGTGAAGCTTCAGAGAGGTAGAAAAAAAGAGTTCTATAAGTATATGCATTGTTATTACAATGAAAAATATAATTTTGGCAAGTAGCGATTTATCTCCACATGATATCACTGGAACAATGATTGCAATGGTCATCTTTTCACTGTGGAGAGACCAGACATTTTAGTTTTATCATTCTCCAAATTTTTAAATACTTATACATTGTGAGAGACTAAATTTAAAATAAAATAGAAATATATTTTTCAAACAGTGGCCCCAAGATATTTTAATAGAATGCTTCTATGATTTAAATCTCTAGTACATTAACAAGAAAAATATCCATTGGTTTAGACCTGAAGTGTAAAATAGTTATACATGCTTGATTACATTTAAAATCACTAAACTCAAAGAAATAATGTGAGGAATTCCTGTTCTTAACATGATGATAAGTTTGGGATATATACCATAATTTTAAAATTCTACCTCCCTTCAGTGTAATGTTGTTTGCAGAGCACAGGCTCTGTCATCAGAGAGACCAATCAGAAAGAGAATTTTAATCTCGCAGATTATTCCCTATATAACTTTTGGAGAGTACTCTTTCAACAATGATGTTCTCATTTTTTTTTTTTGGAAGTTGACATATTTTATAGACTTATTTGAAATTTCAAATGATATGAAACACACAGGCCTTTCTACTGGCTATATATAAGATTTGATGAAAGCATAGGATTCTTTTCATAATGATCTTCCTTCTTCTGATTCAGCCCCATCTTAAAGTAAATGTCCTAGTGTAGAAGGTTGTTCATTGAATATTTAAAATATGCAGATGGATCACAGAAAGTTTGAGTTGGAAAAACATAGTGACGTTTTTACATACCTAAGACTCTTCTGCAACTCGAGTCTTTACTAGCCTATCCCTACTCTAATTTCTTCCATCATATACTTCACAATTCCTATTACATCCTGGCTCCACCTATTTTTTTGGTGTCCTGTTCTATCCATTGAATTATCTGACTATTTGAATCTATTTTTTATGGTAGAAAAAATTATAAACTTGGATTTATATTTTATTCCCCCTTCATTTTTAAGCCTATTGTTAAAAATAATTATATTCAGCATTTTCTTTTCTTAAATACCCATCTATCTCTTTGCTTCCTGACCCGTCTGTCTCCACACCGGCAGCATATGGGGTTTCCTAGGCAGGGGTCAAATCGGAGTTGCAGCTGCCGGCTTGCGCCACAGCTACAGCAACATGGGATCTGAACCGAGTCTGCAGCCTACACCACAGCTCATTGCAACATTAGATCCTTAACCCACTGAGTGAGGCCACAGATTGAACCTGCGTCCTCATGGATACTAGTCAGATTCACTTCCACTGAGTCAGTACAGAAACTCCTCATTCACCATATCTTATCTGAACCATTCTCTCTGGCTGTACTCCAAACTATTTTCCATACTAAAGTTGATTCTTCTGCAACATAAATCTGATCATGTTACTTCTTAGCTTAAAAATATTCAACTAGGTACAGTGTATAGTAAGAACTAAAGTCTTACAAACCAGTGTTAGTCTCATGCAAATTTCTATTATATTGGGCAGTGTGTTTGTGTATGTGTGTGTGTGTGTTGAATCTACACTGCTTCTATTAAAGGGGACAGTATTATTATTAAAAAGAATTATTTTATTGTTGTTTAATCGCTTGGAGTCTATAGCTGTATTTATGCATCATCCATTATCTTGTTCTCATCTCCAGATGTGTCTCTGTCACCTTTATCCACTTTGCTATACACTCTATACATACCAATTGTTTTGTTTTGCTTTGTTTCATTTTCTTCATTTCTCAGAAGGCCTGTTCCAGCTGCCACACCTGATGTTTGCAGATATTTCTCTCACCCTTTAATGCCCTTCCTTTTCTCTGCATTTTCCCCTACCTAAATGTTTATCAAATCTCATTCTAAAATTTTCTTCTTAGGGACACCTTCCCTGACTCTCCAGGCTAGAATAAATATGCCCACTCTGTAATTTTAAATCACATTTCACTTTCCTATCATGATGCTCATCCCATTTGGTGAAATTATTCATGGTGCCCACTAAACTGTAAAATCCCAAAGAGAAAGATTTACCTCTGTCTATCTATTTATCTATAAAATCGCTAGAGTCTCAACGTGTATTTCTTAAAAAACAAATATTTCCTTTGTTCAAGCATAAACCTTTACGTATTCAAATCAAGTTTAATTGTCAGTGATTATTAGAAAAATCAGATCATAAGTAATTAAAAACTTGCCTTTTTTTACTAAAATTACATCTTAGATAAATAAATAATATTATTTTAATGACTGCATTTTTCAAATACTTTTTCAGGCTTTTTATAATAAGTATTATACATGTATCTGTATTTCTAGTTCTTTTATTCTAAGAATAGAGAAAGAAAAGCAGATACTTTTAATGAAAAAAGTAATTAGGAAATGATAAAAAAGATAAATGGGTAGATAGAAAATTTATGGCAAAAAAAAGTGGAAACAACTAAAATAGTCACCTTATTAATGTGCTTATTAATCTGTGCAATGCCATCATCTACAGCCATTAAAATTACAGTCTACATATTATGGTCTATACCCATTAAAATTATGGTTGATGTAAGTCATTTGAGACAATATGTTAAAATATAGTGTATAATATAATTTCAACTTTTTATATCTTTGTTTTTTATTAAAAAAATCAAAAGATACATAATATTGAAAGTAGATATATAGTTTTAAATTTTTTCTTTTGTTTTTAATTTGTATATGCTTTACACCTTTTATGAGTAAATCTGTATTAATTTCTAAATAAAATAAAGGAAAAATAAAATTAATGAGGAGCACTGCAGGAAATAAACCATAATGTCTCCCACAGCATATATACTAATGTTCTCACATTTATACACAGGAAAAAAAAAAGAGTGATATGTCGGTTATCGATATTTTTAAATATTAACTGAAAGGTAATCCAGGGATAATGGTGCAATTTAGTGAAAATTGTAAAATGGTAAATGATGGGCAAAGACTGTGTATTATGTCAGAAATCCTTATCTCCTGCTTATATTACTAATTATATTACTAATAATTAGCCAAAATATAAAGCAGAAATAAGGTTATACTATATACACAAATTAAAATTAGTTTGAATTTTTCTATATACTTCCCCATTATTTTTCCATATGTTTAACTTAATTATAATAATCCTTTAGTAAAATATTGTATTACACCTTCTTTGCATTTAATAAATATTTCACTTAACATCTTATTCTGGTGTATTAAAATGTGCAGTAAAGAATCTGTATCTCTTACACTAAATTAGATATGATTCTACATTCTACTTTCAAATACCTATGGAAACAATTTACTTTTCAAAGATTTTCCACTAATTCAAAATATTTTAGAGTATAAAAAATATCTAGTCAAACAAAATTAATTAAAAAATGAGAGTATAAAAATATAATTATTTTTCTTCAAATATCAATAAACTAGCTCTCACTTCCTGGAAATAACTTACTGCTTCTAAACTTAAAAAAATACACTGAAAAAAGCAAAATAATCCTAGATGAATATTTCAAAAGCTAATTATTATTTTCCAGCAGTATCATTTTTAGTTTTGCTCTTCTACATTTTTTGCCTTTAAAAAATTTTAAAAAGTAAACATATACTTGCAAAATAGGCTAAAGATTTAAACTGCAGTGATTAATTTTATATATAGTTTAACTGGTCCACAGAGTGTCCAGTTATTTGGTTAAACATTATTCTGGATGTGACTATAGGGATACTTCTGGAAGAGATTAACAGCTGAATCTATACCCTGAGTAGATTTTCCTTTCCCAAAGTGAGTGGGCCTTACCTAATCTTTTAAAGGCTAGAATACAAAAAAAAAAAAAAAACTGAAAAAGGGAGAATTCACTCTTTTGCCTGCTGTCTTCCATTCAGACTCTAAGTTACTCCATTGATTCTCCATTTATCAAGCATTTAGACTCGGAATTAGAACTATTCCATCATCATTCTGGGTCTCCAGCTTGCCAAGTGCAGATCTTAGGACTTTCCAGGATCCATAATCATAAGCCATAATCATAAGCCAATGTGTACACACACACATACATATGTACACATATATACATATATGCATATATATAAATATATTTTTATAAGAATATAATATGTTTCCATATACAGTGTAATATACACTTATATATGTACATATATATATTTCCAGAAAGAATCTGTGTGTATATATATTACATGTATACAAATTTTATTTTATAAAAATAAAAGCAGTATTTGTCTGGGTTTTCAGACAAGAAAGAAAGAAAAACAGTAGTCTTTAGGGAGATTGGAATGTTAGAGTAGGTTTGTCATTTAAGATCTACTCACACTGAGAGGGTCAAGAGGGACCACTACTACTTTTCACCACTACTATGAGAAACATAGAAAGGAATGGAGCAAGGCATTTTTGAAGAGTTTCGTCATCACTTTTCTTCATAAGCTAGATCTTACTGTGGGAACTACTATCACTAAAATGGGAAACCTAAATGCAATGGAAATAATTGAATCCCAGGGTGACAGGGGCCAAGTGCAGGACTCAACTTACAAAAGACAGTTGTCAGGGTTACCATAATGGACAGTAGAATCAAAGCAGCAAACAGAATGTTCTGATTCATACAGACCTATGTGTTGGCTAGTTGATAATAATGTTTCTAGAAGTGAAGTAAATAGGAAGCCTACTAAATTCATACTTAAACTATAAAAGCAGAGACATTCAAGGTCAAGAGAACAAAAGAACAATATGGATCATAATAACAGAGTCATGACCACTCAAGAAATTCCCAAACTTGAGCCAAGTTACAGACCTAGAACCCCTTGAATACAGAGCATGCCAGATCTTCTTGAGGAAGGACCCCAGTACATACCAAAAATGTGTGTGCTTTGTCTGTCTTTCTCCCAGCCTTCCTTCCAAAAACCTATGCCTTTTACCAGAATAACTGTGCACTGCAGAAAAGGAAATAAATGGATATTCTGAGGTTACTAGACTCTGAACTAGCACTGATTCCAGAAGATCCAAAATGTCCACGCAATCTACCAACTTTAGTAGAAGATTATGAAAGTCAGGTGACTGAGAGAATTTTACCTGGGTTTTGTCTCATAGTGTCCCATTGTGTCCCAAAGCCATCCTATGGTAAAGGAAAAATTGTTACATCTGGCCCATCTTACAGCCAAAAAAGAGGCACAATGCCTAGTGGGTCTCTTCAGATTTTGGAGGCAGCATATTCTTCACTTTGGTGTTCTATCTCTATCCATTTACCAAGTCACCAGAAAAGATGCTGGCTTTGTGTGGGACTCTGAACTTGAAAAGTCTCTGCAGCAGGTCTGTGCTGGTGTGTGAGCTGCTCTCCCACTTTGGCCATGTAATCCATTAGAGCCAAAAGTGCTTAAAAGTGTCAGTACCAGATAGAGATGCTGGTTGGAGCCTTTGATAAGTACCTATAGGTGAATTGCAGTGTAGACCCTCCTAATTTTGAAGCAAAGTCCTGCTGTCCTCTCTCAATAATTAATTTCCTTTTGAGAAAAAAACTCTTGTCCTACTACTTAGCCTTAAAACTGATTGCTTAACCATGGGGTACCAAGGTATGATGACACCTGAGATGTTCAACTTGAACTATATGTTATCAGACCTATCAAGCCATAAATTTGAGTGTGCACAACAGCACTTTATCATCAAATGGAAGAGGTATATATGTGATCAGGCCTGGACATGCCCTGAAAACACAAGTTAAATTACAGGAAGAAGTGCCCAAATGCCCATGGTCACCACTCCTGCTCTACTGCCTTCTCTCTCTCAGCCTGTACCTATGGCCTGATGAGGAATTTATTCAATCAAGTTTCAAAAGAAAAACCTTGGGCCTTGTTTAAAGAGAGTTCTGCATGATATTCAAGCATTACTAAAACATATACTTCAGCAGTACAGTCCCTTTCTGGGACACACTTGAAACAGAATTCCATAGATAGAACTTCAAACAGTGTATGTATCTCAGAATAATACAACATTTGAAAGCAAAGTTTGCAAAAATCAAAGTAAATTTATTGCTAATCAATTTTCTTTTAAAAATTAGAAGGGTATTTTAATGGTTTACTTGTTTTAATTTTTGTTTAAAGTGCTCTTAATTGCAAAATATGCCATATTGCCCAAATCTTATTGTCAACAATTGCTACCCATCTTTAAAAGTATCTTTGGAATTTTCTAACGTCTTGCTCAATTTTTAACAAGGAAAACCACAGACTATTGCTGAACGTTGCTAAAAATAACCATTAGTAACAATTACAATATATTTCTCATATTTTAATAGTGTTACAATATATTTTCAATATTTTTTCAAGAATAGTATATTGTGTGTCAGTCTTAATGGTATATTTTTCTTGTTTATTTCAGATAAGACAATTTATCTTTAAATTGATTTAGATACTGGCTTCAATACTATTATTAATATTCAGTTTATGATAAATAAAGTCTAAATATAAGGCCACTAATAAGCAACACTTTATACCATAAAGGTTCCCATGTGGGGCTAAGATATCTTAGCTGGACATACCCTTTCATAGTAAGCAATTACAAATCTGGGCAAAATATGTGAACCCGCTGTATTTAGGAAATGAACAGCAGAAGAGAAACAATATGATCAGGTGTAATTGACCTTAGCATTTTGCCTGGGAAGAATTTTACTATAGGGAAGAGGAATATGAAAAGAGACTGGCAATTCAACTGAGTAGAGAAAACAGAGATCAGAATTTATGGCTGCTCTTGTGGCACCAATTAGCTAGAGAGGGTATAGAGAGGAGAGAACCAGAGAACCACAGAGGAGCCCAACCAAGGTGTACGTATAGATTTCTGCTAAAATTTTTAGTAGAATCATATACTGTAGATATACAGGGAGGCAGGTACAACATGCATAGTGCACTTCTGGGAAATCTAAGATTTTAACAGAATTTCAGCTGTTGCAAAGAATGGAAGGAGTTAGGAGTTTTGATACAACCAAAATGGTTCAGTCTTATGTGAATATCCCAGCCATTAAGTTAAGACTTGAGACAGCTATGCCTAGGAGAAAAGACGTTGTTCTATGAATAAAACAAACATCCTAAGAAAAAAAGTCTAATATAGACTCATTTAATCAGTTCCTAAAATCAAGACTTGATAGGACATTGTATCATCTACAGTGACCATAATATAGTAATATAAAACAATTACTAACATATCAGGAGGATATTACACATATCATGTCATATCATATCATATCATAACATATTAATGGAAGCATAAACACAACTCAGATATGTGAACTAACAAACACACATGTAATTGGAGAGCCAATTAATATAAATGTACTTACAGTTAAAAAGGAAGGGAAAAGTATGGCAGAGAATAATTTTTTTAGGAGATAATGACCATTCTCCAAGTTAGTGAAGAATGTACAATTTTCAGTGAATTGCAGTGAATATAATTACAAAACAATAAATCTGGGCACATGGTAGTCAAATCAATGAAGACTAAGATTCAGAGAAAATACTCGTATATCTTAATTTTTGTGATTTCCTCTTTATTTAGAAGTGTTATTTTCAAACATTTTAATGCTTTTTAAAAATATGTTTAATCTGATTCTAATTTCTGAAAGAAAAGATATTTAAGGCATTTGAGGAATAAATATATAATCAGAGAAAATAATATAGCAATGAAGACCACTGAATTCACATGACATAATGAAACCCAGAATGTTTCAGTAAAAGTAAACTTCAAAAATGAAGAATATTTATATAAAAAATGTGATAACATTTTGAGAGAAAAATGTTGAGAGAATTCACTGTAATAAGACTTTAATTTCAAAAAACATTAAATAACTGTCTTTAGGCTGAATAGAAATAATCCTGGGTTGAATCCTTGGTATAAAACAAAGAAATCAGGAGACTTGGAAAGGGCAAAACAGTTGATAAATATGAGACTATAAAAATACTCCTTAAAGACAATTGACTGCTTAAATCTAGGATAATATTACTATATTATGAGGTTTATAGAACACAGTAAAAGTAAATTACATAGCTATAGCAGCCAAGTGGGTGAAAATGGAATAGTACTTTTGAAAAGTTATAACATTTTGCAATAATGCCTTCATATTCTGGTTGGACATAAGTAAGTTAAGGATGGATATTTATCTTTAGCCTTATAATCCTTTCATGATCCTTAGAGCAACCACTAAATAATTCAAGAAAATTTAGCCGAAAAGATAATAGTGAAAGTAAAATGGAATACTAATTAGGAGAGGAAGAGAAAGATGGGAAAATAGAGACAGAAACATTGTTCCATAAACAAAGGCAAGAAACAAAGGGATTAAAAAAAAAAAGAACGAATGTAATACAAACAGGCCAGTAATATCAAAGGGCCTCAAGTAATAAAGAGATTATCAGAATCCACTGAAAAAACACTTCACCATATATAGATTACAAGAGCTATGATTTCAGTTTAATAGCATAAATATATTTAAACCAAGGAAATAAAACCATAGCAAATAATAATTGTAAGGAAGCATATGGACTGTATTAATATCAGACAAAATAAGCTTTGAGAAATATTAAAGAGGAAATTTCGTAATAAGAAAGGGACATTATCTCAAAGATATAGCAATAATTTTTGCCTATGTAACTAATAATAAATTTTAAAACACATGAAGCACATTTCATAAAAGTAAAAAAAAGTAGTCAAATACAAATCATAGTTGAATTTTATTATGGAAATGACTATCTTGTGTTTCTTATAAAAAACAAACACATTAGATATATAATTGAAGTTATGAGATTTTAGAATAGCTGAACACAGTGAACACTGCTATAACCAAGCCAATCTCAATAATATTTCTATAGCACAAACCTAATATCTGCCTAACAGACATTTTTAAAAATACACATTCCTCATGTTATGCTATGTACTAAATTGGGGGATTGTCCAAAATCTAGCCCATATGCTGTTTATGCATAGTCTGTATTATATAGCTTTCCTTCCCTTTACCTAACATATATAATATTTTATATCATATATCAAATTTGGAGTCAATGTTATCCCTATAAAATTTCCAGCAAGTGTTTTTCAATAACAAATTGACAACCTAAAATTAACATGAGAGGAGTTCCCACTGTGGCTCAATGGTTCACGAATCCTACTAGGAACCATGAGGTTGTGGGTTCGATACCTGGCCTCGCTCAGTGGGTTAAGGATCCGGTGTTGCCGTGAGCTGTGGTGTAGGTTGCAAACGCAGCTCGGATCCTGCATTGATGTGGCTGTGGTGTCGGCTGGCCTAGCCGGGGAACTTCCATATGCTGTGGGTGCGGCCCTAGAAAAGGCAAAAAGAGAGAAAAAAAATTAAAAAAGAAAAAACTAAAAAAATTTAAAAAAGAAAATAATTAAAACAAAACAAAAACATGAGAATGCAGTTGACCTAGAATAGCCTAGACAATTTTGAGGAAAAATGAAGAGAATTACATTTCCTTATTCCAAAATTTATTATACAGTAATGAAGCCAGCAAAGTATTAAACAAGAACAAACAGAAAATCTAGACGTAAACTCACAAATACACATTCAGTTAATTTTTGAAAAAGTGCCAATGAAATTTCATTGGGAAAGAATTCTTAGTAAACCCTGCTGAGGCAACTTAATGCCAGTATTTTAAAAGTGAAGAAATTTTCATACCCACATCAAACACAAAAATTAATTTGATATGTATTACAGATTTTAATGTGAAAGCTGCTATAAAAAAAATCTTGGAAAGAACTAGACCTTGTCTTTCTCTTACACAGGTGGTCAAATATTTCTTTTATTTATTTATTTATTTATTTTGTCTTTTTCCCTTTTCTAGGGCTGCACTTGCGGCATATGGAGGTTCCCAGGCTAGGGGTCTAACAGGAGCTGTAGCTGCCGGCCTGTGCCACAGCCACAGCAACACAGGATCCGAGCCACATCTGCAACATACACCACAGCTCACGGCAACGCTGGATCCTTAACCCACTTAGCGATGCCAGGGATTGAACCCGCAACCTCATGGTTCCTAGTAGGATTCGTTAACCACTGAGCCACAACGGGAACTCCAAACATTTCTTATACAAAACCAGAAGGCACTAACATAAAGATAATAAAAACATAACAAAGTCCTACTCTATAACACATGGAACTTTATTCAATATCCTATAATAAACTATAATGGAAAATAAAAAAGAAATAACAGAAAAGAAAATAAAAACAATATTTTGATTTAATAAAAATGACAGTATCAGAAGACAATATAGTTTAATGTTATATGGTTAGGTACATATACATTAAGTATAGTTTTGTCTTTTTGGAGAACTGACCTTTTTATCATTATGTTTTGTTCCTGTTTATAGGTGTTCTTGATATGATATTGGCTGTGACTAAAATTAATATAGCTACTTCAACTTTTGATTACTGCTAGCTTTGAGTACCTTTCTCTGTCTCTTCACTTTTAATCTTCCTGTGTCTTTATATTTAAAATGGGTTCATTTTGGACAGAATCTAGTGGAGTTATGTATTTTTTATCCTTTCTTTGTCTATCATTGGTATATTTAAACCATTCACACTTAAAACGTTTATTGATATACTTGGTTTAATATCTACCATATTTATTATTATTTTTATTCATTGCCCTAGTTTGTTGTTCATTTTCTTGTCTAATCTTTTCTTGTCTTTCCTGGTTTTATTGAACATTTTCTATACTATATTTTTTCTCTACTCTTGGCAAAATAAATTATAATTCTTTAAAAAGAGAGACCTGAAGGAAATTTAAGTTCATATTACTAAGTGAAAAAAACTCGTCTGAAATCATACCCTGTATGATTCTAAATATATTCTAGAAAAGGCAAAACTTTAGAGACAAAAATGGATCAATTATGCCAGGGTCTAGAGAAACTAAGGGAAAGATGAACAGATTGAGCACATGGGGTTTTTAAGTCCTACTTCTCTGTATGATACAGTAATGTTGGATCCAAGACATTATCCATTTGTCATAACCCATACAACAAAAAGAGTAAATTCTAATGTAAACTATGGACTTTAGTTAATTGCAATATTACAATGTTTGTTCCGTCAGTTTTAACAAATGTAGACACCATTGTATGATGTTAGTGATAGCGGAAACTGTATAGAGTGAGTGGAGAAGAAACCCTGCTTTCTGATCCACTTTTTGATAAATCTCAAACTGCTTTAGAAAGTAAAATATGTTAATTAAAAACAAAACAAAAATACAAATTCAAAAAAATCTCTAAAGAAAGTGAAATAAAGCCATAGACTAGAATAAAGTATATGCAGAGTATATATATTAGGACATATCTATAAGTATGAAAATACCAGAAATCACTAAACCAAAGGCAAAGAATCCATCCAATACAAAATAGATAAAGAACAGGCATTTCATAAAAGTAGATACTTGAGGAATTCGTGTTGTGGCTCAGCAGTAACAAACGTGACTAGTATCCACGAGGATGTGGGGTTTGATCCTGGCCTCGCTCAGTGGGTTAAGGATCTGTCATTGCTGTGAGCTGTGGTTTAGGTCACAGATGTGGCGGCTTGGATCTGGGATCTGGCATTACTGTGGCTGTGGCGTAGGCTGGTAGCTGCAGCTCCAATTCAACCCCTACCCTGGTAACTTCCATATGCAGTGGGTGCTGCCCTAAAAAGACAAAACAAAAGCAAAATAAGACTAGATACTTGAATAGTTAATACACATATAAAAACATCCTTAACAATGCTATTCTTCATCAAAATGCTTCACCCTTGAGAGTTCAGTGGGAAATACTACACATCTTCCAGAATACCTGAATTTGAAAACTAAATTGACAAAGATCGACTGTTGTAAAACACTGTCCTATTTGAAGAGTAATTTATTTTACAATCTGATAAACTTTTTTTCAGCTTTTAATAAAATCAGTTATATTCTTAACCTGTGTAGACTAACTATATGCAGCACTTGGTATGTACCCATATATAACAATGTACATCTAAACACATACAATTTTTATATTGTTCATATAAATTGTATTCAAAAGAATCTGACAGTTAATTGGAGAATTAATAAACAGATTATGTATATCCAAACAACTGAGTACTACTCATCATTAAAAACAAAAATGCCGATGCATTCAGCAACATGTATAAATTTTTTTTTTTTTTGTCTTTTTGCCTTTTTATCTAGAGCCATACCCACGGCATATGGAGGTTCCCAGGCTAGGGTTCTAACAGGAGCTGTAGCTGCCAGCCTTCACCAGAGCCACAGCAACGCGGTATCCGAGCCACTTCTGCAACCTACACCACAGCTCACGGCAACGCCGGATCCTTAACCCACTGAGCAAGGCCAGGGATCAAACCCACAACCTCATGGTTCCTAGTCGGATTCGTTAACCACTGAGCCACGAAGGGAACTCCCAACATGTATGAATTTTATAAATAGTGCAGTGACTAACAAAAGCTCAAACATACAAATATACATCCCATATGATTTCGTTTACATGAAGTTCAAAAACAAAACCCATTTATGGTGATAATCACAATATTGGTGTATTGATCAAAAAGGTCAAAAGGGCACTTTCAGAAATGATGGAGCCTCTATACCTTAATCTGAGAAGTGGTCATAGATGTGTCTGTGGTTGACTGTGTGTGAACACAAATAAACATGTATGATACCATCAAGCTCTTAAGAATAGTCAAATAGTTTTACTTTTGTTGTATGTAAATCGTGATTGAAAAATCACTAAAAAATTGGTGTTCAAACAAGTGTAAAAACAGATGACAGCTCAAAAAAGCAATGGAATGCTTAAGCAGTACCCTAGTTAGATTTATAAGCTGTTTGGATTCATGAAGTGAAAAAGGCATGCTGTGGCTCAGCCGAAATCACAATGAGTTGAGAGGTAACAAATTCCCCTAGCACCCTGTAAAATAACTCATGTGTCGAGAAACCCATCCAGTATCAACAGAAAAGGAATTACCTAAAAATGGCTGTGGCTAAAGTTCCTGATGACTAGGACATGACATGTCTCAGACCACATGGTAGCCCTAAGAGTTACAAATATATGTTATCCAACCCTGACACCAATTCTTATTTCAGTTTTGCTAACCATGAAACAGATGTAACAGCAGCAAAAACATGTCAAGGTGTCAACATGGCCTTGATCAGTGTATTTCTTCTCTTCAAGTTACACATTGTTTACCTTATTATTACTATTCTGAAAGAATCAGGGAAACAAATTTTATGCCACTGCCTTCAATCTCACACATCTGTAATTCAACACAAAATAAGAGTGAGGAAATTCATCAAAATTCTACTTTTTGCTCATAAGAAGTACTCTGTTTTAAAAATAATTAAAATTTTTCCTAGAACTCCTCTCATCTCTTTGGTTTGTTTTCTTTGCTAGTCCCTTAAGTATGTGTATAAGCCTTCTACACTGCATGGCTGTATTATGCTAAATAAAAGCTGGAACTTGATTCTAACTGGATTTTTAAATACTTTTACTTGTTGAAGATGTATTATGATTCAGGTCATTGTATGAGTTTTACAGTACCAGACTTATTGAAGCTTCACTTGAATATCAAATCTATTTTTCAAGGACGAAAAAATCCTTAAGAAGTTAAGTGGCTTACTCAGGATCACATAGCTAGTTAGCCACAGAGTAAAATTAATAAACCTTATTACCTCTAGTCTCTGTAACCTTATCACAGCGCTTATTACATGTAGAGAAATGCCCTATCCAGTAAGCAACTGAAGTATTAGTTATTAAAAATGGGTGAATAAAAAGACTATGAGTTGGCTTAATCATTTAAATGAATATGTCTTCAGTTTGAGTATAAGAGGAAGTAATGTGAGACCCTTACTGGAATCTAGAGATAGGAGTTGAGGAATGGAGGGGATGCAATTATAAAACACTCCATCTTTCCATGTAAGAAAATTCCTTTTCCATTACTCCTTCTCCGTTCATGCCAGACCCATTTAAATTTTTTCTGTTTAAAGAATTCCTAAGGCCTGATTTTCATGTCATTTAATATACCATCCATATTTCTAAATATATTTTGGGATGAGTCATAATTTATGACTTAGAAATTCAGTTCCATTACCAAGCAGCAGGCTTGTTCTGTATTCTCTACCTTTCTGCTTAGAGACAGGGATGGTAGTTGCCAAGTGTTAAGAAGGCTGCTTTTATGACCAGCTCTATAGGTGAATGCCTGCTAAGCTTAAAGTTATTCTTGGGTGGAAAGAAGAGTGGTAAATAGAAATAGGATACATAATAAATGGAAAAAGATCCCATTTTCACCCCCATAAAAGGATGAAAATACTAGGGAGGGATGCATCATGAGCATCTCAGTATAAGAGTTGACCAATAGCAAGCAGTGAGAAACCTCAGAACTTGTGATTTCACAGAAGAAATATTAAACACCTGCTAATTGTTTCATGGCAACAACAATGTGGTGATTTGATAAGCACCAGCCCCATTGTTTCAAATATTCTGTGGGTATGTTAGGAGCTTGTCTGGAGATTCTCAGTAGGATTGAAGTAACATTCCTAGAACATTGTCAGCATGATGAAAAAGTCTTGCTTAATACAAAAAAAGTCATTAGATAAGATTTTTTTCAGGAGATCAGGAATAGCTAGAAATAAGTCTTAAGAGAAAACAAAGGTCTAATTATTGGATCAATTTAATAATTCCTATAGCAGAACTGTCAACAATGGTGGCAGAGGACTTATTCATTACAAGTATAGGAAATTAGATATAATTCTTGATGACTAAAGGTCAGTGACTGTGTGGCTTAGAGAACCAAGCAAAGGAAGTTCAGTTGTGTGAATATTATATTAAACTTAAGTCATACTTGGTCATCACAAAGAAATGTGACTTTTGTCTTTGTCTCCTAATGGCCTGAATATCACAAATTACAAAATTGCAATGATCAAATTCATTGGATTTGAATAAATAGAGGAGCAAAACTGTGTCATCCCCTGGGTATAAATGGACTGTGTAACACACTAACACCAGACACCAGCATCCTAAACACTTCCCTTTTATTACTGAGATACTGATATGCCCACAAACCAAATGTATCCAAGAATTCACAGAATAATGTTCTTTGGTTACCGTCTCAGTCAGTCAAAAAAGTGTGGTACATAGGGAAATTACTATATTAATCTCTCTTACAAAGCTATAAAATGAACAATGCTTTTTGAAAATTGATTTATAGAATTAAATGAAAGCCAGACTTCTATAAATGATAATTCTTTATAATGAGAAAACATTTTATGACCTGAATTGAAGCTACCACTTGACAAAAGTCGTCTGAAAATTGTCCAGAAAAGGAAGTAAAATCAACCCTATAAAAATTAAACATTCAATAAATACTTGCACCATCCCATGTTAAAAAGTTGAAGTGACTGTGATCACTGGAGGAATAAGAGTAATTGCACTGACAGAATATTAAAACAACTCTGAAGACATAGTCATGTTTAACAATTTTTACAAAGGAACTTCCCATTGAAAACTGTATAAGTAAAACATCCAGTTCATTGTCATGATGCTAGTAAGATTAACCCTTTGCTGAAAATATAACAAAATATAAGACAGAAAAATGAAAATATGTTTTAGGAATACACAGTGTGGTGATACTGAGGACAGAGGACAGACTAAGATATAGTTCACCTTTAGAATTATTTCATTGCATTACTAGAGAGACGCTTCTTAGGCTGAAAGACATCTTCAACACATAGGTCCAGTAAAACAAAGCAAAACAAAACAAAACAATTCTCCTTAAGAATTTTGCTGTCCTAAGACTAATATTTATTGAATTAATCCAAAATGACCCCATTCCTAAGGAATAAACAGTTTAAGAGAACAACAAAGTTGAATAGTGAATCTGTTTTCCAAACAGTGAAGCAAAGTAGAATAATATGTAATTAGGAAACATGTTATATAATTGATATTCTATGTGGTATCAGCATAAAACACACTGCTTGCAGTAGATTTTTCACATTAACTTCAGTGTAACCTGAGTGTTTATAAAAGCTTTTATAGTTCTGCTACGTGTTTCCCCATTTTTATTGGAAAACATTAAATTTCAGATTTAGTAATTTGTCAAACATTTTCCCTTAGAAAACCTAATGAGACTGTAATTGGATATATACAGACATTATGTAATTTTGATTCAATTATTAGAGTATATTTGAAAATTTGACTATCATTCTATTAAAGTTTTCTCTATTATACTTCAAAAATATTTTAAAATTTTACTTATATACTAGTGCAGTGCAACTGTGCTCATAAAGCATTCTCTCCTAGACATCACTGTGGATACTGCCTTAATGAATTTATCATTACACAATAAGAACCTTTATCCCTGTCTTCTATTTATACTTTCTCTCTAAGTAGTTTACCTTGTCAAATGTCTTCACATGCAAACGTTTATTACATCAAATGTGACATCTCTTTGCTAATTTTTCCACACTCTTTTCAAATCTGGCATTTAAATGCTTATATTTCATACCTACCAATGTGTTAAATAAGCCATTTAAAACTTTATACAGCCTCCAAAGTATTCTCTATTCCTCTTGCAGTCATCCACTGCTCACCCCCTGACTGTGCCTTTTACAGTAAGTAGGCTCTAGTCCATTGCTGTCAGTAGTGCTATCCATTGTACAACTGATCACAATAAAAAGTACTTCCTTTCTTTATCTCATCCCCTTTATCCCATCTATCTGCAAGTTCTATCATCACATTTTTTTTTTCTGTTAGCATTTTAGTTCAAACCACTGCTATCGATCACCTATATTACTTTGGTTTTCATAATCAGTCTCCCTGAATCTCTTTCTCTTTTAGAATCCATATTAAACACAGCAACCAGACTGATTCTTTCCAAAACAGAATGTGTTTACATGAAAATCACTTGATTGAAACACACTCATGTCTTTTCATTGCACTAACTCTCTCTCTCTCTCTCACACACACACTGTCAAAACATTTAAAGCCAAAACATTATCAGTACTTCCATAACCCACGTGGCCTTGCCTCCTTCTACCTCTCCAAACTTATCTAGGCATTTCTTCCTCCTTTTACACTAGACTATAACCATATTGGCTTTCTTTCTTCACCATGGATCTCAATATAACTGAGCATAACCTCTTCAGCTTAGAGGCGACAGATGAATTAGTGTCCAAGGTCATGATAGAATTTTATTGCAGAGAGGTATTTAAACCATGATTTCCTGACTCCTCATCATTTGTTTTTCATTCCTTTTATAAATTTGTAAATTCCAAAGAACAATAACATTTTCTAGAGCTTCCTTCATCTCTGATTAGTTATCACTTATGAACATTAATTCTCTCTGTAACTAGATTTCTGAGAAATTTAGAGCTTTTTTTGGTGACTGCCCAATTTTTCCTATTCTTGAAAAACTAACTAATTCCCTCTCCTTGGACCTTAAAAACTCACATCCTGTGGTGAAGATAAAAAATTACAGTGTTAGAAATAAATAATTTTTAAATTATAAAAACTTTGACAAAGCTTCATAAAAGCAAATGCTTAGTGTTGTGTACATCACTATAAAATTCAATTTAACGCTGTGGGTGTGGCCCTAAAAAGACCGAAAAAAATTCAATTTAAATAACGATTTAAAATGGACTGTTAGAATATTAGCATAATAAGCTGTTAAACAGTCATCTGAAACCAAGAATCAGTAGTCTCTCATTCCTCAGCTACCCTGTTTCTTTTTAACTATTGGCTCCATCTTTCTTTTCACACTTTACCTTCCAATGTCTGGAATGTCTTCTTGCCACTTCCTTGAAATATTAATTTCTGATTATTCTTCAAAGTTCAGGTTAAATGTAACAATGTTAAGAAGCCCTTAGTTATACTTTGTTTTCTGTTCCTGCTGTAACAGTTTATCACAATCTTAATTGCCTGAAGTAATGTAAATTTATTATCTTCCAGTTCTTACAGAAGTCTGACAAATCTACCTAGGCTAAAGTAAAGATATTATCAAGGTTACATTCCCTTCTGGATGTTCTAAAAGAAAATCCATTTTCTTGCCTTTTTAAGTTTCTAGGGGCTTCCTGATTTCTTCGCTCATAAGCCCCTTACTCCATCTTCAAAATCTGCAGTAGCAAGTCAAATGGTTTTCACATTGTTTATCTCTTTTGTAATTGCATCTCTCTCCCTCTCTCTCTCTCTTTCTCTGTCTCTCCCTCTCACTCTGTCCTACTTGCTCCCTCTCTCCCTCCTTCCCTCCCTCTAACCATCAGAGGGATTAGCTGATTAGCAGCCTCAGATATCTTGTCCCATTAATTGTTATATAGTTAGCATTTACAGTTAGGAGTGTAGCTATTTATATTACCATATCTTAAGCTACTCTAAGTATCAGTATGCTGTAGTGGTTAAAAGTATGTTTCTTAGAGACAGGTTGGATTCAAATCCTAGTTCTACAAATTGATATTATGTGACCTGAGCAAGTGATTTAACCTTTTTGCATCTCCATAAAATCATCCTAGTAGTAGCAATCACTGTTAAAAATAAGGAATACATTTGTTAAAATATATGAAAACTTAGAAAGTGTCCTGGGTCATGGTTAGTGCGTAATGAACATTAGACATAATCATTAGCATTGAATTCAGTGGAGTTGTCTTCCCATGTGCTTTTTTCATTTATCTGAGAACATTTAACTATCTTTCTATACTTAGTACTTAGTTTTTAATAGTTCCTTAAAATATTATAGTGGGAGTAATTGAACAATTTCTATATATCTGATTTTTTACATTTCATTAACTTGCTCCCTCAAAAATATGCTTTTATTTAGTTGAATTTTAGTAGAGCATTCATTAAATTTATTAGACTTTAATATCAAATCAAAATTAAATGAAACTTGTTGAAATTTGCAATCAAGTTTACTAGAGGAGTGATATTGAGGATATTTTATATGATTAATGAAAAACAGTTATATATAATATAAATGAGAAATGGTCTTAAAACATTTTAGGAATAATAAAATCTAGTTTGAAGATTATTTTGTTGTCAAATATATATTCCTATGAATATTTTCAGTGACTTTCCTAAATATTTTTTTCTTTGGTGGGAAATTGGATGCGCAAATATAGGCATTCTGCAGATTCCATGCTATACAACTTTATGCTTTCTCTACTTCAAATTAATTAATACATTCTGGCATTTCTTGTATTTTAAATAAATCACTATTATTTTACATGCAGATTCTAATTAAATACCACCTCAAAGTAATTGTGAAATTTCTGATTTAAAAAGGCAGATTAAGAATCTATGAATTTATGCTAAAATATCAAGGAGTGACTAGACAAAAGTTTGGATAAAAATAACATGGTGTCAAAAATTAACTCAAAAAGTTCCCTTGTGGTTCAGCAAGTTAAGGATCCAGCATCGTTAGTGCTGTGGCTAGAGTAGCTGCTGTAGCACAGGTTTGATCCCTGGCCCAGGAACTTCTCCATGCCTCAGGCATAGCCTAGAAAGAAAAACAAATAAACAAGACAACAACAAAAAACCCCGCAGGGTAAATCAATGACCTAAATTTAAGAGCTAAAAATATAAAACTCTTAGAGGATAACATAGAGGTAAATCTGTGACCTTGGATTTGGCAGTAGATTGTTACATATGACACCAAATTACAAGCAACAAAAGAACAAATAGATAAACTGGATGTAACAGAAAAAAAATAAAAACAACCCAAAAACTATGTGCATCAAAAGACATTATTAAAAAAAAAAGGAAAGAAAAGACATTGTCAGGAAAGTAAAACAGTAATCACATAATGGGAGGAAATATTTTCATATATATCTGCTAAGACTCTAGTATCCAGAATATATAAAGAATTCTTTCTTTCTTTCTTTTTTTTTTTTTTTTTGTCTTTTTGCCTTTTCTAGGGCTGCACTCGTGGCATATGGAGGTTCCCAGGCTAGGGGTCTAATCGGAACTGTAGCTGCTGGCCTACACCACAGCGACAGCAATGTGGGATCCGAGCCGCGTCTGCAACCTACACCACAGCTCACGGCAACGCCGGATCCTTAACCCACCAAGCAAGACCAGGGATTGAACCCACAACCTCACGGTTCCTAGTCGGATTCATTAACCACTGAGCCATGACAGGAACTCCTATATAAAGAATTCTTACAGCTTAATGTCAAAAGACAACAAAATTAAAATATGATTAAAAGATTTGAATGGCTTTTTCCCAATGATGATATACAAAAGATCAACAAAACATCGAAAGGTTTTTATAACATCAATACATTGTAAATATTGTCTCACTCCCCAGCATTTTCATTTTTACTGTGTACTCTGCAAAACTGAAAATATATATTGAACCAAATACTTGTAACTGAATGTTCATAGCAGCACTATTCATTTTTTAATGGTTTTTATTTTATCCATTATAGCTGTTTTACGGTGTTTTGCCAAATTTCTACTGTACAGCAAGGTGACCCATTCACACACACAGGTATACATTCTTTTTCTCACATCATCCTCCGTCATGCTCCATCATAAGTGACTAGATATAGTTCCCAGTGCTCTACAGCAGGATCTCATTGCTTATCCATTCCAAAGGCAATAGTTTGCATCTATTAACACAAAATTCCCAGTCCATCCCTCTCCCTCCCCCTTGGCAACCATAAGTCTGTTCACCAAGTCCATGATTTTCTTTTTTGTGGAAAGGTTCGTTTGTGCCATGTATTAGATTCCAGATATGTGATATCATATGGTATTTGTCTTTATCTTTCTGACTTATTTCTCATACTAATATGAGAATCTCTAATTCCATTCATGTTGCTGCAAATGGCATTATTTTGTTCTTTTTTTATGGCTGAGTCCTATCCCATTGTATATATATACCACATCTTCTTAATCAGTTCATCTATTCATAATAACAAAAAAGTGGAATCAAAGATCCATTACTGGATGAATGGATAAACAAAATGTGGTGTATTCATAAAATGGAATATTATTCAATTATGAAAAGAAATGAAGTACTGATATATGCTACATGCGAATGAAGCTCAGAAATATGCTAAATGAAAGAAGCCAGAAATGAAGAATGACACTGCATAGATTCTATTTATGTGAAATATCCTAAATACGTAAATATTTAAAGATAGAAAAGAAGCTAGTGGTTGACAGAGGTGGGGGGCAGGGGAGCAAGCTACTTACAGCGTGATGGTTATGGAGTTCATATTATGGAGGGTGATAAATGTTTTGGAACTAGATAGGAGTGATGTTGCTCACTGAAAATGTACTAAATTCCACTGAACTATATACTTCAAAATTATTAATTTTATGTTAGGAATATTTCCAAAAAAGTTTAAAAAAATGATAAAGTGATGAAACATATGAATTTGGATCATTTTACTTTTGATTTTCTTTCTCCTATGTTATGATGAAATTTTACAATGAGAAAGCATCCTAAATGCTTCCAGTGAGACCACCTTCCCAGGAATATTCTCATCAACAACTTTGGACACTAAAAGATAAAGGAGTGATTAGTGCTGTTCATGTTCATGTCCATGTTTAAGTTATTTGGAAAATGATTTGTTAAATGTGAGGATAAAAATCAAGATAATTCGTTCAAGGACACAAAGAAGTTACCTTCTCTGTGCCATTATAAAACAACTGGAAAGTTTAGACATCACATTAGACTTAACCAATTAATAATTTAGTTATGACACTGGAGGCTTTCTGTTGAAAATAATATTTATACTTTTTTGTCTACATTAAAAAAGACAATCAGTTACTTTAAAAAAATAAAAATCTCTCAAAAGTATTAATATTTCAATCAGGAAAGAAACTACAACTAAAGATTAGCATGATTTTAATGACTAGTAGATATTAAGGGAAGACAGTTCATATAATCTTGAAGATTTGAGTGTTTTCGTTTGTCATTTCAATTGTGTTAATTTTCAAGTATATATTATAGCTCACTTGTAAACTGGGTATCGTTTGGTATATTCTAATGTTTAGAAATTTTAAATATAACTGCACTAACCCCTTTTAATGTCCTACTGAAATGTAAAACCCTTTCCATTTAGCTGAACAATTATTAATTATGTCTGTGTTCTATTACTTTTACTCCTCTTCTGTGTTTCTGAGATCATCCCATATATAATATTTTAAGTAAAGAAAATAAGAAAAAAAAATTTGATGCACTTATTTTCTACCCAAAGCAATCAGTGAATCAACTAACATAACTACTAACAGATCCATACATAATTTTAATTTCATTGTATGAGATTTTCTTTTTTATTTGAAAGGCCTAGCACAGAGTCACTTTGACCACTAAACAGAAATTCAGCGCTATGTGTTTATTAATATAGAGCTCTTTCTGCTGGCAAACACAAGGTTTTATCACTAACTTTTATTGACCTTTCATCAAAGCAGTTAGCCTCCTATTACCAGTCTCCTTACCTCTGTCCTCTTCTATTGTACAATCCACCAATAGGATCACAAAGCCCCAGACTTTCTCATTTCACTATTTGTGTGTGTGTGTTGGTTTTGATTCTACTCCAAAGATCTCTCTAATTTGTTTAATAATTATTTTTCCACACAAAATTTTTTTTCTTAATAAAAACAACTCTCCTAAAAACTGTCAATATATTTTCCTACCAAAAACAAAAAACAACAAAAAAAAGCATTCTCTGGAGTTCCCATCGTGGTGCAGTGGAAATGAATCTGACTAGGAACCATGAAGTTGAGGGTTTGATCCCTGGCCTCGCTCAGTGGGTTAAGGCTCTGGCGTTGCCGTTAGATGTGGTATAGGTCATAGACACGGCTCAGATCTTGCGTTGATGTGGCTGTGGCATAGGCCGGCAGTTGTAGATCTGATTGGACCCCTAGCCTGGGAACATCCAATATGCCATGAGTGAGGCCCTAAAAAGCAAAAAAAAAAAAAAAAAAAAAAAAAATTCTCCTTAACTATCTGCAGTAATTTCAAGAGAATATAAAAGAAGGTAAAAAACTATCCAAGTTACTGTTATTTTAAAATACAATTACTATGATATATATATAAATACTGAATAATAATTGATCAGAACTCACTAAATCATATTAGAATTGATCATTTAGAACTACCAGTAATGATATACTTTTCAATCTATAGCATTTAGACTTATGTTCTTTTAGAGGAATCGTGCTTGTTTTGCCTAGAGGAAATGCAGAGTATAAAACAAATAATTTACATCCTCTTGTAAAGTAGCAGTGAATCCAGAGGACTATCTCAAGTCCCCTTTGGGGTGCTCCCTGCTGGACTACTTTTATTTTATTTATTTTATTTTATTTTATTTTAAACTTATTTTTGTCATTTTAGGATGCTTCTGTGGCACATGGAAATTCCCTGGATAGAGTTTAAATCAGAGCTGTAGCCACTGGCCAAAGACACAGCCACGGAGATGCCAGATCTGAGCCACATCTTGACCTACACCATAGTTCACGACAACACCCTATTCTTAACCCACTGAGAAGGCCAGGGATAGAACTCATGTCCTCATGGATACTAGTCGTGTTTATTACCACAGCGTCACCAAGGGAATTCATGAACTACTTTTAAATTTCTTTTGGAAAAGCCTCTTAGGCTCTTAGGCTCTCTTAAAGCATGTTGGAAAATAAGGCTAAGTACAAAGGCATAGAATATCAATTCAGTCTTTCCTGATTTGTGGTGACAGCAACTGTTCATTGCTGATATTCGAGTCTAGCAGGAGCATTACAGATTAATACTTTGTAGCTCGCTACAGAGATGTGAAATCAGCACCAAATCAGGCAGTCAATCAGTCAGTTGCCATCATTAGCCTTCTTCCAAAATTTCTGAAAAAGAGACACCCAGGAGCATGTACTTCATTTTTGCCTATATTTTTCTAGGGTTAAGGGCACAAATTCAAGTTTATCATATATAATATGAACAGTAGCACAGATTGGTAATTGCTCCTTTGTCATTCTTTTTAAATGACACATTATTTCAATGGATATTGTGACTGGATACCAGTAGGTTATTAGAGATTAACATTGATTAGGAGTTTGAAAACCTTTCTGAATGAATACTAGTAGGATCCTTATATAGACAATTAATCCATTTTACTAAATTAACTGAGCCTTTAATGGTAGTCAAAGTCTATGACAGGATTAACATTATAATATTCCATAAAATGAAAAAGAAATTATGAATGCTCATGCTAAATATATTTAAGAAATTGTGATCATGTTTTTACAAGCTCTGTAACAGAGCTATAATATTGTTTTTTTTTATTCAAGAAAAGATTCTCTTATCTGCATAAAACTTATCTTCAGTACAGAACAAGCCTCTGTCATGAGTCACACACATGTACACACAAACCCATTCACTCAATATAGAACATGGGGATTGAGAAATGTGTTTTTGATTCTCTGTCTCACTGAAGTCAGATTTCTGAGACCACCACTGTCTCAATTTTGGCCTGCTAAGTTAGGGTTTATCTTTTCTTCATGAATACTTAGGAATCAAAATCATAAAATATATAAAACTATAAATCCTGTGCTAATTTTCTCCATTTATCTTTCTCTTTTCCCAGAGAGGTAAAGTGTTGGTTGAATGCGAGAATTTTGATATTTTGAATCAAATTTTTTCAAAATACTGTTGTATTTTGGCTTCTATTATTTTTGTTTTTCTGATAAGAGATCAGTGGAGCAGCTCCTAAATCAACAAAATTCAAACACTTATTTCCTTAGTAAAAATTTCCAGCTCATACTTTCAATTCTTTTTAGTATCCTAGTAATATTATTAGAACAGGCAATGAGGAGATTCATCAATTATTTAAGACTTTTACCTGCCCACGAAATGCCTTTTAAAGAAAACAGTTGTCAGTCTCTCTATCAAAAAAAAAAAAAACAAAAAAAACATGTCCTTGAATTAAAACATCCAGGTAGCATTAGTTTTAAAGTTTAACTGGTCATACCTGTAAAACAGTTTTCCTATTATATCATTAAAACAAAATACATCTCTTTTTGCACTTAGTAATACACTTAATAGCTTTAGGAACAGGAAACAGTAATTTGACAACTAGAAACAATTTGTTATTCTCCGAACACTTCTGAATTTATCCCAAGAAATATGGAACACAGAGTGGTAGGGAGAATCAGAGTATAAGATTAATTTGGTTTATTTTTTTCATTTTTTCTTAGAACTGATTCAGAAGCACTAAAGCAGCAGTTATAATACCATTAAAGATTTAAAATTAATTCTGTGACAATATACAATAAAGCAAAACATTTATTTCCATAAGCATTTAAAATGTTTAATAACTGTATACACGTTTTTGGTAGGTTTAAACATATATTAGCACATCACACTATATTATGTTGCTATTACTATAGAACACGTTTTGCCAGTTGAATTTAACATGATAAACATGTAAGTTATAATAAACCTGATTTCCCCTTCAGAACTAGGGCACTCATGTTTCCAGTTCACTGACAAATTTCTCTATAGTCATTGCAACCCAGTGAAAGGGAGGCACCCCATTTGGAATCCACCCATATCTGGGGGCCCCCACATCTCATAAGTGGTTGATTCAGAATGCAAAGGTCTAGGCTCTTTGTCTCAATTTGAGGCAGCTTTAAAGGGATATCCAGAGGGTTAGCTTTTGTCACCACATCACAGTTCAGTCTCTCCTGTCCAATCCTGAATCTTACTGCTTCATGGCTTTCAAATCATTCTTCAGAATATACATCACTTGTTTTCTTATAATTATCTATCCAAAGTACAAAATATTGTATTTCTGCTGCTTTGACCTAAAGCTACTTGTTTTTCTTTCTTTTTTTTCTGTAGTACATGAGAAAGTCTCTGATAACTTTCTCAAATTACTCTTCTAATATTTCTAAGAGATTTGTTCCCAATTTGACTTCTACCCACAAAAGTGAAATATTCTTTCACAGTTAACAAACCCTGCATTTCTCTTGGCTCACCTAGATAAATATATTGCTGTGATGTTTGCTACACAGTCACTGCAGATTATTCTTGCCTGAGCTTTGTGATGTTGAATTTTTCAGGTCCTACTGTAGTGTCTATATATTTCCGAGTCTTTCTGGAATTAGTAGTCCTTTTCCTGCTCTCCAAATATATGTTTCCCTCAGTGTTCAGACCTAGAGTTCTCTTCTATTGTTTCCCTTTCTTTTCTTTTCTTCTTTTCACTTGTTGCCCTCATAATTTAAATTCCACCAGTTTCATCAAACACCAGATTTAAGTCCCTTTAAAAGAGTAGCCTTGCTTATAAGTGTCAAAACCATTTTCTGTTGGACTGCTCCCCTGGATATTAAAACTATATCAATCCAAATTTAAATTGATTGTAAAATATTTAGGAAAGTTATTTAATTACTCTAGGTTTCCTCAAAAAGAGTGCTTATAAATGTATTCACTTGCTAAGTATTAAAATACGTTCCAAGCACTTTTTTAAAGCATTAGCAATATAACAGTAAAATACATGAATAAAAATGCCTGCTGAATGGACCTTAGATTCTACTAGAGAGAAATGGTGAAGCAGAAATGAAAGGTACTCCCATTATCTATTTTGAATTACACCCAGCCCTTTAAACTCCTGTTTTTTTTTTCTTTAATTTCCTATAGTCTTCTTTTACTTTTTCATTAGGTGCCAATTATAGACCTTACTGTGTACCAGCAACACTGTAATACATTATATCTGCATAGATTGAAAAATATTAATTTAATGCATTTGCATTTTAGTTTAATGTGAAATATCCAAACAAAGTAAATATAAAATGGTGTTATTAGGAGTTCCCACTGTGGCTCAGTGGGTGAAGGGCCAACATTGTCTCTGTAAGGATTCAGGTTTGATCCCTGGCCTAGCTAAGTGGGTTAAGGATCTAGCATTGCCACAAGCTGTGGTGTAGTGTGCAAATGTACTCAGTCCTCTGTGGCTGTGGCTGTGGTATAGGCCAGTAGCTACAGGCCAGGAGCTACAGAACTGATTTGACTCTCAGCCCTGGAACTTTCAGATGCCACAGGTGCAATCATAAAAAGATAAATAAATAAATAAATAAATAAATAAATAAATAAATAAATAAATAAATGGTTTTATTAGAGTATTTATAGAAAAATGTTCAGGAAAGAGAGAAAACACAGGGAAGATTTGAAGGAAACTTTTCTGGAATTTATGATACCTGAGGTGAATTTTGGAAGCTGAATAGATGTTATGTTCAGTTGATGGCAAACCCAAAGAGGTGAAAGACAGTTCAGGACATTTGAAAAAAAAAAAAAGAAAATCATTTATAAAATGATGGAGGTATAATATGCATGATCTGATCTAAAGACAATAAGGATTTAGGTCTGATCGGGCAGTCTAACTCTTGGTAGGGGAAGTGCCCCAAATTTAGAGAGCAACGGGGCCAAGTCTGGACAGGGTCTCATGCCAGGCAGAATTGGATAGAAGGGGTAGTAATTTTCCTTACCATGAAAGCAACATGTGGTAGTAAAGAATTAAGATCCCCTACAAATATATAAACCCAAGTGAATATAAAGATCCCATCTGTCTTCAGCTTGTTGACCTGAAATATAATTGAATATATCAGAAGTATGAATATACAGTGTTAACTGGTGCTGTTTGTCCTCCTAACACTTAAGGTCTTCTGCACTTTTTTTTTCTGCCCTTTTTTTTTTAACTAAATCATTTATTTCAGATTCTTATATCAAGTAGTTTCATATACTTATTTTTCGCTGTGAAGGAATTGTTCATTCTTATTTAAGTCGTTTTTAGTGAATGTTGACGTTGTTTTAGTTGTTGCCATTGGTTATAATATAGAATAATATAATGACTACTATTGTATGTGTATCTTCAAATACTTCTAAGATTTATGCAATGGGTACATTTCTGGTGGGGAATTGCAGCATCGACTAGTAAATGTTATTTCATTTTTTGTTGTTTTGGGATATTTATAGATAAAGCGTACTTCAAAATTCCTTGCTAAATCCCAAACTTGTTCATTTTTGCAAGTTTCATTGGAGAACTATATTTAATAATTGTTTTGATATTATTTTTATTATTGTGAATGAGGTAGAGAATCTGTTCTTCGGTTAATTGGCCAGAAAATGATTTGAAGAATCATGGTCATTTTATGTTTTTGAAAAAACAGTGTGATAAGTTAGAGCATGGAAGTAAGGCAAAGCAGAGATTCCAATTATGTGGGTTATGAAAAAAAATTTAGCTCTTTCCCTTGAATATATGCTCAAACTGCCAATGCCACTGGACTAGACAATTCTTGTAAACATTCATTATAAACCTTAGATGTCATATACCATAGTATTAGAATTAACAGATATCCACACACAGTTTTAGAGGTTAATTCATACTTTAAAATCAAAATATCCTTTGCCTGATATATATGCTATTATTTCGTTTAATTCTCTCTTCCATGTTTTAACTGACAGAATTTTATTTTTCTTGTCTTCTGCTGATTGATGGGTTAAATTTTTTATATTTTCTTCATAACAAAACCAATTTTAAATTTGAGCATTTCAAATGACACTTTGAGTTATTAAATTAAAATCAAGTGTGTAAAATATAGTAGTAAATTCTGAATTCTAATATTTTAAGAGATGTCAGGTTTTTGTTTTTATGGAAATGTCACAAAATTAAATAGTCATTGACTTTTTCTTTATGCATATAATTTAAATTATAGTTACTGACTTTAAATTACTATTCTTATTAATCAATTAAACATCTTCAGGTAGCCTGGTAAGTGACCATAAGTCACAAGCCTTATTATTATTATTGTTGTTGTTGTTGTTGTTGTATTTTTAGGGCCACACTTGCATCAGGTGGAGGTTCCCCGGCTAGGGGTTGAATCTGGTGCAAGAGCCTCTGGCCTACGCCACAGCCAAAGCAACGTCAGACCCGAGCCACATCTGCGACCTAAACCACAGCTCATCGCAAAGCCGGATCCTTAACCCACTGAACCTGTGTCCTCATGGATGCTAGTCAGATTCATTTCCACTGAGCCACATCGGGAACTACCATAATGCTTTATGGTAAAGTACTATATCCTCATAGTTTTTCTAACAATTTACATAACCTTAACTATTTATGAGGAAAAACTCACTACATCAGTGTTTATACATACACATAATTCATGTAGCTCCATGTAACATGTAAATATAAATGATTTTCCTAATGTTGTGTTGCTTGGATATTTATGACCAAGCTTCATTGTTCAAGTTATATTTACCAGACTTACTAGCCTAAAATAAACAGAGAATAACTAAATTATTGCAACAACTCCAAAGAAGTATGACTGAATAAGTGAGTACATTCTGAAGTTTTTTTCACTCATAATCAGACCTTTCATTTCTCTGCTTTCACTGAATTTTTCCATGTATTTACATAGACAAGACCTTATTTACATGAGAAAAAAGACTCGTTTTGCAAATTTGACCTTGTTTTGTATACCTGTGTACACATAAATAAGATTATTTTCCTCATAAATGTTGCAGGCCCTATAGTGATTCAAATGTCTACTGTGGGGAAAAAAAAAAAAAAGCAAATGTCTACTGTGAATACCATAAGAGTATTCCTGGAATCTTAACATATAATTCAAATTGAATACCAACATAAACTTTCATTTCCTCTAAATTTTCTGATCCATAGTGAGGAAAAGAATGTTAGCAGTAAAAACCTCAAAAATGTTTCTGACATAGAAGAGGCCATTCTTATCACAGTTCACACATTTCAGCTACCTTTTATTCTGTGAAGTTCCTTGTGACATAAATGCAAACTCTGCTGCTTTTCAGCTTTATGCAAAGCTAAAATGGGAGCCTCTATTTCTAGCCTTGAACTGAAAGTCAGAAAAGAGAATGTGTACTGTATGATTCCAGCATTATTCACCATAAGAATGGTCAAGATGAGGCACATATTACCAGGAGTGAAATGACAAGAGAGAAAATTAGGATTCATTCAATAAGTCACATTATATCTCATAGAATACAAACGAAGGTTATAGCCTTGAACACATCATTTTAAAGAGGCGATTTTTATACTCTGGGGAGTGTAACTACAGCATGTATTATCACTCTCACTTTTTCATTCTAACTTTAGAGAAATAACTGTTTAGTTGGAACAACTTTAAATAATATTATCCATTGAGCTCTCAGTGCACAAAATTCGTAATTATAAAAACCTGCAAGTCAAAAAGAAAGGAGTTTAGAGCGAATCATTATCATGCACCGTATTATTTGCGTATGTTGCTAAAGTCAAATACATTGTTGAAATGTGCTTTGACACAGGATTTACTTAGAATATTTGCTTGCAAAGTTTAATCTCCTCACAAACAAAATTATTCTTATTGCTATAACATGTGTATATGTTCATATGCCTACACTCAACTAGGGACATTGAAATTGAAAATAAATTAGTTTTTTTTTTTTCCATAGCCTGGACACAATTGTATACACACATACACAGATGTAGTTGTGCGCTAAGGAGATATAAAGCATTATAAAATATACGGTAACATCACAGAGAAAACAATAATTGCTACCTGACAGACAGTTGAATGGATCATGAATGATATCAAATGTAGACCTTGTAAATTGAACAGGACTTAATAGTGAGAGAATAAAATGGAAAGTATAAATAAACTAGGGTGAGGTGGAGATTAAATGGTAAATTAAATAAATTTGGTTATGCAGTGAATGATAGTGAATATTCAGCTGTTGAGAGTTTTAAAAAAATGGTAGTCTCAACATTTGAGCATTTCCCCTAGGCAAGAACCGTTAAAAATATATGGAGAAGATAACACTGCAAGTCATAATTAAGAAAAATTACTCTGGTAGGGTTTAGAAAGGTAGTTTTAAAGCAGGAAAAAAAATCAGGGGTATTAGAACTAGTTAGGAATTTGATACTATAAGAATGCTGACTTGAGACTGATGATGGACAGACAGGAGCAGCATATGTCATTACACTTACGAATATACAAGATAAATCAATAGAACCAGATCAATCACAAAAGAGGAATCAAAAAGAGAAATCAGTGTTAAACTCAATGCATTGGTGTTTCTTGATTCATATTGTATACTTTCTCTACTGGATGCTCTTCATCACCCATATAAATAAAAATATTTAATTCTTATTAGAACTAGCAGCATGTGGCCAAACATTTAGAAAACGCTTCTGGGACTGCACTTTAGATGTAGGTTGCAGATAGGAGGATAAAACCTAGGAGTAAGAACACTGAGTCTTATTCTTAGGATTGGTGACTGCAGCAAGATAATAATAAGTTTATATTTATCCAGCTTTGAAGTGATAACTGATCATGAGATGGAACTTTAAGATGAATTACTCAATATACTCTTTGTATTAGCTCTATACAATGACTTCAGTTAGTGGCTTAAGAAGTTGCAAAACCGGAGTTCCCTTCGTGGCTCAGTGGTTAACGAATCCGACTAAGAACCATGAGGTTGCGGGTTCGATCCCTGGCCTTGCTCAGTGTAACCCGTTGCTGTGAGCTGTGGTGTAGGTTGCAGACGCGGCTCGGATCCCATGTCGCTGTGGCTGTGGCGAAGGCCGGCAGCTACAGCTCCTGTTAGACCCCTAGCCTGGGAACTTCCATATGCCGTGGGTGGGGCTCTAGATAAAAGGCAAAAAGACAAAAAAAAAAAAAAAGTTGCAAAACCTAAATTATTAAGGTCAGGATAGCCTTTGGAAAGTCCTGGTAGATATCTGATTGTGTAAATATATCATTTGCTTTTGTACTTTAGCTTACAGTCACCTTTATGGCATCTAGTTTTTTTGTATTTTTTACTTAAAAACTTCCTTTACGATTAGCAATGCAAGGTATAAAAAGTATTGATATATAGTTAAGACTGAATTCACAAACATATAATTTTAGAATAATATTCATCAATTTCAACTTCTTCCTTGTCCAAAGGTTTTCAAGGATTCTTACAACTGCAAAAAAAAAAATTCACTTATTTGAGTCTTTGTCTATCATAATATACTTTCAGAAACAGGTGTTAATGAGTATTTCTTATTGTATAGATTTCCTTTCATTCTTGTGTTGTGATCTCATTTTCTGTTTTAATATCATGAATAAGTTTAAAGTTCAAATAGTATTTATAATGCATTTTTATATTTTAAATTACATTAAAAATCCATAAAATAACATTATATTATTTGTTATGGCTCAGTTTTAAGTATCTTTCACAATATATTTTAAAACATAATTTTCCCTCTTCTGTTCCGTTTTCCTAATACCATGACTTCATATTAAGAAAAAGCCATGTTTAGTGAACAAAGTAATGATTTTTGTACTTATGAAAATGAATAAGTAAAAAAGCATGCTATGAGATTTTTTTTTTTTCCCTTTGCAAAACTCCATTAAAATAGTTCAATGGGTTTGGAAACTATCCGCCAGTTCATTTTCAGGTCTATCTTGCGCTTAATCAGTGCAGTGATTGTAATATTAGTGATAATATCACAGTCCTGTGCTCGGAAACCTAGATTAATATCAACATTGAATTGAGTACTAACATATGCCAGACACTGAACTAGGGGAAAAATCTGTATTTTCAAAGAATATGGAAATTCTTTGAATGGATATAATGGGAATATTTTTACAGAACATAATAAAACAAAATGATGATGTTTATGTTTTTTTGACATAACTCTTTTCTGTGTATAGTAAAAGAGTAGATATTTTAAAAGATGTAGCCTAACTAGTGACATCTGACTCATGCCCTCATACTCTCATTGAGGTACTGGTGGAGTGAGTGGAGATGTTCAGAATGGCCCTGGAGGAAGCAGAATTTATGTTTGATGGTCATTTGAGATGTGAATATAAAAACAGAAAGGCTACTCTTTAATAAACTTGCTGGTCCAGACAAGAAGGGAATAGAAAACGTTTACAAATGGCCACTGCAGTTTCCATTTGAAGGTCTGAATTCCTTTTCAGGAAGAAAACAGTAAGCCATCATGTTTCTTTTTTTCTTTTCTTCTTTCTTTTCTTTTTTTCTTTTTTTTTTTTTTTTTTTGCTTTTTAGGGCTGCACCTGCAGCATGTGGAGGTTCCCAGGCTAGGGGTATAATCACAGCTGTAGCCACCGGCCTACGCTAGGGCCACAGCAGTGCCAGGTCTGTGACCTATACCACAGCTCACTGAAGCACTGGATCCTAAACCCATTGAGCGAGGCCAAGGGTTGAATGCGCAACCTTATGGTTCCTAGTCAGATTTGTTTCCGCTGATCCACTACAGGAACTCCCATCGTGTTTCTTAACATAAAAGAGAACCCTAAAATACCAAGAATTGTATTGTTTAGAGTGACATACCACAGTAAGGAAGTGAATTACACTATCCTTTATGAAGCACTCTGAAAGTTCTCCTTAATATAATAAACCATGAAACAGAAATAGTAAGTATACCGTTGCCATACAGTAGAAATTGACAGAATACTGTAAATCAACTATAATGGAAAAAATAATTTTTATTTTTAAAAAGGAAGAATCTGATATTACATGCTAAGCATGGATATATTGTGCTAAGTGAATATTTATTTTGGGGGAAAATATAGTTTATGTTGATTTAGCACATTGGAAACATTTAAAAATCTTACAGTATTACAATAAGCCTTACTAGTTCATGAAACATGCATATTTACATCATGATATGTTTTCTCAAAAGCAATTATAATATTCAGGTTTTATCCTCATGAGTAGCTACACTGGACAAATATATACACTGAGAATAATTATGAAATCATGACCCAAACAAGCAGATATACAGGCAGACAGAAACAAACAAAACATTTTGATGGCTGGGTGGTATTCTATTGTGTATATATACCACATCTTCTTAATACATTTAGGCTATTTGGGGAGGGGGAGGGAGTGGGATGGATTGGGAGTTTGGGATTAATAGTTGCCAGCTATTGCATTTGGAGTGGATAAGCAGTGAGATCCTGCTGTATAGCACAGGGAACAATATCTAGTCACTTGTGATGGAACATGATGGAGGATAATGTCAGACAAAGAATGTGTGTGTGTGTGTGTGCGCGCGCGCATGCGTGTGTCTGTGTGTGACTGAGTTACTTTGCTATACAGTAGAAATTGACAGAACACTGTAAATCAACTATAATGGAAAAAATAAAAATATTAAAAAACAGAAAAAACTGTTTAATAACAGGGAGTATCAATCAAAATAGATGATATTCCAAAGCCTATGACCTTGAGTTAAATATTTTGTGCCCTAATACTGTTATCAGACTTTTCCTCTGAGGTACTTTTCAGTTAGAAAAAAAAAAAAATATATATATATATATATTATATATATATATATATATATATAATATATATATATATTTTAGAGTCCAAGTAGGAAGAATCAGTATCACTGGGCTGAAGAGACAGTGGTCAGTGTTTGGGTTTGCTAGAATACATAGAAATTGGAAAGCACAATCTTAGGCAGGAGGGAGTCACAAAGAATGGAACCCTAAAGTCTCTATTGACATCCCATGCTGATATCTAAATTTTATATGCCCAACAATGGACCTGAATAGACATTTCTCCAAAGAAGATATACAGATGGCCAACAAGCACATGAAAAAATGCTCAACATCTCTGATAATTAGAGAAATGCAAATCATGAGATACCACCTCACACCAGTCAGAATGGCCATCATTAACAAGTCCACAAACAACAAATGCTGGAGGGGGTGTGGAGAAAAGGGAACCCTCCTGCACTGTTGGTGGGAATGTAGGCTGGTGCAGCCACTATGGAAGACAGTGCGGAGGTAC
>PVHT020000009.1:3319981-3338205 GCA_004024745.2 Catagonus wagneri
TGTGACGAATCCATATATGTACATGTAACCGGGTCACCACACGGTGCAGTTGGAAAATCTGACAGAAATCTGTAAACCAGCTATAATGCAAAAGAAATAAAAAATAAATTATAAAAAAATAAATAGAATAAGTAAATAAATAAATAAATTTTATATGCCCAAGAGCTAACTCCAAGAAACTTAGTAGAAAATGTCAGCAAGAAGGCTAAGGATTGTGGATTTCATCAGCAGGAAATAGAAATTAGAGTTCAATTAGAGATCCCTTTGTGGCTCAATGGTAATGAACCCAACTAGTATCCATGAGGATGCAGATTCCATCCCTGGCCTCGCTCACTGGATTAAGGATCCAGCATTTCTATGAGCTGTGGTGTAGCTCTGAGGTGCAGCTCAGATCCCATGTTGTTGTGGCTGTGGTATAGGATTGCAGGTGCAGCTCTAATTTGACCCCTAGCTCAGGAACTTCCATATGCCACAGGTCCAGCCCTAAAAAGTAAAAAAGGAAGAAATAAATTAGAGTTCAGCCTTGCTCAGTTCAGCCTGAGCTCAGGAAGAGACAGATCCTAGAAGTACTGACAAAATTGAGAAGGTTCAGCCATAATATAGACTCTGCACAGAGTAGTCAAAAATTGAGTGTAATGCTGTAGGTAGGAATGTAAAACGGGTGCATCTCCTTTGGAGAAGAGTTTGTCATTTCCTTAAAAGATTAAAAAAAGTTGCCATATGATACAACAATTAAACTTCTAGGCATATATCAAGAGAAATAAGGACAAATTCATGCAAAAACTTATACAAATGTTCATAAATAGAAGTAGAAACAACCCAAACTTCAATCAACTGATGAAAATAAATACAATGTAGTATGTCCATTCAGTGGAATAGTATTTGATTTTAAAAAAGGAAGTAGCTGATGTTAAATGCTAAGTATGGATGAACCTTGTATATATTATGCTAAGTGAAAGACTTTAGGCACCAAAAATGAAATCTTGCGTGATTTCATTTTTATGCAATATACAGAATAGGCAAATCTATTTAAAAAATGTAGGGGGCGCTTCCATTGTAGCTCAGCGGGTTATGAATCCAGCTACTATCCATGAGGATTTGGGTTTGATCCCTGGCCTTACTCAGTGGGTTAAGGATCTGCCGTTGCTGTGAGCTGTGGTGTAGGTCGCAGACGTGACTTAGATCAGGCATTGTTGTGGCTGTGATGGAGGTCGGAAGCTTCATTTCCATTTAGACCTATAGCTTGGGAACTTCAATATACTGTAGGTGTGGCCCTTATAAAGGAAAAAAAAAGTGGGATTGTGGCTAAGATTGACAAGTTTGGAGAAATGGACAGTGACTGCTAATGAGTATGGGATTTCTTCCTGAGGTGATGAAAATGTTCTAAAATTGTTGTAATGATTGCACACCTCTGAATATATTTAAAAACCATTGACTTATACACTTGAAATGGGCACATTGTATCCATAAAGATATTCTGAGGTGTAAATGAGTGCAATGTTGATAATTGGTAAATCTTGCTAAATGGTGTATGGTTCTTTGTACAATTTTAGCAACCGTACAATTTTTTTAGATTATTTCAAAATAAAGTTAAAATAAATACACAAAGATATTGGTTGGGATGGCATTTAAAATTCAGGTTATTTTTTAGTCTAAGCCTATTGTGTTTCTACATTTCAGTGTCTTTTAATGTTTCTAGCATTTTTAGTTCAACTTGAATTCTTGAAAGTTCCAGTGTCATAATATCACATTTACATGGGATTTTACTCTTGGTCATTCTGGTGTTTGAGTCATTTAAATCTATATTGCCATGGTATTTATTAGTTTTGTGGAACAGGCCACAAAAATAAAATGAATATATGATTTTAAACTTTGATGAAAAAGGATCCACTAGTCTAAGAAGGCCATTGAATATCAAGCAGGATTAAACAAACACATGTAGGTATCAAAGTAAGATACTTGCTGAGGTAAACTGTTGATTACCAATGGGCTAGACAGAAGTTTAAAAGCAACCAGAAACAAATACTAATTATATATAGGGCAACAATGATAAGAATAATTACTATCTTCTTATTAAAAGTAATAGAATCCACAATGTAATGTAGCAAAAATTTAAAGTGCTGAAAGGAAAGCTAAAATAAAACTGTCAGATTAATCTATATTTCTATATAGAATTAAAATATTTTTGGAAATAAAAGAGATATAATGATATTTTCAGATTAAAAGGAGCTAAGAAACGTTTCCAGCAAACTCACACTATAAGTTATACTTAAAGGAAGTCTTCAGTTTGAAGGGAAATGATAACACAGAAATTTAAGATCTATGCAAAAGAATAAAAAGAATGTCTGGAAATGGCAATCACTTACTGTAACATGTTTTTTATATTTTTCTCTTTAAAAATGCTTAAATAATAAATGTTAGCAATATATGATACAGTTTATAATGTATACAGAAGGAAAATATGTGACAAAAATAAGGTTCTACAGGCAAAGGAAATTATATTGCTTTAAGACTATTATAATTATAAATATATTGTAGATGATTATAAAATATATAATATTCATTTAATTTACAGTTTAGGAGGTTAAGGATGACATGTATTGGAATATTTTTTAAAATATGCAATTAACCCAAAAGATGCTAGGGAAGCAGGAACAAAGTTAGGAAAACAAATGGGGCAAAAGAAAATGGTAGACTTGAATCCAAGTATATCACTAATTTTCTTTTATATGAATGGACTTAACATTCCAATTAAATGTTAAAGATTGTCAGACTGGAATTATAAAAGCATAAACCAACTCTGAACTGTTTACAAGAACTGCATTTTAAATGGAATTACACAGAAAGCCTGAGAACAAAAGGATGGAAAAAGATAAACTACAAAAACACAAACATAAATAAGTTGACATGGGTAAGTTTGGATCTGACATATTAAACTTCAAGCAGGTAGTATTACCAAAGATAAAGGGTTTTTATGAAACATCAAGTACCAGAAATATAAAATATAATTGGTCATGCACATAATACTTGTGTGGAAATAAATGAAAACATGGACAAAGGTAAAGAGAGATTTTTTACAACGGAAATTTTTAATATCCTTCTTTCAGTAAGAACTGGAGCAAGGAGACACACAAATTATAGTGATAGAAAATTGAACAATACCATCATCATCTCTATCTCAGATTGCAGAATACCCTGTATCTAAGCAATACACATTCTTGTCAAGTATTAAGACACATTTACCAGAATTGTTTTTAAAATTACAGTTTTTTCCTAAAGCCATTAGCACATAATAGGAACAAATCTTGATTGTACTGAGAGAGTAAGAACAATATAGACTTTGGGAGAATATAATTTTAATTTTTCCAAAAAAAAGAAAATTTTTGTTTTTAGAAAGTACTGAGGAAGTTGAAACTTTCACAAAATAACAACATATAAATATCTCACTTCCAAGTGTAGGGAAAAAAAGTCTCTTTCCCCTTAGTTTTGCCATCTCACTTATTCATTAATCTTGAATTCTTGTTTTTGCTTCTATTGTTTAATGTATTGTTCTGACTATGATGATTTATAGTAATCACAAAACTAGGAAATTTCTGGCTGAGAAGTAGAATATTTGCTGAGGAAATTCCACTAAGTATAAATTTAATAACATATATAGAATGAATATAATTACCTTATGAAATCAGTGTAAAGAAGATTAGACATTTTTTAGAATATCTTTCTAGCACCTCTTCCATGAACACCACCACCATATTTATAAGACCCTAATGAGGGTTAAAAGGATTTACTGTGGACAAATTAAAAAAAGTTTGCATAAGGAAAGTTTGAATATTTGTGATAATCTGGTAAAAATGTCAGTGTTCCCTGGAATAGGGAAACTTGGCAGTTCCTAAGTTAATGAATAAACATTATTAATTTGAGACCAGTTCATCTTGCTCTTTTTTTTAAGATTCAGCATAATGTCTTACCTTGTAGGTGTTAAGATTTTTAAGCTAATTGAGTAATAATACATGGGGCTAAAATCCACATTAAAATACAATCACAACTTTACAAATAAATATCTGACATACAAATGTCATATGTCGGTATGTTTTTGAAAGAGTGGTTTAAATTTTCTAAAATGGAATTGACCAATATGCACCAAGAACTTTAAAATCAATCAAATATTTGACTCTGCAAATTTCAATTTCAGTAATTTAGCCTAAATATAAGTAATTTAAAATACACTAAATATTATCAAGTACAAGGTTGTGTTTATGTGCCTGTGTGAGCACGTGTATAAAAGCAGAATCTAAATAGAACATTTTGGAAATTTTTCAAACAAATATGACTTTATATATAACATGACATGGCTAATATTGACATTTTAACAAAATCTAAAAACATGGCATTGAATGAGAAAGGGAAAATAAAATATGTATAGACAGTATAAAGTCACCAGTGTTAAAAATATAGCTAGTAAATAAGTAGAAATATGTACACATTTTAAGCTTATATTGGTGGTTTGATCATAACTATATTTGATTTTTTAATTAATTTTTAATTTTCTAGAGCTAATTTTTTATAGGTAGCACAAATTACCTTTATTCTAATGATAATAATGGTAGCTATTGCTATTAACAATAATAATTAATGTTTGCACTTAAATATTTTTCTTCATCCCTCTCCCTGTACCCTCCTGAAGAATCTACTACTTCTGTTTGTTTCTTTCTTTTTTCTTTTCTTCTTTATTTAACATTGATGAGTATATAACTGTGGATTTGATCCTTTGCAAGTTTTGAAGTAGAGAAAGAGAATGTTGGCGTATTAGAAATAGTTAAAAAACACTGAAATTGGTGGAAGATACCAGGAAAGTCACACATATAATTTGCAATAATTTTCTACCACGTCTAATATTTTTGAATGGTTCAACAGTTACGTATAGTTTAGGGGGAAAAAGCTTATATTTTAAAGAAAGTAGTTCTAGGTATAGTTATAATTCCTGTCAGAATTTATTTAATCTTATTTTTAAATTCTAAATAGCTGTTTGAAATTATTTATATTAATAAGGTGGTAATTATTTTGGAGTGAAAGTCATTCTAAAGTAAGTATCTTTGAAGTCATAGAGCAAAATGGGATCCTTGATTAAAATGAAGGCCCTCGAGTAAAACAAAATAGGAATGAAATCAAATTTAGTATAATTATGTCAGGAAAAGGAACTACATTTTTTTAAGTTTTCTCTGCTCTTTCTGTATTTAGTCTCCATCTCTCAGGACCAAAATTAATACTCAATAAATATCTAGTGAGAGAGCAAGTGAATATTAATTTTGAGTAAATATATGATGTCAAATATTTTGAGAAAAAAATCCTTAAATCTAACAATAATTCAAAGCCCAAATGTCTCAGATTCTGAGATAATTTAGTAGACCAAAATAATTAAAATGTGTCATAAGTAAGGTTTTGATAGATGATTTCATAATTTTGACAGGAAATTCTAGTTGGGAAGAATGAAGATGGGCTTTATGTAGGAGGATGCACTTGATGTAGGACTTAAAGAGAAGATATGAGAGAAGAAAAAGGGTTAGATAGTCCCTAGAAAAGAGTCTGTGAACACAAAAAGATAGAGGTCAAATATTTGAAAAAGGGAAGATTTCACTTTGCCTAGAGCTAAGACTACCTAATTATGGGAACATAGAAACATAGGCAGAAATATGCAATATTAAACACTGAATTCTTCTTAAGAAAATTTGAGTTATTTTTCTATAGACATTTTATCCAAGAGATTGATAGCACTTAAGAAACAATTTATGTTTTTGAGAAATGAAAAATAACTTCACGTGAAAAGCCTGTTTAATGTGTTAATGCAAAGATGCAGGAATGCAGTAATACAATACTGGCAGTCAGGGTATTTGCAGTAAGAATTAAATGATTACACTGTATTGTAAAAGTAGTTCACACTAGAACTCAGTGTGAAATAAGCCTTTGTAGACTATCCAGAGCACCTAGACTTAATGCTTAATAATTTTCACGTACGTTCTTAGTTTTAAACAACCAACCTATAAAGAGTATTTTGTGATACAATGTGTGCATAAATCAGAAGCAGCTGCTATATGTACTGCACCGTAAGTGATGACATTCTAAAACCTTTATTAGGACCATTTATTTAGATTCTGAAAAACACTATAATATGCTATAAAAATTTATCAAATAACCTTCAGGAAATTTCAGACTTTATTTCTGTCTCTGTACAAATCATATTGTCATACCCTAAAAGCCTAAGAGAAAAATCGCCTTTCCAAGTACCTTGTTTTATATATGCTTGGGGAAAATATCCATATTTAGTGCACAAATCAACATACAAAAGTTCAAGAGAGAACCCCAGCCACAGTTTGATTACTCAGTAGAATATAAACCCAACTTCTAACCATTTTGCAGTTGGTACCTCTGTTTTCCATCGTTTTTGTTAAAACCTATGCCAGTCGTATCCAGTTGTAACCAAGAGTTTCATAAAGTTAAAATTCCCTTCCATTTTAAAACTCTTTGGTTATACTTTTGATTATTTCAGTTATGGAATAGTAAACATTTTTGAATTAAAACTATGAAAAATTGAAAGCCAATTCTGTAAAAAAGATACCTTATTGAATTTAGATGGTGACTATTTACAGGCAGTTTCATAGCACTGTGTCAGTTGCCTTCAACAAAGCAAGTATAAATGCATACCTTTGAATTAAAATGCTGTGGCCAATTAAATTATCTCAAAATTATTTTATGAATACTAATATTTTCCTTAAAATATAATAAATACTGTCTCTATAAATTTATCTCTTCATGCAATAAATGTGTTTAACAACCAGATACTAAGGTAAAATACTTAAATTCTGCTCAGTTCTCAATAATTATAGACATATGTTCAGTCAGTTATAAACCCAGGACAACAAGGATTTTTCAACATCTAGATCTAATGTGTAAAATGTCAATTTCATATGAAGTTTTGCTAACAGAATAGTAGGAGCCTTTTCTATGCTTTTTATTGGGGGGGGCTCATTTTTTTAAATCTTAATTGTAGTTGATTTGCTTTGCTTCTTGTTAAATTTATTTTAATTCTTCTCTTGAGCAGTATTACTATTCTGCACAAATAATTCAGTCACATGTATCTATGCAAATTACAGGGAAGCTACATGGCAATTGTTATGACTTTGTGATCTTGAATAAGAACCAAATATTTCCCTTATTATAGAAAACGTAATTAGTAAACCTCAGATTGAATTATTGTGAAACAAAAATTGCTCTTAGTTTCAACATTTCTTACTTTCTCTCGTATTATAGACATCTAAAATGACATAAGAAAACATTCTACAGTATTTCCTTATAAAAATGTTCTCCTTATTCATTCTCTTGGTCCTCCAATATATCCTGACAATGAAAGCAAATTGATCATCCCAGACTTATACTCTTACCCACAATGATAAGAGCTTTCAAGGGTATTCATATCCCATGCTGTATGGAAAATCAACTCAGCATGGAATCTGAGGTCTTTTCTCAGAAGTGGTCTGACCTCACCCCATTAGATTAGCTTTTGTGTATAGGTGTGTGGCGTGTGTGTGTGTGTGTGTGTGTGTGTGTGTGTCTGTCTGCTATCTTGCCTTATGAAATCCCATCTTCTTGGATTTATCCACATGTAATTTTTAATTTTTTTACTAGCATTTACTGCTGACAGACCCAACTTCCTCCACAATGCTAGAGAATATCAGAAAGTTGAAGAAATCTTAATAACAAATTTAACATAAAAATAATCTGAGGTTTAGAAAGTTTAATTGACTTATAAATTCTGTGCCATTATTGAAGGGCACAGTCAGGGCTAAACTTTGTAAATTGCATATTTGTGTGTTTACATGTATTAAATTTTACTGCTGCTGCTTTGTTCTAAAACTACTTCCTTTAAATCAAACCCTAGATTTTATATCCAAGGATGAAATATCCTTCCAACTTTGTACAATTTTATGTCACCTATAAATTAATATATCTTACCATTTTCTGTGATACCTCGCTTCTGAAAAATAAGGGGAAAATGTTATGAAAATCTCTTTTCACTAGAATCTCCTTTTCTTTCCTAATCTTGCTGTCCAGTAAATAAAGTAGATCTTTACCTCACACAGGATATCACCAATGCAGTATGTCTTAGAAGACTGGTTTGAGTTTACCCAGGACCACCAGAGCAAGGTGGTCAAAAGGACCATCTGTTTAAGAAATTAAATTGTCATCATAACTCATGTGTTTGCCCAAGTACAGGGGTGAGAGCTTCTCAAGCCTCTGTATTTGCAAATGAGTAATTATGTCTAAAGCCAGGAGAGCAGGTTAGGAGAGAATTTACAGACCCCTGAGAGCTTAGAAAATGCTAAGGAGTAGTGAAATCACATGTTTACAGTGAACTAAATATGTGGTGTGTGGCATATCTAAGACAAGACCCTATTACAAAACAGAGAAAGTATTTTTTCCAAAAAATAGTCTAAGTGTTTTATTTCATCTAAGTTTCTTATTCATATGAACATTGTTTCCAGGAATAATATAAAAGTAATTTTGACACACTGTTTTGGTTTGAACAGTCTCATTAAAAATTTTTTGATTAATGTAATGGGTTTTCTATTTTGGGTTAATGATCCAATTGTCAAAGATAAATAGGCACAAAAAATTTAACCTTCTATCTTGTCCATGGCAATAAAAGGTTATTTTCCCAAGACCGGTGATAAAATATCTTATGAAAAGTGATTTAATAAAAATAGGCACATACTTTTACTATTTTTGACAGATCACAGACTAATTAAAAATAAGCAAGATGGTGCAAAACATCTAAAGCATAGGTATATTTTTAAATGTAGGTACAGTAATAATAGTCAATTAAACAATGTGCACTCAGTTTGTAGAAGGAACATTTCTGTTTACAGCTAAAAATAAGTGCTTATAGTGAGCTTCGATTGCCTTAGGATTACGAGTATCACTTCTTATCTGTATCTATTCTTCTGTATCTGTGAATCTCCAAGGATAAATCCCTTTTTGCAAGGCCCCATGAACTGAATATGGCCTTTACATACTGCCTTAGAAAAAGAATCATAAGGCAATTTCAAGTCCTTAGACACAAACATTTGTCAGTTGAGCTTGTAATATCCTGAATGTTAGTTATTAACTATAGTGTGAAAAGAGATGTTAAATAAGGAGTACTGGAGAGTGCTGTATGACTAACCTGAAGAGAAATAAGAGGAAAAAATAATCAGCAAGTAAATTGTATGAGGCAACATGAGTATGACCTATGGAACCAGAAGGGAGAGATATCAAAAGAAGAGGAAATAATAGGCTTCCAAAAAAAGAAAATTTTACACCCACATGCAGAGAATGAAGAATTAGACCAAGATTTTGGCAGTTTCACAGGTAAATGCATGTCTGATTTAACAGCAATAAGTATGATTTTTGTGATATTTGGTGTTTGCTTTCACATTTTCATTTTTGGTTGATTCTATCGTATTTGCCTGTTATTGCCAGTGAGTCAAATACATTTTACACCATTAAAATCACTTCTAGTGTCTTGTGCCAAGAATAAAAAATAAATAAATATATGATCTATGGGCAATGTGACTATTAGTAATTACTTATTTTGTTTTATGCTCAGACTTTGAAACTATCTCAGCATACATTGGGTATAATTTGGGGATAGCGCACAGTGAACAAAGAAATTATTTTATGTTTGGAATAGTATGAATGAGATTGATCAGGGGAAGGTAGATCAAAAGAAAAGTCCGGAGGTCAGAAAGATCCTGTCACCTATTTCAAGACGTGGAAGATGAGAGGGTAATGAATCTGTTTCCTCAAAACCAGATACAAGAAGGGGAGTAACATCTCCCCTGTTGCCATTTGCTCTCAACCGTTAATAAGCAACTTTTCACTTGCTCTACTAAAACAAAATGAAATCTTTCTAAGGGTAGTGTCTTCTTCCTGCTTCCTTTTTCTTTTCTTCCTCATTCTGCTTTAAACTCTTTGTTCTAGATTGCAGGCAGGAAGTAGTTCATTTTGACCGATTAAGAAACAAAAGCACTTAGAAGTATTAGAATATATTTATTTTTCATACATAGCATATTATTATTAATTCTGATACATTATTCATCATCAAAGACCAATATATTTCAGTAAATTTTAGTATATTACAGTTGCATTTTTCTTTGCCTCATGTAACATGCTAAGTTATTATTTTCCTATGGCTTTAAATTTCAAAGAAAATTTGCTTAATCTTTTTGATGTACACAAATAAAATTAAGTTATATCTAGCTGACTAGTAGTTGACAGTTAAGTCCACATATTAATTGTCTTATTTTGAGCCTTAATATGGATGCTGATCTAATCTAGCTACCTGAATAAATCACTTTCCCCACACTATCCTACTGAAAGAATTTGCATTATCATGCTTTCTACATATTGTTCATTAGTCAAATGTTTTAAAGTCATTAGAAATAAGGAGTGTCAAAAATAATTATCACCAGATTTATCATATAAAAATTCTTACCTTGCCTACATATTGTGTGTCTGTACCTGTGTACTCTTCCAACAAGAAGAACTGATTCCACATCCAACCACGCTTGGTGCGGTGTAGCATTTTACCATCCTCTTGTGTCAGATTCACTATCCTTTCACTTGGTGAATCACTGTTAGCTTTTTCTTGAAATGGGATAGCATCAATTGTATGAAACATATAGGTCCAGATGAATAGTGGTAGGCAATGATAAGTCCTCATTATCTGCAGCTTCAGCAGCAAATCAAATTCTATGTATGGTCTGTTTCCCTGAAAAGTATTGGTAGAATAGTGGTTTATTAGATTGTGTTTCATTTTCACATAACCTATAAATTATATAAACTTTTCTGAATGTTATTTAAATGTTATAAATAATATATTATAAATGCATTATATTTCCATGTTACATCATGGAACTCTCATTAAAAACTCATATATCATACAGATTAGTAGGGAAACATTATAACAGAAATAAACAGGAATTTAACAGCTGATTTTACTACCACTGCAATACAGTATATAAATGTGAATATATTTTTAATTTAAAATATGAAGTATTTTAATATCAAGTAAGCTCTGTAATACACCAAGGATCATACTGAGTGTTCCTAAATTCCTCTAGTCTAATAAAAGATAATATTTACATGGTAATATAGATATATTTTAAAGAACAATTTTTATATACTTGTAGTTTATATTGTTAGAATTCTGCTATCATACAAATTCTTAAGTTAGTGTTTTCATCATCAATATCATCATCATCTACCCTTTTTGCTCCCAATATAACCATTTACATATATTTATCTATAGCCAACACAGCAGAGAATGGTAATTGCAGAGTAGAGAATGAATGCTTGCCATGGTACAGAGCTATTGCCTTGTTCAGCTACATGTGCCCAAATTTCCATACCTATTATTTTTTACAATATTCTTGCTTAACAAAACATACCTCTGTGGCCATAAGTCCACACACTACTCCATAATGAGAGAAGTAAATGTGATGTCATTTTTTTTACTCTGAAATTTTAGTTGATGATAACTATTCTTGATGAGGGAAACTCACACGTTGAGGTATGATGAAGTCATTCTGGCTTATTCATGATTTAACTTGAATTTAATGCTAACTAAAAAAGTCTATCCACAGCCTATTGAACATGCTGACCATCTGCATTTAAAAACCAAAATGGAGTAACTCTGTCTCAGTCATCCAAAATGGAATGGGGTGGCCATCATAGATATGGTGTCAGATGCATTCTTGTACCGCTCAGAACTTGAATTTCCTGAACTATATGTGACTCAAGGACACCACCAGCCACTAGGCATTCTCAAAACATCTCATAGCAGCTGCAACATTATGGTCTCAAGGTCTCCCTTTGTAACTATGTAAACATTTTGGAACCAACTAATCCTTACTTAACAAGCATGCCTAATTCTTTTCAGCCCCAATCCTAATTCCTGACAAAAGTTTATGTAATTTTTTAAAGTATAAAGGTTTTCGTGTTTATAATCTTCCCCCATTTTGTAGTCTGGTGGAACACAATTCAAATTCTTGAATCTGCGTATCACAGGCTATAGTCCTCAGTTTGGCTCAAATAAAACTCTTTTTATTCTAATTATGGATTATTCATTGATTTTTTCCATTGACATTCTTGTTACAGATTGTTATTGATTATCTTCATCAACTTTATGTGGCTTTAGTTTAATCCTATCAGCTACTGGAAATTGGTCAATTTAACCATAACCAATGTAAAATCCTGAAATAAATGTCAGAAAACTGCAATATCAAATAATGGTAACAAAAAGTGTAAAAGTACTATCTAATGGCCATTAGTTCAGAATACGCCCTGCATGCTGTTGATCAGTGCTTGTGCAGTAGAAAATGTGCGGGCAGAAAAGCTCAAGAATAACTGTTTTGATAAAATACTACAAATGACTTTAGCTGACCACAGTGGGTACCCTGGTTTCTTCCCATGGTATATTTTTCTTTTGGCCATCATTCTTGCAGATTACTCTTGCAAGATAAATCTAAGAGCAGCCTTCATTTCCTGTGTTCTGCTCTGATTTCCACTTAAGGTAGAATGTGTGCCTTTGAGAAGAAAATTCCAGTTCTATTAGATGGATCCAGAGACTTAGGCAGAGTCTAGGATCCCAAAGGCCTTTATGAGCTATAGTAAGAAATTTGTTTTCGTTTCCAGTGAAATGAAAAGCAGTTGGAAGACTTTAACATGCCACGTTTAGAAAAGATCAACCCTGATATAGAGTGAAAAACAGGCTAGAGAATAGGAAAGGATTTGGTTAGAGGGGAGATCAGTTAAGTATTTCACTCTAGTCCAGAAAGTGATGATGATGGTGGTTTGAAGTGGACACCAACATTCTACTCAGGTTTCCTTTGATTCTTTAATGTGGACACACACACACACACACACACACACACACACACACACTCACTACGTGCACTACAATTTTTATGTTTTTCTTCTAATGATCTGCACCTGCAACTCTCTTCGGAGGACTTCCCTTGGCTAATGGAGCCACTCTGCCCACAGGCATAGCGAGACTAGAGTGCCTGCAAATTTATAATTTCCTCCACAGAATCCCTGAGCCTTTGCTTAACAGGTGCAGAAGTATTAAAACTAACATCCTATTTACATCCCACAGCTCCCCTAAAGAATCATGCTGAGGCTGGAACTTTGACTGAAATTATACCCTCACTTGGATTCTTCTTCCTATCCTGCTTTCCCATTCCCTCCCTCACTTCCTGACCTGGAAGCAATCTGTTAACTAATCACTTGCACCCAAATCCTCGCCTCAGGGTTGTTTCTAGGGAACCAGACCTAAGAACTGAGTAAGATTTGCATATTCATATTCAGAAAAGAAAATACTACCTACTCATGCATTGGTTATAAAGGATGAAAAAGGAGAAATAAAATATAACCCCTATGTTATTAGCTTGTGAACTGGGTAGATAATTGAGCCATTTTTGGTGCCGTTGCATCAGGGGAAAGGCTGATCTATTAGAAAATTATTCTTGTACAACATAAAGATATTTTTATACTGCTACTACTAACAGCATTTCAGCATAATTAGTAATAGGAAGCAAAGTGATTCACTGGTCTACTAATTTTATATAATTCATATATTTATGACATACTTTTTAAAGTATAGTCTTCTGTAATCCCTTATATCAATCATATTATTTTAAGGAAACTGAGGCAAGAGAGGTTAAATGACTGCACAAGTTTATATAAACAGCAGCAGAAAGATTGAAAATTAAATCCAGGCACTCCCTTGTACTTGGGCTGTACTGCTCCAGAAATAGCCTATGAACATCTGTGATGCTGGCAACCAACATTTATTCTAACTTGCTTTCTGTGTTCTAGGCACTGGGCTGAGTCTTTTTTCAAATAGTGTTTTTTTCACTCTCCTTGCAACAATATTACAAGAAAAGCATGACCAAATTACAGAGAAGGGTAAACTGAGTCTTTGCCTGTTGAACAAACTTGCTGATATCACAAAATGGTAGACACTTGTGGGAAAGTGAAAGGCATCCAGGATTTGAATTCTGTAGGACTGAAATCAGTGCTCCTGGTATTCATTGTAATGCTGTTAAGTAATACTGCTTCATATGTGCCCAGCTGGAATCCTCCTTCGTGTGTCTTAAGTGCTTGCCCAAATCAAGGCCTTTGCTTTACTCACATTCAGACCATGAAAAGTCTTACCCGACTCATTCGTAGCCTACTCCTCATTGTTCATTTGCTATATATCATATTTTGCTTTCTTGAAAAGTCTTCTATAACAACCTGTTCAAAGAGCTTACCCAGCTTCAGTCTCTACTGATTTCTTTCATACCATCCATTTATTTCCTTCATGTAATTTACAGTGATTTTAGTTATCTCTTTCATTTAGTGGAGTATATGTTTATTGATTGTTTCCTTTAGTTATAACGTAACTTGTATGGTTGTGGAATATTTTGTAAATCAGTGTGTCCTGCATAAAACAGCTGTTGACATGCAATACATACTTAATATGTATTTGCAAAGTTAATTGGTTAGTTTGATTCATGCCTAAAATGGATAATCTCTAATTTGAAACTGGGATCACATGTGAGACTGACAATATTCCACTGTATAAAAAAGCTGATAGAGATGTGGAAAGGGTTTAACTGGGACGAAATGTGCCTTTTAAAAGAGTCCTGGTGTTTTTTTTCCTAAAAAACGAAATTCAGTCTGCAATGAACTAAGAAAGATTCGTGAAAGTTTGTATAACATGGGATAAATTATGAACTTCACAAAGTGATTGGTATAAATTATAGAGTGTTTGTTTGAACAGTGAAGCCCATTTATTAAAAGTTTTTATTTTTCTCATAATTCTAGGCATAATTCTTTCATCTTTAGGAAAAATTAACGTACCCTTCCATGGCCAACTTAACATCTGTACATTCCTTAGCTCTTAGACAAAAGTGCACATTCTAAAAGGTTTTGTTGCATTTGTTTTTAAAGTTAGCAAGTTCCTATCCCATAGGGTTTATTAAAGATACTTCATATCCTTTATTCATTCAATAGCAACAACCTGATTACTAAATTTTCCATGCTTAATTATCTCTATCTCCCTTAAGTGCTCTGCATTTTAATCACATTTTTTGTTGATAAATAAATATTATCAGATGCATTATGAAGTACAGTATTTTAAGTTTGGTTTAATTTTGATTTTGTAATCAGGGAATTCACCTGAATGTTGTTAAGTTTAAAAACTGAAAATTGTTTTGTTATCATTCCCTTGTTCTTTTAATTACATTTCAATTGCGTTTGAGAAAAATGGCTACTAGCTATTTGTAATCCAAAAAAAAAAATGCACATTACTGTAATTAAGTAGGCTGTTCAGCATATAAAATCTGCATCAAAAATTAAAGTATATCATTTTTTATTTTTTTCTTCCCTATGGTTTAAACTCAGATAAACTATTTTAATAATTCCAATCATGTTTTTCAGGCAGTTTCTCAGATGAAATGTATATATAAAACAAGTGAACATGACTGATTTTAGTATCTTATCATTTTAAGATTTATAATCAACAAAGCACCTCTGCACATATTAATGTATTTATCTTTAAAAAATCTCTGAGCTATAGTCATTTATTTTAAATCCTTTTCTACATGAGATATATAAGGTGTGGTGAGGTAAAGAAAATTGTTTCTGATTACCCAGTTATTTTTGTGGTTTTGGCAAAAGGCGTATATATCTTGTTTGATTCCTTGGCCAGCGATCTTTCCAATACTTTATTGTATCTTTTTATATTAGTTGGTGAGACAAATCTGACAGTTCAGTTAGGTAAATGACATATATAACAATTCTGTGACTATGAATAGACACCAAAATTATGTCTTACATAATCAAGGAACTATTTGGGATGTATGTTTTAACATATCTATTTTTCATAGATAATTCTTATATTTATTACCTAAATATATGTGTGTATATATAATTGATCATAAATATTTAATACATATATAAGCTTCTAAAATATTTTAAAAAAAGTTCTATGTCCAATTATTGTCATCTGGGATTATATAGTTATTTAACTAAATATGAAAAAAAGACAAAATGATTTCATTTTTTTCATTAAAAAATTAATGGAAGAAATATGAGCTTCCAGATTTGTATAAGCGATCCTTAATATCACTACTAAACTAAGCTTTAAAAAATTAGGTAAGGTCTTATCTAGAACAATGGTAGTTTAAACTGGTATCATAAAAGAAGCTCTTCAAAGGTTTTGCCAACATCCTATCACAATAACAATAATCATATAAATAATAGAATATAAATATATGTAGAATATGTAGAAATTTTATGTAAATACATGAAAGCATTGATAGAATCTGAGAAAAATAATATCTATAAGAAGAGTGGAGCTAGATTAAAAAATAAAGTTTCTCTGTGGTTTATGGAAAAAACATCAAATTTCAAACAAAAGGAGACAGAAAAGTCTTTTCCTGGTATTAGTCCCCCAGTGAGAATCAAGGGGATCAAATCTTCCATATGATCCTGGATTACCAATATTCTCCTTTGTAGTTGGCCAAGATACTATTAATTCTATTTAAGAAAGGTGCCCTATAATATAACAGGACAAAGATAAAAAAGTACGAATTAGGGAATGTTATTTCAGATATATTCTAATTTGGAGATATGCCTTGTAAGTGAATCATTCTAGTCAGAGTCAGAGATGGAAAATCTGTTAGGAGAGATTGTTTAAGAATTTTAGCTAAAAAGGTATTATTGGTGTATGGGAAAAGTAGAATTAGATGTTATCACAGATAAGTGGGGGCTTTTCAGTCAAAGTGTTCTTAGACATGGGAAACCGGAAAAAATAGTTTCAATTTGGTGTGGAAAAATGACAAAATATGCAATATGAAATTGGGCTATAATAAAGCTGTGGGGGATCCCACCATCTTGTCAGCATAATCACATGCAATAACACTTTCATCTGGGGGAGAAGACAAAAAACAGAGTGCAAAAAATATTTATGGAGATTTAGGAAATCAAATGAATAGAGGGCTTTCCATAAGAAAAAATAATTAAGCTAGTATAGAAGTTACGAGTTCCCAGTCTCAGCACTTCTCACAATCTCTGAGAACTTCCTGGACATTGGAGGTGAATCTCTCGGGAACATTCAGCAGCCTGCATTTCTCTGGAGGTGGCCATTTCTGGGAAAATCTGGTCCATCCCATCAGCGCTGAGAAGCCCCAGGCCAAACAATAATCCAGGTGGGATCTCAGCCCCACCCATCAGTAAACAGGCTGCCTAAAGACCCCTCAGGCACACAGCCAGCCTCTAATCTCATCCAGAGACAAAACCCCACCCATCAGCAGGCTAGGAATCAACCCCAGCGGGCAGGCATCAGTACCTCCCATTGGGAAGCCTACAGCAAGCCCCGCCCATACCAGCTTTAGTCACAGGGGAGGCAAACACCATAACTAAGAGAGGCTACCACTCTATCCTTGGCAAAAAGGTCACCACACCAAAAACCTATAAAAATGAAAAGACAAAACTCTAACCCAGATAAGGGAGAAAGAGAAAAGCCCAGAAAAACAGCTCAGTGATGAGGAGATTACCAGCCTCCCAGAAAGAGACTTTAGACCGTTGATGCTGAAGATGATGCAAGGCATTGGAAATAGACTGGAGGCAAAGATTGATCATTTACAGGAAACACTGAGCAGAGAAATACAAGCTGTAAAAATTAAACAAGAAGACATGCAAAATACAATAACTGAAATAAAAAATTCATTAGAAGCAGCCAACAATAGAATACAGGAGGCAGAAGAACAAATCAGCGAGGTGGAGGACAGATTAGTGGAAATCACTAATGCGGAAGAGAAAAGAGATAAAAGATTGAAAGGAAATGAGCTGAGTCTCAGAGAACTCTGGGATAATGTTAAACGCACCAATATCCGTATTATAGGAGTGCCAGAGGGAGAGGAGAGAGAGAAGGGGACAGAAAAAATATTCGAGGAGATGCTAACCGAAAACTTCCCTAATATGGGAAAGGAACCACTCAGTCAAATTCAGGAAGCGCAACGAGTACCATATAAAATAAACCCAAGGAGGAACACCCCGAGACACATATTAATCAAAATGACCAAAATTAAAGACAAAGAGAAAATATTGAAAGCAGCTAGGGAAAAGAAACAAATAAC
>PVHT020000009.1:3339205-3356681 GCA_004024745.2 Catagonus wagneri
CTCTCTCTATCTCTCTCTTTTTCTCTCTCTCTCTCTCGCTCTGTCTTTCTCCCTACCACCCATCTGCTTCTCCCAGGGCCTTGATGTGCTACCAGGTGTGCTCTGTGCTTTACAAAAGTTGTGAGTAATAAACTTTTGGGTTTTTTTTCAAAGTTTTCTTATAGTTATTGCTGAGGGTGTTTTGCAATCATAGTAAGAAACACAGGGCTGGTCCAGCCAAAGCATTAGTTATCAATAGGTTTACACTGTAACAAAATGTAGGTCAATGGACAAAGTGTAGTTATCTATATAATATTATTCAGAGATAAAAATAAGTGAGCTGTCAATTCTCAAAAAAATGAGGAAACTAAAATGCATAGCGCTAAGTACAAAATTCCAGCCTGAAAAAGCTATGTACTGAATGATTAAAACTGTATGACATTCTGGAATAGGCAAACCTATAGAGACAATTAAATATCAATGGTTACAGTCATTTGGGAGGAAGATAGCAGGGATTAATAGGTGAGGAATGGGGAACGTTGAGCAGGGAATTCTGTATGATACTGCAATAATGACTGCATGACATTATACAATTGTCAAAAACCATACAACTTTACAACACAGTGTAAACCTTAATGTATGCACAACTCCTAAAAGATCATTTTAGGAGTTGGAGACTGGAGAGATGGGGTCCAAGAAAGAATGCAGGCTATGACAAGAAAGTCTAACTTAATAAAATATATGAAATAATCTCAGTGAAGGGGGAAGTGCTGCCCTAAATAACTTGGGAAATAAGTTAAATCTCCAAGACTAAATGGAAATAAATTGCACATATGCAAAATCTAGACAATAAAGTTGTTTCTCCGAAGGATTTAGGTTGATAATTATGCTGCTCCACATGTATACATAAAACAGTTACTTAAATGGATGGCAGATATTGGAAGTCAGGTTTCTTACTGTTGTAAAAATTTAGAGACAAGCAAGAGGAAGAAGACAGCATGATGCATGTGGAATAGAGTTGGAGACTTCAATGGAAACTCATGTATTTTAGGAGTTCCCACCGTGGCACAGAGGATTAAGGATCCAGCATTGTCTCTGCGGTGGCTTGGATCACTGCTGAGGCACGGGTTCGGTCCCCAGTTTAGCCCTGCACAGCAGGCTAAGGATCCAGCATTACTGCAGTAATGGTGTAGGTCACAGCTGCAGCTGGTATTTGATCCCTGGCCCAGGAACTTCCATATGCCACTGGTGCAGTCAAAAGAAAACAAAAAAACAAGAAACCTCATGTACTTTAATATAATTTACAGGTGTTTACATATTGAAATATTGCTAGATAAGTGTATATTCATACAAGTTTGTATACACACATATGCATTCCTTACTCTATTACCTGAGATGACCCAGCAACAATACCATCCAACACTCGTGAACTCACCTAGTGCCCAGATCTTGGTTTCAAATATCATTTTCCAATTAAAGGAACAAGGGATTCTTGGGAAAATAGCTCCTTTTAGGACTAGAGAAGGAAATAAATAAGATGATCTAATAACATCTTGGGGTGTCAAAAGATGAAACAATACTTAACACACATACACAAACACACACACACCAAGAACACTACACTATCCCTGGTTAGTTCCTTTAACACTGCCCAACCCTTCTATTAAACCCTTGCCAATCATTGAGTATGTCATCTGTTTTCTGACTATATCTTGACAGAAACACTGGAGAAAAGGTAAAAATGAACTAAAAGTCTAAGAGTAGGGAAAGGGTAAATAACTCATGCAACTTACATGTAATATGAGGTAATTATCATGAAGTCATCCAAAAATCCATGTGGTAATTCTTTCACCAAGTACATATAAAGCACTTACTTTTTTTCTAGGCATTTATCTAGGTGAACAGAACAACAGATTTCTTAGGAAGTCTGTATTCTAGGTATATGTCCTACATATATAGCAAGAGAAAGTTTATTTATGACACGTCCCCTGAATAGGTTACTGACATTAGAAGTCGTTTATTGAATAATATTTAACCTATCGGGAAAATGAAAGCAAAACTTCAATTTATATTTCAGCTTTTTAATCAGAGGAGAAATGTATAGATGGATTTTCTACCTGTGGTTTGATGTCAGCTTCCAGTGTCAAAAATGAACATCAGAGTCTGTCAGAGGCAACTTAATGAGTGTCTCACATGCATCAGCAGACACTAAGTTTTCTCATTTAACAAAGAGCACATAGTGCTAAAAATTGTCTATATTTAAAACTGTATTTGGTTTGACATAAGTTCTTTCTTGAGTTAGCTCTAGGAAGCAAAAGTTCAGACCAAACTGTCATCCAGCTTTATGTCTTAGGGTGGAACAGGAGTGAATGGGAACAAGTGACTGGGGGTAGGCTGTGCTTGGCAGTACTGAGGATAGGTAATTAAGCAGCTCTCTGGAGGAGCAAATTACAAAGCAAATATAATGATTGCCACAATGTAGAGACAGATGAAAAGTTAATGTTTTAATTAAAAATCAAGATAGTATTATGGATTTTAAAGTAGAATTTTAACCTTTTTTTGTTTTGTAAAACTTTTTGTCAGTTGACAGAATATTTTAACACAAATTAAGATATGGTATAGCATTTAAAAGGAAGTCAGTTTTTTAAAAATACAACTATCAATCTTTTTAAAAACTTGTGATGTAGTTTTAATTAATGCAATAAATAAGATGCAGTAGCAGATCTGATCAGTACTATTATTATAAAGAAAAAAAATAACACACAAAGTATTTAGTAGGATATTTTATTTCTACTAATGATAAAATTATAAATACCTCTAATAATTCTATAGATTGATACCCATAAACATAATTTTGAGACATATTACACTTTAATTAGAGAGAAGTACAAATATTGATGTAATATTTCCAAATTTAAATTTGTGGACTCCATGTTTTAAAATAAAAGGGACTTAAAATTTGAAAAATATGTAATTTTACATTAACATTATAGATGTAAACAGAAGAGTAAAATGAACAGTGGACACAGAAAGAGATGGATTAATATTCTGAGTTTGTCACTCTTAATAAGCTTAGGCAAATTTATTAACTAGGTTTTATTTTCATAATATCTAGAATGGGAATCATAAGCTTACCTTATCAAGAGATAAAATAGTTAAATAAAACCATGTGTATAAAAAGAATTTGAAATATGTTACATTCATAATGTATAAGTATAATATTTTCTTTCAAATTGAGCATATTGATTAGGTTGTTATATAATTATATACTATTAATGTGCAATAAAACAGTATGCATTTGTCTAGGAAACTATAAATGAGATTTGAGAGGATAGTTGTAAACTATCACATTAACCATTGTACAGGCATAAGCACATCCATAGTGTATTTAATTGCTTATCTGGATTCTGTACTATACTCTGTTGTGCTCCATTCAGATCCCATTTGCCAAGCCCATCTACTTAGCAGCCAGCTGTTGTGAAGGTTTTCTGCATACTGCCTATAGTTGCCACCTTCTGAAAATTTTTCTCTTCTGATGAGAACCTCCATGCTAGGGAAATTCCTCCAGTCACCACCAAAATCAATGACACTGAGGCACTCCTTGCCTAAAGCTGGATCAGCTCTCTATTCCATTTTATGCTTAGAGCCTTCTCTTTAAGGATCAAGCCCAGGCTCTACTCAACCTGAGACGATGTGGGTTCTGCACTGTGTTCTTTCTCCTTCTCTCTCCTGCTTCATTACTTCTTTACAGTTTCTTCCGGAGAAGCACACTTTCAGTCAATCACCTGCACCCAAATCCAAGTCTCAGACTGATTCTAGAGAACTACCTAAGATTATATATGGTGCAAATGGGCCTCTAGTCTAGTCTGTTAAAGTTAGCCATTCAGCTATTCTTCAAATACTTACCTGGTGCCTATTATTGCCAGGCATACATTGGGGATACAAATAAAACATACAAAAAAAAGGCAAATACTATCCAACAAACAAAATAAATATGAAAACCCTAATAGATAGAAGGCATTCATGCAATTGAAAAAAATCAGAGCATTATAGTGGGAAATGAACATAGGGACAGGGCGAGGGAAGGGAAGGAAAGTGAAATTCCAACCGGATCTCATGGAGAAAGTGTTGACTAAATATTTGAAGAAAGGGGAACTATTCAGTTAGGAATGTGAGGGATTTTCAGTCAGAATATAATCTAGATCAAGGGCCCTACATCAGTAACTGCTGGGTTTGTTTCAGCTATGTCTGAGAGAAGTAAATGAGAGGGAAGTACAGAAGTGGTTAGAGCAACTGAGAGAGTTGGGGAGTTCTTGTAGACCAGAGAGGAAATTATACAAGGAGGAGGTAGTGATGTCAAGACAAGTGATCAAAAACATGTGGACTGGAAATTGACCCTTGGATTGAAACCATAACTGTAACTATGTAGTTAACATATTTCCATGCTTCTGTGAGTAAATATGTATTGTCTTATACCTGGATTACTCAAATGATAACCTCTAATTCCTAGAAGATGTTGTAATCTTTCTTAGTGACGGAAACATTTGCAAATATTCTAATATCTGTTGTGATTTCATTTTTATGTGGAGTCATCCTAGAAAATTGTTTAAATTTTAAGACTCGAGACTGTTAGAGGTCCGTGTTTGAGGGCATGACCTCTAGAGTTCAGATGCCTGGTTTCAGGTCCTTGCTAGGTGACCTTAAACATGTTATTTAATCATCAGTTCCCTGGTTGCCCTGATATGCATGTTGCATTATTACTGATTTTTTTAATGTTTTGAGTTAAACTCATTAATACATGTAAACTGGCAGGGATAAGGAAGTATCCTCCACCACTCTATTGAAAGAGTATAGATCTGCCAACACCTTGATTTCAGACGTCCAACCTCTATAATTAAGATAATAAAGTTCAGTGTTTTTAAATTACCCAGTTTGTCATACTTTGTTACAGCAGCCCTAGGAAACTAATACAATGCTAATTAAATATTAGTATTTACTATCGGGTTGTATTTTCTTGACTTTACCTGGTAAAGGTAAGAAATTCTTTTTCCATGCTTCAGCATCATAGAGTACATGATATTTAGGACAGGGAGTTAACAGGAAGCAGTTTTTTTTTTTTTTTTTTTGGTTTTTTTAGAGGCGCGCCAACAGCATATGGAGGGTCGCAGGCTAGGGGTCGAATTGGAGCTGCAGCCACTGGCCTATGCCATGGCCACAGCAACACCAGATGCTAGATGCATCTGCGACCTACACCACAGCTCACGGCAACACTGGATCCTTAACCCACTGAAGATGCCAGGGATCGAACCTGCATCCTCATGGATACTAGTCAGATTCATTTCCGCTGAGCCACAATGGAAACTCCAAACAGGAAGCATTTTTAAGACCACACACGTGGAACTGTTTCAGATAGATGTGCTACCTACTAGTTATGTAACATTTGGCAAGACATTAATCTCTTTCTATGTCTTAGTTTGTTATTTCATAGAATTTAATAATAATACTCATGGACTTGACGCTAATTCTCTTAAAAGGCTTAGAAAAATGTTCAAGTAAGTTTAGCTATCTTTAAGTTTCTTATGACTCTCTCTTTTCCAGAGTATTATTTAAAACCAGAATAGGTTTTTTTTTTTTTTTCTGGTCTCTATATTAAATCATTTTGCACAAAGCAGAGGGGAAGACTAGAAATATATGTTGAGGGACTAATTAATTTAACAGACTTAAAATGCTCAATGTGAAATAAAATTTTAGCAGGTACTCTCCTATCATTAAAATATAAAATCATTTATAGAGCATGACCATTTGCATTTAAGTATTTTTATTAAATATATTATTATTTTTAAAACATATATGCATGCTTTTTCTTTTCAGCATATGTGAGTGAAAATCTCAGCAAAATTCCATTTATATTCTTGAAATGTACTGTGAAATAATTTCTATCATATCAGTATTAAAGATTCCTTGGCTCTGATGCCAGTGTAAATGTTACTATAGCAATCACCATGGTAATGTTTTCAATTAGTGTTCACAGTCACAGCATAATATGAGTCTAGTGTACCATTCGGCAACTTCATAATGAATCTAGAGATTATTTAATTTTATCCATCAAATCAAATCTAAACAGACCCCAAAAAAGAAACAGACAACAACCATGACTTTTAAGTTTTAAATTTCAAATACTCTCTAACTAAACTGTACAAATAGTTTAGTGTTGTAAAAATACATTAGCATGTTTACCTTTGCAAATCACCTACCCAAATACAGTGTAGTTACCATACAATTGCTTCATGTATCATTAACAGAGATTGATATTAAATATCTAGTGTTTATTTCATCTGGAAAGTTCATCTGAAAATAAATGCACATATGAGAGATAAATCGTTATTATTAAATCTGATGGAAGGAAGGAAAATTGAGATGGGAATAAAGTCATTTATTATTGTTAATGTCTACCATTTATTAAGCACATGTTATGGACCAGGCATTGTGCAGTTGCCTCAGAGTTTTGAAAATCATCTGTTCTGTGCGCAAACAGCACATTTATCCCTCTTTAGCCCACTGGAATTGTGCTTCACTGCCAACTTGAAGTTCTCTGTAGCTGTTTAACCAGTGAAGTTTAAGTGAATGTGATCTATGTTCTTTTGGGGAAGATATACAAACTGCTAAATAATCCCACCACTATCTTTTCCCCTTTGCCCTACCAGGTAGCAAGACTTTGCACTTAGGACCCAAAATGAAGACAACAAATCTCCCTGTAACCCCTACCAGCCAACCTATAATGGATATATGGGAGAATAGAAAATTAAACTTTTATTTGTTTTAAGCTCCCCAAACACCCTAATCCTTTGAAACTAACTTAAATCAGTTAGTTTCAAAATCCACTTGATGAAAGAGCTATATTATTAATTTTTTACACAAAACATGAAAGTTTAGAGTGTTTAATTAAATTGCCCAAGATAAACATCCATTAGGTGATAAGGGAGAAAACAAAAGTCAGCTCTGAGAGCCGACAGTTGGTTACCTGGCCTGGAAACTAAGAACTAGACTATGGTTTATCCTGTTGAACACAGTGTAACAGAAGAGCATCATTGGATGATCTCACTCTACAGGTGAACAAGGCAAAAATCCTGGGCACTAGGCACCCCCCAAAATGACCAGATATCTTCCTCTCTTAGTTACTATATCTTCATCAAAGACAACTTCAAAATGTTTTCCCAGCTTCCACATAGAAATCAACATACATGTACAGAATTGTCCCAGTTTCCTAATATTACCTAATCAAATGCTGGCCCCTGCTATTATAAGTACTACTCAAATGCTCCAGTATATTCCCAAACTCTAAAATAAACTGAACTCGCTCTGATCAAAATACCTCCAGTTTCCTCATGATGGGCAGTATGTCTTGTTAACAGCAAGTTAATACACCTAACTTTGACTAAAACTGTATCCTTGGTGATCTTCTGGGTGTTGTGATTTTTCAGTGATAGTCGAGATTTGTACCAAGGATGTCTGGCTTTAGTATCCACAACATAATCACTATGCTATAATTCAAATAAAGCAGTATGAATTTTGAGAATTAATAAGGTTAGTTAATATAGGTTAGTTTCTTTCTTAAAGTAATTCTGTAGTAGGTAGTTTTTACTGAACAAATCAGGGAAATGATTAAAACAGTATATCAAAGAACAGTGTAGTAAAATTGGCACTGATATGATTTACTGGTGTATGTATGTGTGTGCACGTGTGTGTTTATCTGTTTGTGTTTGTGTGTATATACACACATACAAATTTATAAGGAAATTTTTTAAAGGAGTGGCACAATTCGCACCCCTCTGCCCAACCTCATGTACAGAAGGTTAAATCAATTATACTCCCAGTTCTTGGGCCAAAATTTTTGTTGGGTCATATAAGGACCTTCTCTTGTTTCTTGATTTATTTTTATTTTTATCCTTATCTGCCACCCTCACCTCCCACAATTTTCCTAAGAATTTTTCAATAAATAAGAACCTGTGAACTATGTTTTATAGTAAAATTAATTATCCTTTCTATGTACTCAGAGTTTAGTGTAAAATGATAGTCTGATTTGGAAGAGGAATAATAGACCAAGAGTTCAAGTGACTCAATGCACTCACTCTTTGCACTAAAGGATGGGATGTAATGGAACATGTAACTACAGCAGACAATTTCAACAATTTGAATGTTATCTTTCACTTTGCACATACGTATACACATACTTGGATCTCATTTTAAAGGCACTTTAATGTTAAAAATATTTAAAACTTAGATAGAAATCGTATGCAACCAACAAGGTTAATAAATAACTGAAATAGCTCCGTTAAACCACAGAATTCCAAAGGGAGGGTATTTAGTATTTTTATTTTAAATTATCGTACTATCACTATTAATCTTCATAGAACATCTTTTCTTTGCAATAATAGGCAAACAAATAAGTAAAACTATATTAGAATTAACCTTCTAAAATTGGGCCTTGTAAAGATTTCTTGCTTCCCTTGCTATGGATTCTTCTATGTAGAAAACTTAAGTCTGCCATAAGAGAAGATCCATTTAGTTTTAATTTTTCTATATATATATTGGTCAAAGAAATATATGCTTGGTGCTTAAATAGCATCATTAAGTATCAGAGATATGAAATACTAAATGTAATATATTGATTAAAGCCCAAAAAAGATCCTCAAGTGTTTGCCTCTCAGGATGATTCCTATTACTAAAAAAAAATCCTAAAATATATGCCCTGGTTTCTTGGACATTAATAATGATTCCCAGAATTATTTAATTCATATTTCCATTGCATAACATTATAACCATATACCTTGCCAAACACTTGACACAACTGTCTTTTCTAATAGGATTTTGATTATTAAGCATAAGAGGGTCACCTGTGTCAATGCTGCACTGTAGACCAGTTTGTCATTATCTCCTGATAATAAATTAGTAAGCGATTATTTTTAGTTCATGATTTTGTCATCTTAATCTAATGAGACATCATCATCACCATCAGAACTGACAGAGGTCAATATACAGAGGGATCGAATATATAAAAACAAAAGCAATATGTAATGACACTTTATTTTTTATTAATGAGATAATCTATCCTTTAACATTTCTACATAATTTACTAGTTTTGAACAGTTTATTTTTTTTCCTTAATTGTAACCACCCTCCAAAACAGATGCTATAACATTTCAATAACTCTCTAACAGATAGTACTGGCATATGAGTACCCACTATTAATAAACTTTGTTTTGGATTTTCCAGAGCACTGATGGAATATCAAGAACAGGTTTTGGCCATACAGTCACAAGTCATTTCTACAACACAGTGCTGAAATCAGTAGACTGTACTAGGTTGAAGAGAGGGATGAAGGTGAAAAAGATTGCTGCTTAATGAAAAATATAGTAGTCACACGAAAGCCACAATGTGAACACAAACAATTACAGGATTTATGTACATACAAAAACCTTAATGATTGTGCACATTAGTCTGCTATCAATTCAGAAAGTGAACCCAGTTGGCCAACAGGCATAAAACCTATATTCTATTCATCCTAAAAGATAAAGATGCTTATTTAAGATCTACCTCTTTGTGAACTTTGAGTTTTTCAACAGTTGCATTTAAAAATCTGAGGACTTGGTTCTATTCATTTTAGTTTAGCATTATTCACCACATAATTTTCTCTTGAGTAGTGGTTTTAAATCCAAGAGTAACTTAAAGCCAGTGTGGAAATTAATCATGAAATAAAATTCTGTTTTCTTCAGCCAACGGTTAAGAATGCTTTTAAGAGCCTAAAACTTAAGATCTGATAACTTTTGTTTATGAAATTTTGGTGAAATTGAGAGAAAATTAAGGAAACAGAATGTTTCAAAGAACACATCATTTCTTAATCCACAGCAAGGAAAGCCATATTTGGCTTTCACTTTTATTCACTTAAATTAAACCCTGAGTTTTTGAAAGGGTTAAATTCAGATCATTTAGAGTTTCAGTGCCAAAGTGTTATCATGTTCTATTATTAATTTTTTTTGTCTCCTCTTCTTCAATATGACAAACTTCAAGCCTAATAAATTCAGAAAGCGTTTACCTCAAAATTATTCATATCTTCTTGCTGTTCTTCCTCACTCTGGTTTCTCTTTGATTGCTGATATACAATGTCAAAGTACTTTTCTTAAAATATATTTTTTGTCTAATATTTATTTTATCATAACTATTGAGCTGTATTTCATTAAGCCTCACAAATGAACACATATGAAAGATGATGTGGATCTCTTCTACAGAAATAAATTGGGGCTCAGAAGGATCAAATCACTCTTCTAAGGCTGGAGTTAGAACATAACCAGGTTGGAATATGAAGCCACATGATCTCATTTCAGAGAACATATTTGTAAACTTTCACTTATGTTGTATGAACTGATCTCTGATGCTGCCACTGCATCAGAGTCAAATCCCTCTGCTTGCTTTTCAAGTTACATTAGCTAACCCATGTTACTGTTTCAGCCCCAGGACCCACTATTTCTTAACATATATGCATTTTTCCAATTATGGCGTATGCATGAGAAAGATATTTTTGTTTTCATGATAAAGGTTGGCTTTGGTTCTAATAAGGCCGAAAAACAGTGATTCCAGATTTTATTTATTTTTTAAAAGTAACATTATTTTTCCCAAAATTATTTGAATCAATTCTTATGTTAGTAATAGGATATTTCATAGAAGGGCGTAACTGAAAAAAAATGGAAAGCCATTCAAGCCGCTTTGGACTTCTGTTTATTTATAGGAAGAGACAAAGAAATTTGGTTTTCACATATTATACAGAGAAATTTTCTGATATATATACATATATATATCATTTATCATCTTTAATTAACCACATGTTACATATCAGAAAGTTAAGTATTTTTATATCTATCCAAAATTAGGAGAGGAAATAGTACAAAATATTTGACCCATGAGTAGTTATTATTAATTACAAAATATTGGACAAAATCAGAATTGTTTTTTAGATTCTATAATCAGAAAGTGTGATTTGTCCTTATGAAAATTCTTTCTGTTCTCAAGGAGCCTCTTAAATCATGTAGATATAGGTTAAGTAGTGACTTTGCAATTTCTGATGGAAAAATACAAATGCTCATGTGTCATACAGTGGTATTAAGCTTACTCTTCAATAATATAAATTTTTTAAAATATTGTCATGTCTAGGTTAATATTATCAGAGTAAATTATTTTATTTTTAGTTAATTCCTACTCATAGGCTGAGAACGATTCAGCATTCTGGGATCCTAAACAACCATTAGAGTCAGGGTAATACTTGTTGGTTAGAGAAAAGCTCTCCAGAGACATTGCATCAAGTCAGAGGAAGGGAAGAAAAGCAAAGGAAGGAGATACACGGAAGTCAAGTCCTGTCCTGTCCAGTCAAGTCCTGGGAAATGGCCTGGACTGTTTAGATTTAGCAGTGCTGTACTGCATTTTGATTTCCTTTCCTGATGTCTTCTGTTCCCTAACATCATCTTAATTCCTTTATACTTTTGTAAAAAATATTAAAGTATGCTGTTACTATCAGTTACCATTCTAGCCTAGAATTAGTAAGGCTGAGGGAAACAAGCAGGAGCCTAGTAGGGTTTAGCACTGTGATCAACTGAGAAACTTGCAGAGGAACCTTAAGCAGGTAGTAATGGTGAAATCCAGAATTCTGTAAATACCTCTAGAAATTTTAAAGAAATAGTTGGAGTGGTGGACTCAGTTTGCTATAATCATGCAAGCTGGAACTAGGATTAGGTATTCGGTTATGAAAGGAAAGGACAAACTTGAAGACTGGAAGCTTGACAAACTTAGGCTGGAAAAATCTGTTGCTACAGATGAGAATATAGATTTTGAGATACAGATATTGATAGAGATTTGGAAATAGATATATGTGATATGTATGTTTATATTCTATTTGGAGAAATTTTTTAAAATCCATAATTATGTAAATATTCATTTATTTTCAATATATAGTAAAATTGTGTCAAAATAAATCTTTAACTTGGAAAATAAAGTGTTCAATAACAACAATCAACTAGTAAAAAATCCAGATGTAGATTTGACTTATTTTTATTAGAAATGTGATTTAGATGTTTAATTTTATATAGTAATGATGGAATAAATGCCTCAAATATTACAAAATGCCAGTAGAAATACCAGTAGAATGTTAGGGTATTCCTTATATTTTCATATTGCAATCTGGGCCAACCAAAAGAGGGAGCTAAAGTATTGTGCTAAGTAGCTTGGTGTTTATAAATGTGAGATCTTGGATTGATTACGCATATGAACTGCACAATAACTTATTAACTGACAGATTGTGGGCAATACGTAATTAACAGCCCTAAAATTTCATAGCCCTCCAAAATAAAATTATTTTTTTAGCCATCATAAAATTATAAAAAGTACCAAAGATGGAAGAAATATTAAGTAAAAATCTTTTAAAACCAATTCCTTTTATTTTTTCTGTCTTTTTAGGGCCGCACTATTGGCATATGGAAATTCCCAGGCCAGGGATCAAATTGGAGCTGCAGCTTCCAAGCCATAGCCACACCAGATCCAAACCACTTCTGTAACCTACACAACAGCTCATGGCAACTGTATCCTTAACCCACTGAGGGAAGCCAGGGATAAAACCCGCATCCCCGTGGATACTAGTAGGGTTCCTTACCGCTGAGCCATAGTGGGAACTCCTTAAAATCAACTCTTACAAAGGGAAGAGAGCAATCCCATAAGCCTCAGGTAACAAATCACATGGCTTTTTTCTACATGTACATAAATAGGATTAATAATATTAAGGTTGTTTCCATGCACATGAATAGTCTTTAAAGTAACACAAAATATAATGTCTCTATAAAATACACACCAAGAATATATACTCTATATAACCACAGAACCACTGGCAAAGGGATCCTGTATACTAATAATATGCATGGTTTATCCAGCACAGCTGCTACCCATTTCCCCATAGATTTGGGCAAGATACCATTATAAATAAAGGTTGATTGCCAAAGAAAAATGCAATCTGTAGTTCCTTATTACAAAAAGTTATTTTATAATGGGATTAATTTGATTAGTGGATAGTTTAATTTCCTTGTTCAGAAAATCACAAGGAAATCTGTAACGCTAGTAGGAAATCAAAGGCAAGGAGCTAATTTACCTATAAATAATTAATTTTCAAGTAAATAGAAAGCAAAAGGTTTAATTGACTATCAGATACATGTATTGTTATGTTTCCTCTAGACATTACATTGAAACAGAGGGTACTGCTCTTTTGTGCTTTGGGAGAATTTATCTTACACACTCATGCTTTTATTACTATCATAACACTATAGGTAAAACACATGGTTAAGGACAGTAATTTCTTCTAGGTTTAACTGAGGTGTCTAACACCTGAAGTACCTGAGAAATTATTTTTTGGCATAAAGCAATGACATGATATCCAAGGATAGAATGACTGAAAGATGCCAGTATATTATGTCTCAAAGAAATAACAACTAAATTTCTTTAAAAATAATCTAGTATTTTTCAAATGGAGTATTTTATAGGAATTCATTTGCTATTACAGTGATTTATTCTTCAAATGAATCCAATTTTTATCTTTAAAACTGGTGAAACTGATATACTTTCTTTCTTTTCCCAAAGATTGAGCAGTTATATTACGAATTGTTCCATTTTATGTAATATCTGCTATAATATAGAAATATTTTATACATATAAATAGTATAAATAGAACAGTTTCGTAACTATAGAAATATATATGTGTATATATATGTTCAATCAAATGAGTAGGTTACACTATTTGAATTATATGAAGAAAAAACAATTTAGATAAATCATTTCTTATGAAAAACTATGTGGTTTTCTTAGGTGATTGATATTTAACTTTTTTTTTTTTGTCTCTTTTTGTCTTTTTAGGGCTGCACCCGCAGCAAATGGAGGTTCTAATCAGAGCTGTTGCTGCGAGCCTAAGCCACAGCCACAGCAACGCCAGATCTGAGCCATGTCTGTAACCTACACCACAGCTCACAGCAATGCTGGATCCTTAATCCACTGAGCGAGGCTAGGAATTGAACGCGCAACCTCATGGTTCCTAGTCGGATTCGTTTCCACTGCACCATGACAGGGACTCCTAAATTTGTTATAATAGTTATGAATATGCCAATAGAATGCTTGAAACAGCACAGAATGTTTGGCTTTGTAAACATGATAAATTAATACAATTCTCAATATTTGTGGCAATATTAAAATTCAAGCTAATATTTTTTAATGCACAGAAATTCTGTAATCAGTGTGGGAAATTAGGCAATATGGAGAAGCTCATCTGAACAGATTCAATTGATCTAATAATATTGGAATGGACACCAACACAGAGGGCTTCACATCTCAGAAAAGCCTTCAAAAGGACCAGGTATAAGAGCATAATATCCAGGCCTTTGGAGACTTTAAAGAATTTTAATTATTTCCATTGTGTATTTTTTTTCCCTACAAGATTGCAGCTTATTAGAGAAACAACTAAATTTTTTTTCTGGTTTCAACGTTTATTAAACCAAAACAAATAATGCCTAACAGGGCATAACAAGTGAAGATATTAAATTCAGCTCATTTGAATTACTTCCTAGGGTTGGCATTAGAGAGCATCCGTTATTGGGTAGCTTAAGGCTACATTCTTTCAGAAAGAATGTATTCTTTCAGAGTTCAGGAGACCAAAAATCTGAAATCCAGGTGACAATGGCATTAATTCCTTCTTGGAGGTTCAGAGGGAGAATGTGCTTCAGGCCACACTCTCCTAGATTCTTGTGGTTGCCCTCAATCCTTGTGTATGCCTTCGTTTGTGATCATATAACTCCAATCTCTGCCTCCATTGTCACCTGATATTCTCCCTGTGTGTCTCTATGTCCAGATTTCCCTCTTCTTTCTTTTTTTTTTTTTTTTTGGTTTTCATTTCTTTTTAGGGCCGCACTTGCTACATATGGAGGTTCCCAGGCTAGGGGTCCAGTCAGAGCTGTAGCTGCTAGCCTACGCCAGAGCCACAGCAACACAGGATCTGTGCCACGTCTGCAACCTACACCACAGCACACGGCAATGCTGGATCCTGAATTCACTGAGCAAGGCCAGGGATCGAACCTGCATCCTCATGGATGCTAGTCGGGTTCGCTAACTGCTTAGCCACAATGGGAACTCCTCTCTTGTTTTTTTTTTTAATTCAATGAATTTTATTATATTTATAGTTGTACAACCATCATCAAAACCTAATTTTAGAACATTTCTATCCCAAACCCCCATTCCATGCCTTTACCCCGCAACTGTCTCCTTTGATAACCATAAATTTTTCAAAGTCTGTGAGTTTGTTTCTGTTCTACAAATAAGTTCATTGCATCCTTTTTTTAGATTCCACATATAAGTGATAACATATGATGTTTGGGCGTCACTGTCTGACTCACCACACTTAGCATGATAATTTCTAGGTCCATCCACGTTGCTGCAAATGCCATTATTTAATTCCTTTTTATGGCTGAGTAGTCATACCACATCTTTTTATCCATCTTTCTGTCAGTGGATGTTTAGGTTGCTTCCGTGTCTTGGTTATTGTATATAGTGCTGCAGTGAACATTGGGGTGCATAAATCTTTTCGAGTCATGGCTTTCTCTGCATAGATGCCCAGGAGTGGGATTGCTAGTCACATGCTAATTCCATTTTTACTGTTTCGAGGAAATCCCATACTGTTTTCCATAGTGTTTGCACCAATTTACATTCCCACAAACAGTATGAGAGGGTTTCCTTTTCTCCACACCTTCTCCAGCATTTATTGTTTGTAGACTTTTTTATGATGGCCATTCTGGTTGGTGTAAGGTGGTACCCCATAGTAGTTTTGATTTGCATTTTTCTAATAATTAGTGATGTTGAACATCTTTTCATGTACTTTTTTTTTTTTTTTTGGCCACCTGTATGTCTTTGGAGAATTGTCTGTTTAGATCTTCTGCCCATTTTTTGATAGGGTAGTTTATGTTTTTTGGTACTGAGCTGCAGAAGGTGTTCATATACTTTGGAGATTAATCCCTTGTCAGTCACTTAATTTGCAAATATTTTCTTCCATACTGTGGTTTGTCTTTTTCGTTTTGTTTAGGATTTCTTTTGTTGTGCAAAAACTTTTAAGTTTAATTGGGTCCCATTTATTTATTTTTGTTTTTATTGTCATTACTCTAGGAGGTGGATCTGAGATGATATTGCTGTGGTTTATGTCAGAGAGTGTTTGGGCTGTTTTCCTTCAAGAGTTTTATAATATTTTGTCTTACATTTAGGTACTTAATCCATTTGGAGTTTATTTTTGTGTGTGGTATTAGCGAGTATTCTAATTTCATTCATTTACATGTAGCTGTCCAGTTTTCCCAGCACAACTTAATGAGGGGACTGTAGGTTGCCTTGGGTAGTATAGTCATTGTGAAAATACTGAGTCTTCCAATCGAAGAGCATGGTATATCTTTCCATCTCTTTGTACCATATTTGATTTCTTTCATCAGCATCTTATACTTTTCAAAGTACAGCTCTTTTGTCTTTTTAGGTAGGTTTATTCCTAGGTATTTTCTTTTTTTGATGCAATGGTAAATGAAGTCATTTTCCTAATTTCTCTTTATGATCTTTAATTGTTGGCATATACAAATGCAGCCGATTTCTGTGTATTAATTTTGTATCCTGCAACTTTAGCAAATTCATTGATGAGCTCTAGCAGTTTTCTAGTACTGTCTTTAGGATTTTCTAGGTATAGTATCATGTCATCTGCAAACAGTGATAGTTTTACTTCTTTCTTCGCAATTTGGATTCCTTTTATTTCTTTTTCTTCTCTGATTGCCATGGCTAGGACTTTCAAAACCATGTTGAATAATAGTGGCAAGAGCAGGCATCCTGTCTTATTCCTGATCTTAATAGGAATTTTTTTTCAGCTTTTCACCATTGAGGATGATGTTAGCTCTGGGTTTGTCATATATGGTCTTTATTGTGTTGAGGTAGGTTCCCTCTATGCCCACTTTCTGGAGGGTTTTTAGCAGAAATAGGTGTTAAATTTTGTCAAAAGCTTTCCCTGCATCTATGGAGAGGATCATATGGTTTTTATTCTTCAATATGTTAATGTGGTGTGTCACACTGATTGATTTGCAGATATTGAAAAATCCTTGCATCCCCAGGATAAAACACACTTGATCATGGTGTACGATCCTTTTAATATATTGCTAGATTTGGTTTGCTAGTATTTTGTTGAGGATTTTTGCGTCTATGTTCATCAGTGATTTGGCCTGTAATTTTGTGTGTGTGTGTGTGTGTGTGTGTGTGTGTGTGTGTGTGTGATATCTTTGTCTGGTTTTGGTATCAGGCTGTCCTCATGGAATGAGTTTGGAAGTGTTCCTTCCCTTGTTATTTGTTGGAATAGTTTCACAAGGTAAGGTGTTAACTCTTCTCCAGATTTTTGATTGAATTCACC
>PVHT020000009.1:3356781-3427176 GCA_004024745.2 Catagonus wagneri
TTTTTTTTTTTTTTTTTTTTTTTTTTTTTTTTTTTTTTTTTTTTTTTTTTTTTTTTTTTTGCCTTTTGTCATTTTATGGCCGCGGGTTTATGGCCGCACCCGCGGCATGTGGAGGTTCCCAGGCTAGGGGTCTAATCAGAGCTGTGGCCACCGGCCTTCGCCGCAGCCACAGCAACGCAGGATCCGAGCCGCATCTGCAACCTACACCACAGCTCACGGCAACGCCGGATCGTTAACCCACTGAGCAAGGGCAGGGATCGAACCCGCAACCTCATGGTTCCTAGTCGGATTCGTTAACCACTGCACCACGACGGGAACTCCTTTTTCTTGGTTTAATCTTGGAAGACTGTAGTTTCCTAAGAATTTGTCCATTTATTCTATGGATCTTTTCAAAGAACCAGCTTTTAGTTTCATTGATCTTTTCTATGGTTTTCTTCGTTTCTGTTTCATTTACTTCTGCTCTGATCTTTCTTTCCTTCTGCTAACTTTGGGAGTTTCATCTGTTCTTCTTTCTCTAGTTGTTTTAGGTGTAAAGTTAGGTGGTTTATTTGATATTTTTCTTATTTCCTGAGGTAGGCTTGTATTTCTACAAAATTCCCTCTTAAAAAGGTCTTGCTGCACCCCGTAGGTTTTGGGTTGTTTTGTCTTTGTTGTCATTTACTTCTAGGTATTTTTTAATTTCCTCTTTGATTTCTTCGATGATCCCTTGGTTGTTCAGTAGCATGTTTAATAAAACTATTTCCCCAAGTTTAATTAATTTCAGAACTGAAAAAAGCCCTTAGATGTCTTTTCTCCCTCCATAATTTTTAAAATGACAAAATGAAATCCCAGAGTGGTAAATGAATGCAAAGCCCCATCTCTAATCTTTTTAGTCCCATTCCTCATTCTATTTACTAAACCAGATTGGAATGTAATTTCACCGTGTAAATTTTGGGAAACAGTCGGTTAACCCCACTGTAGTTCTTGCAGATAGCATATACTTTGGCATAAATCTATTTCTCCTTTTCTACATGCAGAGTTCAGTTAACTCACCTATTCTGTCTGTAGGATTTGTAGAGAAAGCCAGGCCCAACCATAGGAGTGAATTAAATGGCAGTCGTTTTTTATCTTTAGTTTCACATGCTTAGTATAATGCCATATTTTATATGTAAAGAGTATGAATCAAAACTGGTTTTTAAAAAAAATAATGACCTACGTTGATTAGACATTCTTAATCACATAATTTATTTCTGGAAACTAAAGCTGTATTCTTGATTTCTTCTCTAGGATCAATTTAATCAATTTTTTCAGGATTTTGGTATTCTTACATGTAAAATGAAATCAGTCAGTTGACCAAAATATCAGTTAGTTCCCTTCTTGATGTAATAACCCCTGATTTTATTGAATCATTTCTTAATTAATTAATTTATTTATTTTTGGTCTTTTGTCATTTTAGGGCCACACCTGCAACATGTGGAGGTTCCCGGGCTAGGGGTCAAGTTGGAGCTATGCCAGAACCACAGCGATGCGGGATATGAGCTGTGTCTGCAACCTACACCAAGGCTCACAGCAATGCCGGATCCTTTACCCACTGAGGGAGGCCAGGTATTGAACCCGCAACCTCATGGTTCCTAGTTGGATTCATTTCCACTGAGCGATGAAGGGAACTCCCATTCTTTCTTAATTTAAAATCTTCCTTCCAAGAGAGAGATCATATTTAATAGGATAAACTTATTTTCATTTAAATGCAGCATTAGAAACCAATATGACAGTTTGACCCTATTTTTATTAATAATGAAAATTAGACTAATGTTTTTCCAAGACCTGTATTTTTCATATATTTTCAGGTATATTTTCCATACCCTGATAATTGGGAGTATTTTTTAGTGCTGTGTGCCATTTGAAAGTATGATCGCTTACATAATTTTAAACATTTTTTTCAATTTTTCCAATATGTTCTTATTGTTACTCCTATTCTCTGAATTCATGATTGATCATATGGTATTTTTAAAAGCCAGAGAGAATTTCTTTGGAGAAAATATATGGGCTAATTAAGTAAAATCCTAGCATAGGACAAAAGCATGTTTTCCATCAATTATTTGGAGGTGTAATTATTTTTCATTTTCTACCTTCTTTTAAAAGTCTAGGCAACGAAAACTCCTGAAATGTATATAGACTATTATGGCTCCTTTCCCAAATACGATGATAACATTCTCTGAAAAATGTATTAGGAAAGGTCAGTTTGATTACATTGTAAGTATAATAATAGTAAGTAAAATTAATGTTTATTGAACATTGTAAATATAATAATAATAATAGCAAAATTATTAAAGTGGCTACTATGATAAGCACTTTGATGCATGTAATATCATAACCATTCTTGCAACAACCCAAATGTTATAATTATTCACACTTTCACCTGAGGAAATTGAAACTTAGGAAAATGAAATAAATTCATTTAGACCACACTGGAGGCAAGAGATGGAGCTATTATTTCTGCCTCAAAATCTAAGCTCTTAACCATTACAGCTGGTATTTAAGTAAACATGATTTGTTTCCTACTCTGCTGCTCAAGAGAAGGGCAGGCAGATCTGCGTTATGAAAGGGAGAAGCAGGGAGTTAGGATATATAGAGTTAGCATCAGATCAACAGTTACAAATACCATACCTTCCAACGTAATATATTAATCCGTTTCATAATTAAGCAATGTAGAACTTACTGAAGGGGAGTTTCCATTGTGGCTCATTGGTAAGGATTCCAGGTAGTATCTATGAGGGTGTGAATTCTATCCCTGGTCTCGCTCAGTGGGTTAAAGTATCTGGCCTTGCCATGAGCTGTGGTGTGTGGGTCACCGATGTGGCTCAGTTCCTGTGTTGCCGTAGCTGTGGTATAGACTGGCAGCAGCAGTTCCAGTTCAACCCTTAGCGTGGAAACTTCCATATGCTGCACTTGAGGTCCTAAAAAAAAAGCAAAACAAATGAACAAACAAAACTTACTGAAGGAATTATTTAATAAAACATGATTCACCCAAAACACTTAAATCATTGTGTTTCCTTACTGAAAACATCCAATAACTTTTTATGATATAATCTTAAAACTCCAAATTGGGCATATTTTTGTTTTATAACTGCAAATGACATTTTAGCCCAAATGAACATGGCATAGTAGGTTGAGAAGCATATTACCTACATGTTATTTTGGACAAGAACACTGTCATTATAATTGTTTACTTTGCAAAATGATGTAGTCTTATCAGTATACACGAGTACTGTGCTGACAAGTACTTTTAAAGAAGGGTACCTAACTGGTCCTTGTGAGGTCAAAGGTCATTTTTTTGGCAAAAACATTAAGCAAACATATCACAGACCTGAGAGAAGATGACTAGGGTCACCTAATTCAGATATGGTTAGGAAAATATTGGATACCAACCAAAAGACTCTCTAGTGTCCTGGTAGAAAGAAATAAGAGTTAGACTAATAAATACAAATATCTCTGAAAATTTAACCAGAGTTCATTGAAAAGAGAAAATCAATAAAAAAGATAGAGAAGCCATAAAAGTGCCAGAATACAAGGGTAGGTGTGACATAACAAACTGATGAGAGTGGAACCTGTAGTATAGCAGATACTTAGAAGTAAAGAACCGAAGTCAAATAACTAGATTTCTTCCTTTGGAAACTATATTAGAAGTATGATAACAATATTCAAAATGAAATTGCACAGATAGGAAGGAATCAACCTTTAGTAACATTTGAGACAATTCTAGGACAGATCCTGCTGTCCCTGGTGCTTTCTAGAAGGATAGAATCCCCTTAACATTTAGGATAAAGGAGGACCAAATCTGTTATGGAATTCTTGGGATTTTTGAGTTTTGGGGGAAAGTTAAAAGGCTAACTGTCCCTTACCATTATAGATAATGATACAGAAATATACAGCCATATGTACAGATATATATGTCCTCTTTACTGTAAGATACTCTTCTCTGGCTTAGCTTCAGTGAGTCTTCAACTTATATCCAGGAAAAATTAGAGAACTAAATAGAGAACTAAATATTTTGGACACTCGGAGTTAATATTTAAATATTCAACAGTAGCAGCCTGAAATTTACACCACTGTATAAATAATAACATTTAATAAAAGTCTTACTTTGTATACATACAAAGATGAATATTATATTAGAAGCATTTGCCTAAAGAAGCAAAAAAATGCAAGAATGTAGGTTGCTGACATTATCGTGAGAAATGAAAATATACAGTTTACTTTTTTATTACTAAGCTTAAAAGAAGTGAACATACTATAACAATCAATTTTTACAAATTAAAGTAATTATAACTAGGATATTATAAAATGACCAAAATTTATCATCATACCAGAACTTTTGAATCTGCCATTTTTTCTACCTAAAATGACATTTCTCATATTTTCTTCTCTCCGTTCAGAACCAATTCAAATACCACTTTCTCAAAAAAGCCTTCCTCACTACCTTGATATGTTTCACCCACCCTTTAATAACTCTCCATTCTACTGCCTATTTTCTTAGCATTCATCAATATCATATTTATCTCGTTTATTACCTGCATTACTCCCCAAGAAAGTATCTTCTTGTGATTAGAAACTCTTTGTATCATGTTCACTGCTTAAACCTCAGCACCCAGAAAAAATACTATCACATAGTAAATATTTGATAAATATAACTTAAAATAGTTTCTTGATTTTATGAATAAAAGTAACTTCATTCTCAAAGATTAGAAATAAATCATCAAATCATTAGCATTCACCCTCAAATATAACTTCCAAGTTAATTTTAGCAAATGCTACTCGCAAACATACAATGCTTATTACCAGCTTTGTTTGAACTGTATTTTTCAAATCACAGTAAAATTCTTATACAAATAAACCATCTTTATAAGCTCTATTCATTTTAAGGTCAAGAATATCATTTACTTTACAGTCATTAATGTAATTCAAAGAATAAAAGGGAAAAAAACAATAAAAATGATAGAAAAGGAAAGTTAAATATTTGGCATTGAAATATGTGATGATATGAGATACTATGAAATTTTATTACCGTTGATTTAAAACTTCCATAACTCATTCATATCTACAAGATCCTTGTATAACATACTCATCCTAACTTATGGCAATAAACTTTATGGTATTTTATCTATGAAAGTAAATATCCTATGTTAATTTCAATATGGTGTAAGTTCATAGCACAAAAATGTTCAAAATAGAAAGGATTTTTATTGTATCTATGTCAGGTAACCATAATATATATGAATATTTATATTCATAATGTTGTAACTGGCTTCCTGATCTGCTTTATCAGATTTTAAAAACAATGAGAGCAGTCTTCAAATTAAGCTAGGTATCTCTTATGCTTTCTTATATGGAAAATTTCAACATACTCTAGATATAATGAACCTGATCCATAATGTTCTTAATAATAATAAAAAGAGTAGTTTTTATAGTATCAATAGTGTCTTTTCATAATACCTGTAATATAGATATTGCTAATATCTTTGCTCAGCAAGCTTGAAGACCTCTGAAGCATCAAAAAGTTCGTCAAACTCATAACATGAAATATATAGTAAAGCTGCTATTTATACTTTGCCTGCCATTATGACCAAATTACATTACCTATCTAAACGTCTTCTCCACTGCATTTTACTATATATGAGACAATTTTCACCCAGGAATTAAGATAACTTACCAAGACAGGCAATAAATGAACCTGGGAAGAGAGTGTATGTCTACTGACACTACCAACATAGTGCATTTTTACTGTTCTGATAAAGTTGTAGTACTAGGTACAAATATTTTACCTGATAATTTGTTAATCAGTCCATACCTTTTTCAGGTTGATGTGTAAGCTCCATGAATATCATGAAAATTTTGACTTTTTTTTTCCCTCAGGGAAGTCACAATAAATCATAAGTATAATGTTTTCGTAGAGGTTTAAGGATAGTTTTGATCACTTGAAATGTATACTTTGGGCCCTTTAAGGCTGTGGCCACATATTTAAGATTCAAAATTTAGCATAAAAATTATAAGATAAAAACCGATTGCTGAAGACTCGGAACCAAGGTTGAGGTGTACCAATGTCTTTCTAGATGTGATGCATTGTGGGTTGGGGGTAAGGGACATAGGGTTACTTATACATATCCTTAATTTACAAAAATGTACTTTGTGGAATGTGTCAGCAGTTAAAGATACTGCTAGCAAGGTGAGCAATTTAAAGGTTATCATAATACATCAAAGAGATATGAAGGTTTTTTTATAAGAGAGGTTGAAGGACTAGATAGTAAAAGACTAATGCAAAATGTAACAAGTGTTATATGTCTAAGGATTTGGCATTGTGTCTTATAAAACAGAATTACAAATCATAAAGACTTCCTTTACTATGTCTGTATTTTGGAAGCAGTGAGGAGGAATAGAAAAAAAATAATGCCCTTGGATTAATTTGAAAAAGTAGCTTTTAAAAGGGAACTATAATCCTATTTATTGTGTGCCATTCAGTATTAGTGTTGATTTCAGTCTTGGAGACAACATCAAACAAGAGTTCAGTTTACACAGAGCAGCTAGATTCATTGAGCAGTCTGTAAAACATTATGCATCTTGAAATTGATGTGATCAAGTATGCTTGTACTGATGAGAAAGTATAGAGTGGACGAAGTTTTCTTTGAATGCTTTTCTTTTAATACTGTTCGTTAGGGGTGAAATAAAGGTTAGTGCCAATCAAAACTCAGACAAAATAAAAAGAGAAGTTACAGACAGATAAATGTCACTTCTGGTAAAAGAGGAATCTCTAACATCTGAAGGTATTTGGAAACAAGAACAGTTTCCATGCGAAGATCTTCCCAGCACAGAGCCTAGGGCTTAGCAGGTGTTAAATAAGGAGTAAGTTCAAAGGTAAAAAAAATAAAATAATCGGCCAACAGATGAATTAATTAACGATTTAAAAATTCTGAAGATCTTTTTTTCCAGAGCGGATTTAAAAGAAAAGAATACAAAGGGTACATATAGGATTCTGAGCAGAGTTCTCAATAAGCCTGTACACATTTGGGACACTACATTTTGCTACTGATGTTATGAGAAGCATTACCTCTACCAATACCTGTAAAATGTATGATAGGCCATCATTTCTATCACATGAAAATCAGCTTCTAAATGTGAAAAGTTTTTGTGCATTAATCTAGAGACTCCTGATACCAAGCAATGTCAAAACACTTTGCCAAGTCCCAATTTTTGTTAATTATTCTCCGAAATCCTCGTGCAGCTATATAAACTGCAGGACCACATTCCTGGACCTCCAGTCAAACACACTTGTCAGTGGGACCATGTCTCTTATTCTACTTATCACTTCTTAACGAGTTGTGACCTTTGTAATATTTAACTCCCTATAAGGAGCATTTTGAGTCAATTAGAAAGTAAAAGTTGGGAGAAGTGGAACATAGAAGAGTTTCTAAAATTGTCCATGAATTTATTGACCAATTTTTATTAGTTCCACAGCTAAGGAGTTTCTCATGTTAGAAAGTTACTTTTCTATTACAGTTCACTGAATCCTCTCCCCAAAATGCAAGCCAAATTAAGAAGGAAAGGCACTTGTAGTTAAATATATTCTATCTCTGAAGCAGAAGAGGAGTGGGGGTAGAAAAAACTGATAAGGGGAAAGAAGTGAAGCAGTAAATATGGAAACCCAAGTAGCAACAAACCAACAGCTGCAATGAAGGTAACAAAACACAAGAAGTTAAAAGCAGCAAGAGAAGTAAATTATCGCAGTTCATTGCATGGAAAAAGTAAATCTGCTTCCTATGAATCACATAGATTTACACTCAACTTGCTAGAGGTCAGTGGACAATGTACAACTGAAGGAAGTCTATTTTAGCCTCCAAATAATTAGAATTTAAGCAGCAGAGAAAGGAAAAAGGGCATAGATGTGGATAATTTCTTTCCTCATAGATTACGGTTATATTTAAAAGAGAAAATATGTCTAAGACTTTCAGCACAATACATATCACCTAGCATTTTTGAAATGGAAATTAATTAATGCATTATATATAGTTATATAGGTATCAGTATATCATTTGATGTATCTTATTAGTATATTTGTTATTGAAAACTTTTTAATCACATGTTGAGCTTAAGAATCCCTTCAGGAATATTAACATATGCTTACTTTACTATATATTAAATTAATGAAAATCAACTTTTAGCAAACTAATAAATTAAAAACTGTTTTGGCGTTGTCCTGTGACACAACAGGTTAAGGATCTGGCATTGTCACTGCAGCGACCTGAGTCACTTCTGTGGCATTGATTTGATCCCTGGCCCAGGAATTTCCACATGCCATAGGCAAGGTCAAAATAAATAAATAAATTTTTAAAGTTTAAAAATAAAATTTTATCACCATGGAGATATATATTATTTTCCCCTGGGTTCCTGTTGACACAAGTCAAAATATTGGATGAAAAGTAATAAAATATCAAATAATTACATTTAGGAAAATGATATAAAACTATAATTTGAATAAAACGTATATCAGTGATAGTTTATAAAACAGCTCTTATTTGTAGAAAGCCGCTGTATTGTATGACTATGTATAGAATTTTATAATGATCAACTAGTTGTTTTCTAAAATTTGCTTTCAAATCCATATTTCATCTAACAAAATAATATTTATAAATGCTTAGTGTTCAAACCCATAATCTAAATAAAATTTTCCTTCTAGGGTAGAATTTCCTCAATACTCTCCCCACATGCGTGTTTACCTACATTTTAAGTTTAGAAGAATGTAATTTAAAAATATGGTCATTGAAATATAATGAGACATACAAATGGCATATTTATCGAGACATAAAATTTTGTTCCTCCCTGGAAAGCTCAATTTCAATGTAAGCCTTCAATAAACAGTTTAATCTTGTGTATAATGAAGAAAAATCTCCATGCCTGTGTTTAAATAAAGGGTTGCAGTAATCCCAAAGGCTATGCTGCATTTGTCAACAGCAACTTCAAGTAGCATGGATTTGGGGAGACATCAGATATCAGTGAGGGCAACTTTACTAAATTAACTTATTGTGTGATTCTGCTACTGAGTCTGCAATTGAATCCCACCACTTTCTTAGTCTCCATTCTGTCATTTGCATCAGTTTCAGTATTTATCTTTGGGTATAAGTAATTATAAACACAGTAGTTTCCTGATATTTATTTGTTTTAAAAATTCTATCAGAACAATTATCCTCTTAATTTCCTAAAATTACAAAAAAATTTTCAAAGTATAAACTATTTAAATAAAATAACCTTCCATATTTACCTATTTGCAAATGAAATTTAACACAGATCTCAAGTCCAAAGTAGCGAGCTTTCGATGCAATGTACGTGTTTACCTATCTAAGTATAGAGATAAGTATGTAGATATAAGAGTATTGATTAAAATTTTTCATTTTAATGTACTAAAATTACTATACTAAAAAAATACACTTATTATTGATATTCACTATTTATATTTCGGTAGAACTCCCTATTCTAAACTGACCAAAGTTTATTTTAATTATAAATAAAAATATATTTATTGCCAGTGAGATAATAACGTTATTCATGGTTAATGATTATATAAAAAGCAGACCTATAGGATTTGCATGCATAACCATATATATTATTATATTAGTGTATCAATTGTTAGTCCTTGAAAGAATAAGTATTGTCAGAAATACAAACCTGATTCTTATTTAATGTGCTGTACTGAAAGCATAACTGAATTAAAACTACATATAAAATGTTACATCGTATAAATAAATTGGCAAGATTTGTGGGAGAAGAAAAGTATTTATCTTCTAATAATTGAAACTATTTCAATCTCTTATCAGTATATGTGTAGTTGATTTATAATGTATTAATAGTTATAACATTAAACTGAAAGGAGAGGAGTGGAAATAATACAAATATTTATCCTTGACTGTTTCAATAAATTATCGTATATGCTAGTAGACATAAAGCAATGTTATTTAACTTTAGTATCGTATTTTAAATATAAAGAAAATTTGAATTGAGCAAATATTTAATTTACCCAGTAATACAAGAAATGTAAAATTATACTTATCTGATCATCATCTATGGAAAATGACAGGACAAATAATTTAAAATTCCACCATGCAATGTGCTATCTCTGTATTTTATATATATATAAATTAAAATAATAAGTATCTTACTTTATAATAATTATCTAATTTTTACCTAATATAATTTGAGATAGCATTACAATTCCTATTTTACTTTCCCACCCACTGTAAGACTGGTGGAAAGAGATAATATTTTATAAGGTCTTTTAATGACTTTTGGACTTTCTGTGGAGAACAGTTACTTCCAGTTGCAGTTTTAAAAATGCAAGTCTAATTCTTCCTATTCTAAAAAGTTATCCAAATTATACATAACACATATACTTTGAGTTTAAACTTTTCCAAACTTAAAAAATTAGTTTTAACTGCTATTTTATCATTTGTTCATGATATATCTATAGTTGCTTGACAAAAGAGATTTTTAGTGTCTAAAGTTATAATGTAACAATTTAAAGGTTTTAATTACTTTATGCATTGAAATAATTGTGTTATTCCTTTTTACTTTCCATATATATATTTTGGTTACACATAAACACACACAACACACATATTTACCTATAGATATGGATACACAGAAAAAGATAATAGATGCAAATATATAGATAAAGATATGAAAATATAGGTATATAGTTGCTACTTTGCAGTTTTACCTGTAAGTTTTCTCTGATATTTCCTCTGTGGCTTAATTACCATTACAGTGAAAAATAGATTTGACTTTCTTAGACTTCTGGTATATTCTTTGCATTGTGAAGGATTCATAACACACAAATGTAAATATTTTGCAAACTATTTCTAGAAATTAAATTATATCAATAACCTGCTTCAGTAGGAAAAAATAGATGTTAAGAAGTTACTTAATTTTCTGGGGGAAAACCCCTTTTGAAAACTTTTAGGATTGATGGCCTAGTTTATAAAAGCAGAATATTTTACATGCTGTCATTTGTCACAGGAAGTGAATTATTGGTATTTATTTTCTTAGATTACACACTGTTATGTTATGCATTGTTTTCCTTCTTATATTGGCTTCCTGTAACTACTGTTTCTTTTTTGACTTTCCTAAGATACTGTTTAAGTAAATATGAGGAAAAAGTCCATTATGCATAGGATACTTTATTAATAATATATAAAGTATATTGAGTTTAGCATATTCCAATATAAATTATGTCAAGTATATCTATTTCTTACAGTATGTTTAGGACCATGTTCGTCTTTAGACTCAAATTTCAGATAATCACTATTAGCCACTGCTGCCTCCATTCTTTACAATTGTAAGGTTAATCTCAAAGAGTGATATGAGTGTCAAGTTTTTAAATTCATACTTATGAAACCAGCATATGTTGTGGTGTTTCACTGATTAATTAGAAAGACCAAGAATTATCTTGCTTGTGAAGAGAAATAGAGAATATTAGAGCTCTCATTCCCTCTGCAGTTGATTTATAACATAGCAAAATAGTGAAATGGGGAAAAAAGAAAACCTTAAATTTCACTTTAAGAAAATATACAGGTCTCCTTTTCCCATCTTTTCTCCTAAAAATAAATAAATATGTATTGCACATGCATGCACATGCACACACATCCACACCCATAAACCCACAGCAACAACAAAAATACTTCATGAGGTATCCATTTTCTCTTCATAAACAGTAATATTCATTATTATGACTTTTATGATTTGGGAGGTGTGTTTCTTGGTAGTGCTAATATAAAATGTCTTGGTTAAGCTCCAGAGACATGCTTTTATTCAGGCACTTTGCATTCGTAATGTGGCTATAAGACCATTTCTTAGTAGTGCTAAATTTAGGAGTAAGTGCATTAACATATTAGGACTCCTATGAAAATGTATAAGAGTGCTATAAAGACACTCTCCTCACTGTGCATTCCTTACAGTATTTTAATGATGAGGCTAATGGTGGTTCCAGGCAGAGGAATTTTAAGTGACTCATAAGAGAAAAAAACTTTTCCAGAATATTTAAAACAATCTAGGAGTCATTGTTTTTAATTAATCACTCTTTGTGCGTGTATACCTAATATGATTTTCATGACTCAACTTTCACATAATGTTTCCATACAATGATACATGTTCACAAAATTTTGCCAATTTTTCATATATATTTTGACAGTCTTGATTATGTAATCTGATCTTTCTAAACGCCAGTTTTCTTGTATAACATCAGAATTGGAGGTGGTTATAAGTCCTTTTTTAAAGTTCTAGAATTTGATGTAAATGCCTAAATAAGATAATGTCATAGACATGTCAAAGACAACTCATCTTTGAAAACAGATGTGCAGGCTACAAAGAAAGAAACTGCTTTACCTTGGGAAACATAGCTTATGTTCTACAGTAAAGATACTCGTATTTATAAATTTATATCAGGTAAAAACAAACAATTAAAACCAATGTCCTTTGGTCCCATTAGCATGTTTTCTTCTTTAAGAAAGCTTAAGTAGGTAAATTAAAAAGTAAAAGTCTTAAGAACCTAACTAGAGTTTTTAATGAAGTAACTCACCATAAACCAAATTAACTGTACAGTTAATATTACTATTGATTTGATATTATATGTATTGTATATATACAGGCATATATATTCTTGAAGTCAGAAGTATAAATATTTAAAATACCACATTTGTGTATTTTCTAAAGTATCACACTTTTTTTGTTTAAAAACTTTAGATTTATTTGTACTTTATATTTGAAATTTCCTTTGAGGGAACAAAATTAGTTTTAAAAACATGGCAAACTAAGATCCATTTTATGAAGAATTTAGGCATCTAGGCTCCTCGGTTTCATAGATAACAAGTTACAGCCAGTGTTTATTCATGACACACTCACATGTATTTTTAAAAGTAACTCACAACTTAATTTATACTTTCTTGCATATGGTATATTGCCATATCACTCACACATTTTATGTATGTAATTTAAGCATTGTACAAAGTATTCTATTAGCTATACCTATACACTGTGCAAATACTGTAGGGAAAGCGTGTCTATTTCATATCACTACTGATGTCTAAAAAGAGGTAATCTAGTAGGGAAAAAACCCTCCAGTTAGTTTTTTTTTTTTTATTCCCATTTTGTGAAAGTACCATAGAAGGGACATTAAACTGGATAAACTTTGCATGTGTGAGGGCCATAGCAAAATATCAAGTGAAATTGTTTCATGCAAGGTGACATTCAGGATAGGTTCTGACCTAACATACAGTTTATCAAGTCAAGCAACAAAACATTTAAAAATGTAATTTCAGAAAAATAATTGTGATCTTTTACACATGGGCAGTGGTACAAGACATTTTTATTTCAGTTATGCAATGAATAAAATAATGGTGGCATAATTGTATGAACCATTTAAAAATTGTTTTTTAAACTATCAAATAGTAAGAAAAGCAAAAATTATTTTTCCATCCTAGAAATATTATCTTATGTGATTTGCTTTATTAGTCTTACCAAATCTTTCTGATTTATAAGTTAGTGAAGTCTTTCTAAATTGATGCTACGATCTTCCTCTGAAGCATTTTTATTCATTATTTCCAGAATTAGACTTGCTTATATCATGAGCTTTATCTTACACTTTTTCGTTTTTCAAAACAAGCGCGTAGATGACAGTATTTCAACATCTCAGCATGTATCTATTAAGTGCGTACAATTATTTTGTAGTCTTTCTTTGAGAAAACTTCTGTTGAATTCATAATGTCTTTGATGACATGACCATAAATGCATGCCATTCAAGTTATGTCCAAGTTATTTGTTACTATGTGCTGGAATAGCATGTTATTTCATTTTCTTTATTTTTTAAAAAATCTACCTTCAAACCTGTATTAACCAGCTTCATAGTTACACAAATATATTCTACACTTGACATACCATTGCCTAGGTAATGAAGGAGTGTCTGAATCTGAAGATGGGATTTATCCTCTATTGAGTGGCAGAGGTTTTTAAATCATATTTTTTTCCAAGTTAAGAATATTGAAGGATCAAATTCATTCTTAGCTATGGCTAAAGATGGGCAACTCTTCTAGTTCCACAGATAAGAGAGCCAAATGAAGATTTCTTCCTGTCATGCAAAAGTTAACACTTTTTGCTATTATAGAAATACTCATCTTTTCTACCTAGATTTCAAAGACCTTGTGAAAAAAATCCTGATTAGTAATCTCATAGATGTATAACACAGTATTAAATGACAACAGATCTCCAGAAAAGACCTCCAATTTCTCCTCAAATCTAAATCCATGAAATTCTTATCAAAGTTGATACTACAAATAAGTATAAACTACAAATAAATATCTACTACAGGTGATCACTTTTATTTTATGCACTTCTGTTATTTAAAATAGACTCAGAGAATGTGCACTGTTAACAGTATCTCATTGTAAATTCTGTAGAATATTAATTACCTTTTAGTTAAAATTCATCATGTCTTTTCTGAGATTAGCATGCTTGAAAATTGAATTGCTGTGAATAGTTATATTGAGTATCAAAGAAATAAAAAAAAATACAATGCTCCATCAAGTCAGTGCATTTTCCATAGCACTTTGAATAAAACATCAATTTTGCCTTTGGAATTCTCTCCCTCCTGTGGTTTTTATCCAGTCTTTATTACATTAAGATACATTTGCCTACAATAACAGAGAGTAATTATAGCCAACAGATGGACACATTCAGAGTGCTGACCTGAGTGAAACCACAAATATATCAAGAAACCTCCTTCACTAGGTAATCACCATAATCCTGACATCCTATGTCCTTCTACATATGCATTATTTTTACTATGTATGTATCACTTCATTTTAATATTAAAAATAAACTGTATCTTATTAAAATAAGAAAAATATGTTTATTTTTGACAGTTCTGACCTAATTATGCACACAAAAGTTGAGAAAACCAGGAGTCCATTTCAAATTAATAAAATAATAGTACACAGAAACACAGTTAATATGTAATTCAAATCCAGCAAAATCAAGTAACACAATATGAAGTTTGGTTTTATTTATATAATAATGCTCCATATTCAAATTTGAGCACTGTAAAAAGAGCTTGAGTAGGTATCAGTTTTGTAAAAGTCAAACAAGAAGAAAACACTGCAGTTTTTTCACGGAGCATTTTAATATCTTATTCAAGTACTATAAAATGTATTCTTACCTGATTCTAAATGATGAGAGAGAAAAAGGAAAAGAGCAAAATATAACAGCTAGGAGAAAAGCAGTATTTGTACTATTACATTATAAGAATTTAAAAATTAAAGAGCTTATATTGTCAAGCAAAGTAAATGACATTTACCTTGTTTAGGAATGGAATTGAGTTTAGCCCTGATCAGCGCTGACAATTCCGATGTTGCTTCTGTCTCATTCCTTCTCTTTTTATAGTATCTTCACAGCTGAATCTTCATGAATCTCAGTGTGCCTCCCTCTTCCAGTGAGCATCACTTTTAACTCAGACAGGCAGGAAGCTAAAGCCAAAGGAACTCTCTATCTGATTGGTTTCCATTCAGCGTTTCTGATTAATAAGAGTCGTTCCTCACATAGGAAGATATTGCCGCTGATGGCGCTGCAGGGCTCCAGGTTTGGGCTGGGGGAGTAAAGACTCTTCGGGCACAGTGATTTGCAAGCGAATGAAGTGGGAGGGCTCAGAGAAGAGGGCTTTGTCAAAAGACCCCCGTAAGAGAAAATAACCCATTGTTTTTCCGTCTCCGTTAATCAGCTCTGCTTAATATGTTTGCAATTGGGAGAGAAAGGTCACAGCATGTCTATAACCTGTAAATCATCTGTAGAAAATATATATCACAAAGAGAGTGCTGTTGCTCAAAAGGAATTTTGTGTAGTCACTGCAGAATTCAGGACTACCTATTTCAATTTCAATACCAAAATTCCAAGTTAAAGAAAAGGAAGAGAAAGAATCCAGATTATATTTACCAGTAGTAATGAATATGTATGTCTCTGAGTTTTTTAAACTAAAATAATATTTCAAAAACAGTAATTTTAAAACCTCTAATAATTGATGTCTTAACATATTCTTTCTCAGTAAAGAGAATGATTTCAAATATAATTTCAGATTTCTATAACACTTTGCTTTTTACTTGATGAAGCAGCTGAGGGATTTTCACCTTCTCTGGAAATATCCAAATATAATTGTGACCATAACAACATCACAGGGACTAGATGGTCCACCTGTTAGATTTGCTGTTCGACATTGTACAGCTATTAGAGACTGTAAGCCATAACAAAATCAAATCCTGTTTCAGAAGAGAAGTCTCTTTAGTACTTCTGGAAATGGCACAATAAGGAAAATATTGATTAGTAGATAAATCCTTCTGAAAAGAAGTTCTAGTGATAGTTGTATGAAATGCACGGTGGGAATATGGCTCATTTTATAACGGCTCGTTAAGTCACAGGAAGTAAATAGCTTAAGTGCCAAAAAATATCAATATCCTATCTGATACTTCAAAGAAAAACTGACAATGGAAAATAAAAAATAAAATTGCCACTTTTTCCACCCCCCCCCATAGTGAAGCATATCCAAGAAGTGTAGATAACAGAGCTGCCTATCTGAGGCCTGTGCATTATGTAAATTGATTTCTTGGAAGGGAAAACAAATACTTAGAAAATACAGTCTAACATGTCCCAAAATATATATGACATTGCTAATGCATGATAATTGAACTTGTAGTACACAGTTTTTAAATAATTGTGAATTTTAAAGTGTAGGAAATGGACCCCAAGCAAAGGAATTTCACCCTTTCAATCTACAAATGAAGGAAGAGAAAGAAGAAATAAAGCATATTGTCCGAGGGTTGATAGATCCAAGTGGTTAAACACAGCTTAGTGAATGGAGCCTAAGAGTGTTTTCTTGAGGCAAAGACACTTAACATAAAGTTCACATTCTCCTTTATATTCATTTCTTCACAGGTCTACTTGTTCCTTTAAATAAACATATTATGGAAATCTCTCTATTAATGCTGAGAAAAAGTAATGCATGTAAATTGGGAAAAATGAACCAAACTATTTTATCATAGTTTAAGGTAAATGTTCACAAATAAAAGTTTTAAATCCCTAAAGCTGCATGCATTTCATTTCCCACTGAAAACCAACTGTAGGGAAAGGCAGTTTTGTGTGAAATCAAGATCCAACAAAACATTCTATTGCCTGATTTGAAGTTATTTTTACTAATTCTAGATAAAAGAGGAAAGAGGGATTTGCTCAGTAAAAAATGGTTACTATGGTACTATCTCAGGAGTCCTCTGCCTTTTTCTCCTTTATCACAGTGATTACAAAGCCTTTGAAAAGAAGGGGCCTAAACTTTGGAATTCTTAAAAATTATTTTATATCATGTGTAGAGCTCCTTGTAAATTTTCAAACATAAGTAGCATTCTACATCATATAGAACAGTTTTTGATATTTAACATTTATGAATATTTAGCAAGCATATTAATCATCATCATTATTTACGGTAGTAGGAATATATTTCCTCTTCCAATGTAATAAGACATCAAAATTGATTTACAGTAAATGAAAATATTATTTGAATTATTCTTTTAAAGGTTACTTTTATTGAATTATTTTTCTTAATCATTTAGTACTTTAAATGTAGTATCTTATTGGAGTTCGCATCGTGGCTCAGCAGAAATGAATCCAGCTAGGAACCATGAGGTTGTGGGTTCGATCCCTGGCCTCGTGGGTTAAGGGTACGGCTTTGCCATGAGCTGTGGTGTAGGTCGCAGACGCGGCTTGAATCTGGCATGACCGTGGCTGTGGTGTAGGCCAGCAGCTACAGCTCCAATTAGACCCCTAACCTGGGAACCTCCATATGCTGCGGGTGCAGCCCTAAAAAGACAAAAAATAAATAAATGAATAAATAATATTATTGCAAAAAACATGAATTTTTTTTCATCTTCTTTGAATATAATGTTCCTGCATTCTTGAGGACTCTATGTTATATAATAGTGTTCAAAACAACTAACTTATTCCTATGTGGTATTGTGATTGATAATAAGAAACGTGTATTTAGTTTTCATCCCTGTTTCTGGCACAGAGCTCCTGAAATCATTGGAATTTCCCAAGTGATAAGATCCACAAAATGTATCTTCTCCTACAGTAGTGAGGTGACTGTTAGGTTGAATCTGCAGATGGGAGCTGGATGCCAAGAGAACTGACCACATGATTAGAGGGTTGGAACTTTCAGTCCCACTGCCCTCATTTGGGAAGGGGAGAGAGATTAGAGATTGAATCAGAGACCAATGGCCTATGATTTAATCAGCTATGCCTATGTAATGAAGCCTCCATAAAAATCCAAAAGATGGAATTTGGAGAGCTTCCAAACTGGAGAGAGCGGTGCCCTTGAGTAGAGCTTTGGAGCTCCATGTCCTTGCTCCACACCTTGTCCTATGCATCTCTTTCATTTGACTCTTCCTGAGTTATGTGCTTTTATAGTAAACCAGTGATCCAGTAAGTAAAATGTTTCTCTGGGTTCTGTGAGCCACTCTAGCATATTAATCACACCCAAAATGAGGGTCTTGGAACCTTTAATTTATAGCCAGTTGGTCAGAAGTACAGGTAAGAACCCAGCTTTGCAGCCGGTTTCTGAAGTGAGGCGGGGGCAGTCTTGGACTGAGCCCTTTAACCCGTGGACTTGTCCTATTTCCAGGTAGATACTGTCAGAACTGAGTTAAATAATAGGACACCCATCTGGTGTCCTGAGACTTCTTTGTTGGTGTGCGAACCATGCCACATGGAATGCTCCATTATTTTTGGCATTTTATTATTAAAAATGCTATTACATTATAAAGTAATTATTTTATAAATTGTTAAGAAGGACATATTGAAAAAGTTAAGTAGTCAAAATGCTAGTTTATCTTGCACTGAAATGGAAATATTTTTGAAATATGAATTAATGAATAAAATAATCATTGTAGTTAAGTGAATTTTTAAGCCTGCAGTTGGTTTTGAGTGTTTAGGGAGGACTATAAAGACATGAATATTGCACTGGGAAACAGAAGCTTACTGTACTGTGACAGTGCCCATAGGACTACCATTGAATTTAAGACCATTAGCTAGGAAAGGATTGCTCACTCTTTCCCAGCTTTCCCAAAATTCTTTGCACAAGAGCTTTTGCAAATCACAATCATGAATATCTCCTACCAGACCTCAGACGGAGAATTTAGTCCTACAACCTGAAGATTGTTTACTCAGGAATGGAGCAAAAATTATAAATTCTTATCTCCTTTCCCCTAAACAAACCTTCTGTAGTGATCCTATTATGGCCCACATTCCTGCTTACCTTGGGCCCTCTCCAGAGTTGAAGCTTCTTCAGTTATATAATCATCACCATGATTCTTATCACTATGTGGCTTGAGGTATCCCCAAATCTCAGAATTCCCTCTGACCACATATACCCACTTGTAAATCTAACATTAACAAATCCTTTGTATCTGCAGGCTTTTCTTTGAACATTCTCTTGGATTCTCTTCTTTAACTCAAAGCTGGTTATTGTCTGAAGATAATAAAATTGCCACTTCCCGACCCTCCCCCATAGTGAAGCATATCCAAGAAGTGTAGGTGGTGTTACTCCCATAGCCTGGAGTGCCGTAGGTCTGGAATGGGGCAAATGATCTCCTTGCTTTTTACTGCTAGGCCATTTTGCCTCACTTCTTTGTCCGTGCTTGCCATAGATTTTATCATGCCTAACTTTCTTTGTTTAAATTATTTTATTAATAACCAGATGATTACTCCTCATTCATTGAGACTGAGTACTTGGTTAGCTTATTATTATTATTATTTTGGTTCTTAACCTCTGCCATCATTAATTTATATTGAAGTATAGTTCATTTGCAAGAGTATATTAGTTTTAGGTGTACAGCATAGTGATTCAGTATTTTAATAGATTATAATCCATTCAAAGGTATCATGCGATAATGGGTAGAATTCCTTTTGCTGTATAATGTATCCCTGTTACGTATCTCTTTTACACATAGTAGTGTGTATCTAAAAATCCCTTACCCCTAATTTTCCCCTCACCCTTCCTTCCTCCCTTTTGTAACCACTAGTTTGTCTTCTATTTCTGTGAGTCCGTTTATGTTTTGGATATACATCCACTTGTATTATTTTTTAGATTCCACATGTAACCGATAACATGCAGTATTTGTCTTTGTCTGACTTAACTTCACTAGATATAATATTCTCTAGGTCCATCCATGTTCCTGCAAAGGCAGAGTTTCACTTTTATGGCTGAGTAATATTTTACTATATGCATATAAAATATGTATATATATATATACATCATGTTTATCTGTTCATCTGTTGATGGATACTTGGGTTGCTTCCGTATTCTGGGTATTATAAATAATTCCAATATGAACATTCAGGTGCATGTAGCTTATCAAATTAGTGTTTTTATTTCTTCTGTGTGTATACCTAGGAGTGGAATTGATGGAGTAAATGATAATTCTATTTTTAGTTTTTTGAGAAACCTCCATATCGTTTTCCACAGTGGCTTGTGCCAGTTTACATTTCAACGAACAGTGTACGAGGGTTCCCTTTTCTCTACATTCTTTCCAGCATTTTAAATTTTACCCTTTTAGATGATAGCCATTCTGGCAGCTGTGAGGTAATATCATGTTATTAATTTGAATTTTATTTCTCTAATAATTAGTGATCTTGAGCATATTTTCATGTGCTTGTTAGCCATCGGTATTTCTTCTTTGGAAAAATGTGTATTTAGGTCTTCTTCCCATTTTTAGTCAGGTTGTCTGTTTTTTGATATTGAATTGTATGAGCTCTTGTTATGTTTTTATATTAACCCCTTGTCTGTCATATAATTTGCAAATATTTTCTCCCACACCTATTTCCTAGGTTGTCTTTTGGTTTTATTAGTGGTTTCCTTTGATGTGCAAAAGCTTTTAGGTTAATTGTCCAATTTGTTCATTTTTGCTTATATTTCTTTTGCCTTCTGTGACAGATCCAAAAAAAAAAAGCTACAGTTTCTGTTGATGAGTGTCCTGCCTATGTTCTCTTCTAGGAGCTTTATGGCTTCAGGTCTTACATTTAGGTTTTTAATCTATTTGCAGTTTATTTTTGTATATGGGGTGAGAAAATGTTCTAATCTCGTTGTTTCAAAAAACTAGAACACATAATCTTAAAATTAATCTGGAACAGAGTTCCCATTGTGGCACAGGAGAAAACAAATCCGACTAGGAACCATTAGGTTGTGGGTTCAATCCCTGGCCTCACTCAGTGGAATCCAGCATTGCTAGTGACCTGTGGTGTAGGTTGCAGATGCAGCTTGGACCTGGCATTGCTGTGGCTGTGGTGTAGGCCAGCAGCTGTAGCTCCGATTAGACCCCTAGCATGGGAACCTCCATATGCCATGGGTGCAGACCTAAAAGGCCAAAAAAATAAAAATAATCTAGAACAACAGAAGACCCAAAATTCCAAGAGCAATCTTGAGAATAAAGAATGAAACTGTTGGTATATCCTGCCCAGATTTCAAATCATACAACAAAGCTCCACTAATCAAAACAGAATGGCACCAGCACAAAAACAGAGACATAGATTAATGGAATAGAGTACAGAACCCAGAAATAAGCTCACATCCCTATGATCAGTTAATCTACAATAAAAAACACATAATGTACAATGGATAAAATACAATATTTTCAACAATTGTCATCATTTTAATAAGTTCAGCAAAACACTTAGATGATTCACACAACTCACTGACTCCTCCTTGCTTTGATTTCCTTCTAGTCAATCTCTGGGATCTTATGCCAGCAATTCTACTTCCCCTTCAGGATCTCTCCCCCACTGACCTCACATCTTCTTTCAATATTTTTTACCCACTGGGATTCTAACTTCTTGGCTCACTCAGCTTTGATCCCAGGACCCATTATCATGACTTCCCACACCGCCTCCTCCAGTAAACAATTTTATTTTTTAAAAAATGGTGAAATAAGGTAAAGAAAATAGAGGAGGCTTTATATCATGTTGTGGCAATGAACCATGGACAGACTCTGGAATTATGAAATGACCCGTAACCAAATAATGTAGCAGAAGTAGAATTTTGTTGAGGCAATTTTCTTAGTTGCTCTTCATTTTTCATCATAGTTCAAAGGTATTCAACCATTTTTCCAGTCTTTATTTAGACAGTGAAAATTTAGGAAATTCTCGGAATACTTGATGCCTTTCCTTGGATACTCATAAACCATGCAGAACATGGATGACTTATATGAGTTTTCTACTATTTTCTAAAATTCATAGTTAAGTATCACCTGAATAACCACTGTTATTATTATTACAACTGCTACTGCTATCATTAGAAATAATAGTGCAACTAATTGTAATAATAATAATGATTTGTATTATAAATTTCCTAAATGTCTTAAAACAGCTTTACAATGTGGATTTTGTTTTTATTTGATACAATGTAAGGATACTGATGGTCAGTGAAATTGTCAGAATTTACTTAGGCAGGTAGTTAATAGAACCAAGAACAGAAACTAGTTCTATTTAATACCCATTCTGTTAAGCACTATACATCATCCTTCAACTGCCTGTAGGCAACAAAACACATCACAACTCGGACACTGGTGGCCAAAAGGGAGCTGGAATATTGTGTATCAGCCACAAAATTTTGACACAGTATAGAATTATACCTAGAATGTTTACTCTTGCTAAAGATATTTTTAATATGATAGAGAACATAGGAAATGTGTCTCTAAATTTAGAGTAAATTCTAATAAGGGACAGAGAAGGAGGTCCATGTGTAGCTGGAGGCAGAGACTGGAGGGACTTAGCCACAAACCAGTAAACACCTGGAGCCATCAGTAGCTGGAAGAGGCAAAGAAGGATGCTCCCCTGGAGCCTGTGGAAGGAGCACCCCATGATTTTGGACCTCTGGGCTCCAGAACTATGAGAGAGTACATTTCTGTTGTTTTAAGCAACCACGTTGTGGTAAGTTGAGGGAGACAAGATGGCAGAATAGAGGACTGGAGCTCAACTTCTCTTATAAAAACAACAAAATTACAACAAAATGCTCAACAACCTTCAACCAAATGGACTGGAAACTTTCAAAAAGATATCCTACTCCAGAAGACAAAGAGGAAACCACATCATGAGGTAGGAGGGGTGATTATATGATATAAGCAACCCCATACCTACTGGGTGAGAACCCCACAGGATAGAAAGTAACTATCACAGAGACTCACCTACAAGAATGAGAGTTCTGAGCCCCACATCAAGTCCCCTCTCTTGGGGGTTAGGCACTGGGAGAAAGAGCCCCTAGAGCATCTGGCATTGAAGGCCAGTTGGGCTTGTGTGCAGAAGCTTCACAGGACTGGGAAAAATGAAGACCCCATTCTTGGAAAGTGAACACAGGCTTTCATGCGCACTGGGTGCCAAAGCAGACACTCCATAGGAAGCTGGGTGGGACCTGACTACAGTTCGTGGAGGACCTTCCAGGAAAACCAGGGATGACTGTGGCTTGTTGTGTGGGAAGGACGTTGGAGGCAAAGCTCTTGGGAATATTCATCAGTGTGTGTTTCTCTGGAGGTGGCCATTATGGGTAAATCTGGCCCACCCATCAGTGTTGAGAAGCCCCAGGCCAAACAATAATCAAGGTGGGATCACAGTCCCACCCATCAGTAAACAGCCTTCCTAAAGTGACTCCAGGCACACAGCCACCTCTAATTTCACCCAGAGGCAAAGCCGCACCCACCAGAGGGATAGGAATCAGCCCCACCTACCAATGGTCAGACACCAGTCCCTCCCATCAGGAAGCCTACAACAAGCCTCCTTAACAACTACAACCACAAGGGGAGCAGACATCAGAAGTAAGAGAGGCTACAGCTCTATTTTCTGCAAAAAGGAGACCACACCAAAACCTATAAAAATGAAAAGGCAGAGAACTATAACTCAGATAAGGGAAAAAGAAAAACCCCCAGAAAAACAGCTACGTGATCTGGAGATTTTCAGCCTTCAGGAAAAAGACTTTAGACTGATGATGCTGAAGGTGATGCAAAACATTGGAAATAAACTGGAGGCAAAGTTTGATAATTTACAGCAAACACTTAGCAAAGTAATACAAGATTTAAAACTTAAGAAGCAGAGATGCAAAATACAATAACGGAAATAAAAAAATCATTAGAAGCAACCAACATCAGAATACAGGAGGAAGAAGAATCAATAAGCGAGGTGGAGGACAGACTTGTGGAAATCACTGATGTGGAGCAGAAAAGAGAAAAAATACTGAAAAGAAATGAAGACAATCTACGAAAACTATGGGACAATGTTAAACGCACCAACATCCGTATTATAGGGGTGCCAGAAGGAGAATAGAGAGAGAGAAAGGGACAGAAAAATATTCAGAGATAATATCTGAAAATTTCCCTAACATCAAAAAGGAACCACTCACTCAAATCCAGGAAGCACAATGAGTACCATATAAAATAAACCCAAGGACGAACACCCTGAGGCACGTATTAATCATACTAACCAAAATTAAAAACAAAGAGAAAATATTGAAAGTAGCTAGGGTAAAGAAACAAATAACATACACACAAACCCCAATAAGGCTATCAGCAGATTTTTCAGCAGAAACTCTTCAGGCCAGAAAGGAGTGCCATGATATACTAAACATGATCAAAGGAGAAAACCTCCAACCAGGATTACTTTATCCAGCAAGGCTCTCATTCAGATTTGAAAGAGAAATCAAAAGCTTAACAGATAAGCAAAAGCTAAGAGAACTCAGAAACACTAACCAGCTTTACAACAAATACTAAAGGAAATTCTCTAGGCAGAAAAGAAAAAGCCGCAACCAGGAACAAAAATACCACAAACAATAAGGCTCACCAGTAAAGGCATGTATAGAGTAAAGATACAAAATCGTCCATACACTATTATACTACCAAAATCAGAAATTGTGGGAAGAGCAGGGTACAGATGCAGGACACTGAAGATGCATTTGCAATTAAGAGACCAACAACTTAAAAGAATCTCACATGTATATAGGCCCCTATATCAAAACTTCAGGGTAACTGCAAACCAAAAATCTGTACTTGATACACAAACAAATAAGAAAACTCAACTCAAATATAGTACTAAAGATTGTCATCAAACCACAAGAGGAGAGAACAAGAGAAGAAGGGAAGAATAAAGAGCAACAAATACAAATCAAAAACAGTTAACAAAAAGCAATAAGAACATACATGTCAATAATTACCTTAAATGTTAATGGACTAAATGCCCCAACTAAAAGACATAGACTGGCTGAATGGATACAAAAACAAGACATATATATATATATATATATGCTGTTTTCAAGAGACCCACTTCACTCTAGGGACAAACACAAATTGAAAGTGAGAGGATGGAATAAAATATGCAAATGGGAATCAAAAGAAAGCTGGAGAAGCAATACTAATACCAGAAAAAGTAGACCTTAAAATGGAGAATATTTTAAGAAACAGAGGGCACTACATAATGATCAAAGGATCAATCCAAGAAGAAGATATAGCAATTTTAAATATTTATGCATCCAACATAGGGTCACCACAATATATAAGGCAACTGCTAACAACCTTAAAAGGAGAAACCAACAATAACACAATAATAGTGAGGGATTTTAACATACCACTTACAGCAGTGGATAGAATATCCAGACAGAAAATCAATAAGGAAACAGAGGCCCTGAGTGAATCATTAGACCAGATGGACTTAATAGATATTTATAGGACATTCTGTCCAAAAGCAGCAGAATACACATTCTTCTCAAGTGCATACAGAATATTTGGTAAGACTGATCACATTCTGGGCCACAAATCAAGCCTCGGTAAACTTTAAAAAAATGGAAATCATGTCAAGCATCTTTTCCAACCACAATGCTATATGACTGGAAATCAACAACAAGAAAAAAACTGCAAAAAACATGAATTGTTAGTTGTGTAGACTAAACAGCATGCTACTAAACAACCAATGGATCACTGAAGAAGTTAAGGAGGAAATTAAAACCTACCTAGAAGCAGATGACCACAAAGATACAACACTCCAAAACCTCTGGGATGCAGCAAAAACAGTTCTAAGAAGGAATTTTATAGCAATACAAGCCTACCTCAGGAAACAAGAAAGAGCTCAAATAACCTAACTTTACTGCTAAGGAGCTAGAGAGAGAAGAACAGGCAAGACCTAAAGTTAGTAGAAGGAAAGAAATAATAAAGATCACAGAAGAAATCAATGAAATAGAAATTAAAAAAGACATAGAAAATATCAATTAAACTAAAGGCTGGCTCTTTGAAAAGATTAATGTAAACGATAAACCCTTAGCCAGACTTCTCAAGAAAAAAAGACAGAGGGCTCAAATCAATAAAATTATAAATGAAAAAGTTACAGTGGACATAACAGAAATACAAAGGATCATAAGAGACTACAATTGGAACTATATGCCAATAAAACAGAGAAGCTAGGAGAAATGGACAAATTCTTAGAAAAGTACAATCTTCCAAGACTAAACCAAGGTAAAATCTAAAAGATGAATGGTCCAGGCACAAGTACTGCGACTGAAACTCTGATTAAAAACGTCCAACAAACAAAAGTCCAGGACCAGATGGCTTCACAGGTGAAGTCTATCAAACGTTTAGAGAAGAGCTAACAGCTATCCTTCTGAAACTATTCCCAAAAATTGCAGAGGAACACTCCCAAACTCATTCTATCAAACTCACAAACTCACTCTACCAAAACCAGACAAAGATACCACAAAAAGGAAAATTACAGGCCAGTTTCACTGATGAACATAGATGCAGAAATCCTCAACAAAATACTAGCAAGCCGAATCCAGCAATATGTTGAAAGGATTGTACATGATCAAGTGGGATTTATGCCTGGGATGCAAGGATGCTTCAATATCTGCAGATCAACCAGTGTAATACACCACATTAACAAACTGAGCAATAAAAACCATATGATCCTCTCCATAGATGCAGAAAAAGCCTTTGACAAAATCCAACACCCATTTCTGATAAAAACTCTTCAGAAAGTGGGCATAGAGTGAACCTACCTCAACATAATAAAGGCCAGATATGAGAAACCCAGAGCTCACATCATTCTCAATGGTGAAAAGCTGAAAGACTCCCGCTGAGATGAAAAACAAGACAGGGATGTCTTCTCTCGCCACTACTATTCAACATATATTCAGAAGTCCCAGCCACGGCAGAGAAGAAAAGGAAATAAAAAGAATCCAAATTGGAAAGGAAAAATTAAAACTCTCACTATTTGCAGATGATGCTATACTAGAGAATCCTAAAGACTCTACCAGAAAACCATTAGAGCACATCAGAAAATTTGGCAAAGTCACAGGACACCAAATTAATACATAGAAATCAACTTAATTTCTATATAATAACAATGAAAGATCAGAAAGAGAAATTAGGGAAGAAATCCCGTGTACCATCGCATCAAAAAGAATAATATACTTAGGAATAAACCTACCTAAAGAGATAAAAGAACTATACTCTGAAAACTTTAACATGCTCATGAAAGAAATCAAAGATGACACAAACAGATGGAAAGACATACCATGCTCTTGGATTGGAAGAGTCAATGTTACCAAAATGATTATATTACCCAAGGCAATCTACAGATTCAGTGCAACCCCTATCAAATTACCAAGTACATTTTTGACAGAACTAGAACAAAATATTTTAAAGTTTGTCTGGAAGTGCAAAAGACCCATAATAGCCAAAGACATCCTGAAAAAGAAAAATGGAGCTGGAGGAATCAGGCTCCCTTACTTCAGACTATACTACAAAGCTACGGTCATCAAAACATGGTACTAGCGCAAAGACAGAAATATAAATCAGTGAAACAGGATAGAAAGCCCAGAATTAAACCCTTACACCTACAGTCAACTAATCTATGACAAAGGAGGCAAGAATAAACAGTGGAGAAAAGACAGCCCCTTCAATAAGTGGTGCTGGGAAAACTGGACAGCTACATGTAATAGAATGGAATTAGAACTCTTCTGAACACCATTTACAAAAAATAAGCTCAAAATGAATTAAAGACCTAAATATAAGACCAGGTACTATAAAACTCTTAGAGGAAAACATAGGCCACTCTCGCAACATAAACCACAGCAGCATCTTCTCAGATCTACCTCCTAGAGTTAATGAAAATAAAAACAAAAATAAACAAATGGGACATAGTTAAACTTTAAAATTTCTGCACGGCAAAGGAAACCCTGAATAAAATCAAAAGACAACCCACAGAATGAGAGAAAATATTTGCAAATGAATCAACTGACATGGGATTAATCTCTCAAATTTATAAACACCTCCTGCAGCTCAATACCAAAACAGCAAACAACCCAATCAGAAAAGGGGCCGAAGATCTAAACAGACAGTTCTTCAAAAAAGACATAGAGATGGCCAAAAAACACATGAAAAGTTTAACATCACTAATTATTAGAGAAATGTAAATCAGAACAACTGTGAGGTACCACCTTATACTGGTCACAATGGCCATCATCAGAAAGTCTACAAACAATAAGTGTTGGAGAGGGTGTGGAGAAAAAGGAACCCTATTACACTGTTGGTCGGAATGTAAATTGGTGCAACCCCTGTGGAAAGCAGTATGGAGATTCCTCAGAAAACTGAAAATAGAATTACCATTTGATCCAGTAATCCCACTCTTGGGCATCTCTCCAGAGAAAACTATGACTTGAAAAGATGTTCATTGCAGCACTATATACAATAGGCAAGACATGGAAACAACCTAAATCTCCATTGACAGAGGAGTGGATAAAGAAGAAGTGGTACATATACACAATGGAATATTACTCAGCCATTAAAAGGAAAGAAATAACAGATTTGCAGCAAGATGGATGGACCTAGAAATTATCATGCAAAATGAAGTCAGACAATGAGACACCAACATCAAATGCTGTCACTTACATGTGGAATCTAAAAAAAGGATACAATGAACTTCTTTGCAGAGCAGATACTGACTCACAGACTTTGAAAAATTTATGGTTTCCAAATGAGACATGTTGGGGGGGTGGGGAGATTCATTGAGGGTTTGTGATCGAAATGCTATAAAATTTGGTTGTGATAGTCGTTATACAACTATAAATGTGGTAAAATTCATTGGGTAATAAAAAAATTCTAGTAAGAAATTAGATTAGTAGAACATTCTACTTTATAAATGATTTATAAATACTAAGCATATTTTAAAACTTTTCTTCCTGACTCATGGGAAAATCTTTGGAAATACTTACAAATGATTGTCCAGATTATGTTAGATAAATATTCTAAAAATACAACAAAAATTCCACTGACACCTACCTTAAAGAAAGATAATTTTTAAAAACCCTATAGTTTTACTCATCTTTGTATCCTTTTAGCACGTGAAAGTACACGAAGTAGTTAGGCAGTAAATGGTATATTATGTGCTTTATATGTTTCAAATAAAATGAAAATTAATAAAATATTTAACCATTTATTTTTCTTTTTAATTAAAAAGTATTGGTATAAGCTGCTAGATAAACACTGCATGCTTATTCTCAGAATAATATCACTTGATAATACTTGAATAAAAGAAAATTTCTATTGATCTCATTTAGCATGTAACTTAAATCACTCACAATTAATTTTAAACAAATAGTATCATATTCTGTATATTATTTTTTCAGGGGTACTTTAAATTTTTGTTTTTAACATTTCTTCTTTCCCCTTATTTTTCTTTTTTTTTTTTTGTCTTTTTGCCTTTATCTAGAACTGCACCCACGGCATGTGGTGGTTCCCAGGCTAGGGATCTAACAGAAGCTGTAGCTGCCGGCTTTCGCCACAGCCACAGCAACATGGGATCCGAGCCGCATCTGTAACCTACACCACAGCTCACAGAAGCGCCAGGTCCTTAACCCACTGAGCAAGGTCAGGGATCGAACCCGCAACCTCATGGTTCTTAGTCGGATTCGTTAACCACTGAGCCACGACGGGAACTCCCCCCTTATTTTTCTTTATCCCTGTCCCTCTTCTTTTACTACCTCTTCTTTCAGCATAGGTACTGACATTAATAGCCTCTTATACCATTTTTTGTGCCTTATGTAATAAAATTTAATGATCTATCCATCTATCTATGTGTCTGTCTTTGTATATTGTATCTGTTTCTCTGTGTCTTTATCACCTATTTGTATCAAGTATTGATCCCTCTACCTATGTTGTTTATATGTACCTTTCTGTTTTAGTTAAAAATGAACGGCATATTTCATTACCCTCTCTGAATCTTGTTTTTCTACTTAATATACTGTGAATTTCTCTACAAGTCAATTAATAAACATATTGTTTCAAAAGCTGCTAAACATGTTATTTTTATTTATGGACATATTCTTTTTTCAAAGTTTGTATCAGCTTTTTCAAATGAAATTTTAAGATTTGCTTTTCTTATAAAACACTTCAGTCATCTGTTTTCAGCTTCTGAAGTTTATTTACTATGTTGTTTTTTCTGCTGTTTTCTTTCATGGGTTGTATTTAGTTTGGATGTGAGAAAGGAGTGAAATTACATGTCTGTATTCAACTTTTAGAGTTACGCATGTTCTATGTTTAGGATTTATTTATTTATTTATTTATTTATTTATTTATTTATGTCTTTTTGGGCAGCACCCATGCATATGGAACAGCCATAGCAACGTGGGATCCGAGCCACATCTGAGACCTATACCTCAGGTCATGGCAAGGCCAGATCCTTAACCCACTGAGCAAGGCCAGGGACTGAACCTGTGTCCTTATGGATGCTAGTTAGTTTTGTTTCTGCTGAGCAATGACGGGACCTCTGAGGTTTTAATTTATTAATGAGTAGAAGAACAAAAATAGTGACATTTTTCCACCAAATTTGAAAAGAAAAATGTAAATCGAGAGACTTTGATACTGAAAAGTCTGGGTTTAGCAATTTAGGTTGTAAACATGGATTCTTTAATCAAAAAGCTTTGTAATAAACAGTATCTCAAAGTTAAATAGAGGAGCCTGCCCATACAAACAGCGGAAATTGTAGAGAACTGAAAAAAGAAAATTGTTTCCCAGTAAGTAAGTTAATTTATGTCTATGTGTGTGTCATATTTTGATTTAATTAGTGGCAGTATCTAATACATGGTTCATAGGGGTACCTCTGACCATGCCTTTAATATAAGTGCCTTGCAAAGCTTTTAGGTAATAATATCCTTTTAAATTTTCCCAAGTCTTTTAAAGATTAAAAAAATGTAATTTGCATTATCAGGATTTTTTAAATTTAAAAAAATTCTTAAATTTTTAAATTTGTGTTATTTTAACCTTTGTAAATTTTATATTGTGTATTTTACAATGTGTGTAATATATCAACATGCATATCATGTTTTTACAATTGTAATATATTGTAAATTGTAAAAAATATAGTTAACATATTACAAAAAGATATATCTATAAATAGATATAGATATATCTTAACTGATGCAAAAAATAAGATTGAAAGCTTTGAGTTAAACAGTGTTTTTAACATCATCTCCCTGAATAAGAAAACCTTTAAAGAATATCGTCATTCACAGTACTTCATAGAAGCTCTTAAGAGACCAAAGGGATAATTTATACCCTGCATAGTGAAGGTGCCCTTGAGAAGTTTTCTTTTTAAACCAGCTAAAAGGAAAGGGTTTTCAGTTTTATCTTCTGTCTGTTAGCATCTAACCCTGGTTAAAGTAACTAGGTCAGTGGCTTGTGGCACTGGTCCCACAGGAGAATCACCTGAACAGAGGTTTCTCATCCTGAGATTCTAATTCAGTTCTAATTCAGTTGTTCAAAACCCAGACCTGGCAGTTCCCTTGGCTCCCCTGGTGATATCAATGAGAAGATTCAGGTAATCTCTACAAGCTTAACGGCTGACCTGAGAATGGGCTTACAAATTCATCCCCTTATTACAGTCAGGAGAGGGTCCAAGTGTGTGATGCCTAGAGGGCTCCAAAGACTGCAGGTTTCAGTGCTTTCCCTCCCAGTGTGCAGTGCTCAAGGTGAATGTACACCTCTTTGTGTTGCACACTTGTCATATACTTTCCTTTAGTAGTGAAGTCTTACTGCTGTCTGTACTTTTTTTTTTAACCTTCAAGGTGGTGTAAATGTTATCTACTCTGTGAAGATGTCTCTCATGCAAGGGTAATGACTTACAACTCCTCTTCCCATGTCAGTCATGGGCATATATTTATTTTTGTCTCTTGGAGGAGACAGGCCCATCACCCTCCATCAGAGTAAAGTAAGTTCCTTGAAAGCTAGTATCTTGTCTTATTTATACATCATGATATTACCAGCACATACGTTATTACATACTTGGCACATAATAAGGCTTATAAAAGAAAACTTTTAATTTTTAAATTAGCCATTTGGTTAATCTCCTAAGACCTCAATTTTCTTCTAAAACAAAGAACTCTCCTCAATCATCATATTATCTGTAAAATATAGCTAATCTTATCTATACAGTTCCATGATTTAACAGGCAACCTAAAGTAACAGTTATTACAAACACACCTTAAAAGGAAATGTAATAATAGACCTTGTTTTTATAGTTTCAACTATTGTGAATAAAGATTAATACATATATTTTTTTGTCTTTTTAGGGCCGCACCCATGGCATATGGAGGTCCCAGGCTAGGGGTCGAATCAGAGCTGTAGTCACTGGCCTACACCACTGTCACAGTCACAGCAATGCAGGATCCGAGCATCTGCGACCTGCACCACAGCTCATGGCAACACCAGATCCTTAACCCACTAAGCGAGGCTAGGGATCGAACCCACATCCTCATCGATCCTAGTTGGATTCATTAACCACTGAGCCATGATGGGAGCTCCTGAAGTTCTGGTCTTAAAATGAAAAATGCACATGGAAGAACGACTGTATTTATGGTTTGTTTTTCTTTAAGTATAATTGGTGGTTTTTTAAAATGGTTTGAAAGCTAACCATTATTGTGCTAGATACCTTCTAAATTTACCTCATTGGATCTTCCAAATAATATTTAAAAAGACCTGAATTTTCTTACCCTACAAATAAAATAGTAGCCTCAGAAATGGCCAAATGTAATGGCCAAATCACACAGCTAGCTGGTGGCATAGATTGAACCCAGATCTGTTTTACTCTGACACTCTTGTTATTTTCGGTATGCTATAAACAACAGATTACACGTCTAAGCATACTTAACTGATTTATTTTATAGTCCACCCTTCAGGGGAATGGGTTTGATAAGTTAGATAATAATTCCATGGTGTCCTATGTGAATCTGAGCAAGTTATCCAATGTCTTATGGCCTCGATTTTCATCCAACAGAAGACATAATCATAGGATATCTATAAGGACCAAATGAGGCAATGGCATTGCTATAGAGAACTAAGCTGTAAGTGTCTGGTGTCAAATTTGGAATTTTTGCTTTAAAAATTCACCTACAGGTACAAAGCCTTGATCTAGTTCAAGCATCCTTCTGTTCCCTGTGACCTACTTATAACATCCTATTTCTCATTGGCTATTCCTTCAGTTTAGCTACTTAGACAAAACTAAACATTTGGTTTTGTATCAGTTCACTGACAGCTAAAGTCTCAGATGCCTGACTAGTTTTTCACTTTGATTTTCTGTACTAACTGATAGTTTATATTGACTAAACCTGCTTATGGAATATCAACTCAGTTATGCAAAATATGGCAAGGGCAAGATGATTGTGAAAAATCACTCTTTTGCCTGTAGAGAAGAGAGACTCCGTTAACATTGCTATAGAGAAGACCCAGAGGGAAATGTAAGTTGTGTTTACTGAACCTCTGCAATGAGAGCACATATCCTGACTTAGAAGGAGCAAAGTGCTGTAATAAGAAATTTTGTGGCAGTAGTTAGATTTGTGCTTTATATAATACACATTGCTATAGTAGAGAAGGCTTGTGGGTGTGTCAGCCTCAAATATAATTAACATGTGTGTGTTTAAAATAGTTCGAGTTATCTTTTTTTAAAAATCCTATGTGGCAATCCTGATATTTTAATGAAAATGTTTAGATCATTCAGAAGTAATATAATTGCTAGTGCAGATGAATTCAAATCTATCATATTGCTTTGTTTTGCTCATCATTTTCTCCTTTGTTGTTTCCTGCCATTCTTCATGTTGTTTTTTTAATCTCGTTTTCTTTTCTTTTCTTTTTTTTTGTCTTTTTGCTTTATCTCGGACTGCACACGCGGCATATGGAGGTTTCCCCAGTAGGAGTCTAACAGGAGCTGTAGCCGCCGGCCTACACCACAGCCACAGCAATGTGGGATCCGAGCCATGTTTGCAACCTACACCACAGCTCACGGCAACACCGGATCCTTAACCCACTGAGCAAGGCCAGGGATCGAACCCGCAACCTCATGGTTCTTAGTCGGATTCGTTAACCACTGAGCCACGACAGGAACTCCTTATTTTATTTTCTACTAGCTGTTTTGTTACAACTTTTATTACTGTCTCCTACTAGTTACCTTAGAAATTAAAAATGCAGCTTTAACGTATTAGAGAAACAACGTATATTTTTATTATTAGAACTTTTACTAAACACATAAAATAGTGGAAAGTAATGATAACAGAGTAACTTTATTTACTGTGCCTATTTTCTGTGCAATCGTTATATATTTTACTCTACATATTTTTATAAGACATGAGACATAGTAATTTTTTTTTTTGGCCATACCCATAGCATGCAGAAGTTCAGGGCCAGGGATGATAGTCACACCACAGCAGTGACTTGAGCCATGGCAGTGACAATGTCAATTTCAAACCCACTATGCCACTATTACTTCACACAGTGAATAGTATTTTGTATTCAGTCATACATTTACCCTTCCAATATTGTTTAATCTTTCTTAGATTTAACTTCTTCTATTTGAAATACAGTATTTCATATAGTGGAGGTATACTAGAAAATCAGTTCTCTTAGCTTTTGTTTTTCTGTGGCTATTTTTATTTCATCTTCATTTTTGAAGGCTATTTTTCCTGGATATTGAATTCTTTGTTAACTATTCTATTTAATTACTTGAAAGATAACATCTTTGCCTTCTGCTGAGACAGTTTCTACTGAGAAGTTGATTTTCTTTCTTATTCTTGGTCATGAAAGATAATGCTTCTTTTGCTCTGGATGATTTTAAAATTAATCTTTATATTTCATTCTGTGAGGTCTGGTTATGTTTGTCCTATGTGTGGTTTTCTGTTTCTTTGTGTGGTTTATGTATTCACTTTCTTAGGCCTGTGGTTTGATATATTTGGAAATTTGTTTTTATTATTTCTTTAAAAAGTGCTTCTGTTCCATTCTTCCACTGTCTACTTCTTCTAGACCTTAATCATATGCTTGTTAGTTTTTATCATATGCCATGTTTCTCTTATACTTGCTCTATTTTCCATTTTTTTTTTTTTTTTCTGTTTCAGAAAGGATATTTTCCCTTGGACTCTCTTCAAATTTTCTAATCCTATTTTTTGTTTGTTTGTTTGTTTGTTTGTTTGTTTTCTCATACCAGTCCAGTGTTTGCTTAGTAAACCATTTTGTCAACTATTTTCTCTGACAAACCAATACTCACTATCTTGGATGCCTGTGCTTACTTCAATATCTGCATTATGTTCAAGTATACTTACATTGGCAGTTTCACCTTCGTAATATCACTTGACTGTCTTATATCCTAACATGTGTAGTGATTTTTATTGTGTACTGAACATTGCGGATAATATCCTAACAATCGCGATTATGTTATCTTCATCCTAAGAATCAAGATTATGTTATTTTCTTATGAAGGGTATTGATATTTATTCTGATATGTGTTCTAACACCCATGGATCACCTTGATCCTATTGAAACTTGATTTTAGGCCAGATTTATTTCTGTTTGATCTTTCTTTTAGTGCATTTCAGAGTCTCAACTGAATATTCAAAATCTTCACTGTTATCTCCATCCTGTCTGGCTTCATACATCAATATATTTCAGCACCGTGATAACTCTGACATTCTATTAGGCTCTAAGTTTGCCAAGATCTGATCTGTCCTAAATATTGCAAAGTTTTTCCTTGATTATCTGTAGCCATGGACACCAGGGGGATTTTTATATAGGTATTAGAGAATCTTTGTATGTAATTTTCATATCTCATATGTCTTCAAAACTTTGTTGCCCGGCTACCTTGGTTCCCAATTTATGTTTCATCAATGTAGTAATATAGCCACTTTCTTTTTGTACTCCATTTTCCCATGTACTTTTGGAAAACACACCTGCAGAAAAAAAGCTAAGATAAATATAGAGATCACTTTTTATGTTTTCCTTATCTCAAGTATCATAGTCCTGAATTGGCTATTGTCCTAGAGAGAAATTGGTGTCTCGGTTAAATTAACCTCAAGTAGGAAAGAGGTAACTCACAGATCTGCTACTGCTGTCTCTCTCTCTTTTTCACAGAGACCTTATGTAAATTCTTACAGTGTGAAGTCTCATCTCTTACACACATGCCTGAATTTAAGCCGTGTGCTCTTATTTTCAGGTAGCTGTGTATGTCAGTTTATTTTTTACCTCCATATGTTTGTCCCTCTGCCTAGAAAGTTTGCAATCCAATTTTAATCAGCCCCTCTCTGCCCATTCTATCTTCAGACTCAATCTTCCTAAAAAAACATACTCAACTCTCAAGATATAGTTCAAATATCACCTTTTCTTTAACTTTTTCCCTCCCTGCACAAGCCAAATTCAGAGCTTCTTGCTTTATGTTTCAAAAAGCACTGAACAGAATACTATATTAGCATTTTTAAGTTTAATATCACATATTAGACTGTATGCTTTTCAAACAGAAAATATCTTTCCTATTATATGTATTTCTCTCTCTTCCATTGCAGCAAATACATGGAAATGAGGGTGATTAATACTTGCTAGGTAAAGAATAAATGACCATGTGAATAAATGTGTAATAATACATTTGATTTCTTAATCAATTTGGTATGATATATTTAGTTACTTAGATGAAATATCTCTGATTATTTTAACCTCATTACAATGTAAGATTAAAACAATTAGAAAACAGCTGAGGTAGAGGTAGTTTCCACAGTGACTCCAATACCAGGAACCTGTTTTTCTAAGATTTTAGAATCAATATCTTTTCTCTAACCAAAACTACGTAATTTTCCATTTCAATGGAAGTTTTAGCAAAATTGTTATTATTTTAAATTGTGCAAATGACAAACTAAGGCAATAAGAAATGAGAAAAACTTTTAATTCTGTGTTAAAAATCCAGATTAATAGAATAGAATCATTAAAGTAAATTAAGTATAATCTCTTGACACACATATGCATATATACATACACATATATGTATTTTCAGAAAATGTATACTAATATTTCTTAAATTATAACTCATAACCTCAAGAAAAAACATAACGCTCTGAAAAATCAAATAATATATACAGAATTTCTGAGAATTAAAGCACATATGTAAAACATGTTTGTGTGATTTGAGGTAGTAAACATGTGACTGATTTAACTATTACCACTAAAAATTTATAAAACTAAGGAATTCCCATCATGACTCAGTGGTTAATGAACCCAACTAGGATCCGTGAGGATGTGATTTCGATCTCTGGCCTTGCTCAGTGGGTTAAGGATCCAGTGTTGCTGTGAGCTGTGGTTTAGGCCACAGACGCAGCTCAGATCCTGCGTTGCTGTGGCTATGGCATAGGTAGGCAGCTGCTGCTCTTATTCGACCCCTAGACTGAGAACCTCGATATGCCGTGGGTGTGGCCCTAAAAAGACAAAAAAAAAAAAATGTATAGAGCTGTATAGATAATACAGCCAAACAATGTCTTATAAACCTTTGTCAACATTTGCACATAAGTTAAATCAAAATTTTCTCCAAAAGTTCTGTGGATAATTTGTATGTACAGATATAAATTATTCCTTTTGAATAGCAATTTATACCATCTAGGTAAAATCTTTTGTTAATCGCTAATTGATAAGTAGAAAAGGCATCTGTGACAATGTATTTAATTGAGGCAAATTTAGGCAGAGTTACATATCTCTATTATTCAACTATGAAAGTGAAATTAGGCTTCTCACTGGGATTGCATTTGAAAATAGACTTAAGTTTTCTGTTTCAAACAGATTTTATCAATCACATCATTAATACATCAGTTTCTGATTTCAGCACCCTGAGAATTTTCTCTTACCATATGTAATACTATAGATTAAACCTAAAATACAGAAAATAATTTTATCAATGGTTTTCTAAACTCAAACTGCTAAACACATCAAGCTTGGACTTACTATTACATTGATTTTTTTAAGGTATTTGATACAGTTTCAAATTTCTTGTGTGGAGAATCATTGTCTGCTTTCTCTCTCTCTCTCGTCCTTTTTTTCCCCCTATTTTTCCCTTCTTCTTCACTTGGATTGATTTCTAGTTTGGGACACATTATTGGCAAATAGCAACTAACCATGAAATTATTGCGTCTATGTTGGCAGTTTAATTTCAATGTACAAATAAAAGTTTTTCCAGTTCCTTCAATACATGAAATTTTGTACTAAGGTACAAAACATCACTAAATTAGAGTATGTAATCAACTAGAAAACTAAAAATCTAGAAAAAAATAAAATTTAATGTCTTGCCTTTTCTATTGCTTACTGAAAGGCTGCAATCTATGTACAATTCTGTATAAACAGCTTCTAGAAGGATACAAAGAATGAAAATCAGTAGACATGAAAAGATGTGGTTTTACTAGCTATACTTAATTCCTGAAATAACAAAATACCAAAGGAAAGTATCTGCCCATTTGCCTGTGAGCTCTCTTGCAAAGAGCTATATTATATTAACTTTTTTCCTTCCAAAGTTGTATCTGACTGACCTTTAAATCAAGTCAATTTATATATGACTATTCCTTGTATTAAAATAAGTCAGTCATCGAACAGTGTGAATGATCAAATGAAAAAAGTTTTAAGTTTGAGTTTTCTTGTAGCAGAAATGAATAATGAATATCAGGATGCTAAGAGCATGTCAGCAATTGCATTATAAACCTAACTTTTAATGACTATTAAAATCCAATTGGAAAGCAGTTTAAATTTTATTTTATAATGCTGTAAATTGAAATTGAACTGGAGAATCAAGGAAATGTTTCTCTTATTCTATATCAAGTAAATCTCAAAGTAGAATTTAAATGTGAGTATAAAGTATGAACTACATTTATTGAAATCCCTAAATTTCCAATGATTTTTTTAATCAATGGTATTGAATGATCTGCTAACCATTTAAGTAATAAAAAAGATGATTCTTAATTTCATGGTTAAGATAACATTTTAATAAGTTTCACAGAAAGTTTTGGCATTCACAAAGACCTTCCTTTTCCTTCCTTTTTTGTTTTTGTATGTCATTGCTGTCTGCCCAAGGAATTTAGGAGGAAAACATTACCATAGCTCTCTTTGTTAAGTTACTAAAGTAAAGATAATAAAAAAGCCCCCCTGAAACAAAGATTGATGGATTTTCAGAGGTTGGACATATTAAATGTTGACTATGTTTATAATTATATATTGAGTGGGTGAGGAAAAAGCTGGTTTGCTTCCCTTAATCAATTTCTATGTTTAAATGAAACTTCTTCATACCTTCATTAAGAAATCCATGTGTATATTCTGTTTTCACTCCTGTTTTTGCTTGTTTTCAGATCTCTTTTAAGTGTGGTCGTGGTATAAATTTTTAAAAAGAGTCTTCTCTCAGCCTTTCATCTTGGCCTCAGAAGGTGCCATTTTGGGTGCTTAGGTAGCTATCTATTTTTTTCCCTTGATATTTTTCAATTGTCTCGCTCTTCAGCTCTCCTCACCTTCTCTCTTTTCCCCACCCATCTCATCCCTCCTCTCATGTATCTAATTATGCAACATGTTCTTATACTGAGCAATGATGGTATGACATAGACATGTGGAGTTAAAATCGCATTGATGGATATAGAAAAGGTCAACTATTACTGATGGACATTTAAGTTCTCTCACTGTAGTTTTACAAGGTATATGTGTAGTGTTATGTCTGTTAGAATTCTGGTTTGGTAAGTCAAAGGTAATGTAAATGTTTGATGTTAATTTATGCTGCCAGATATTTTCTCAAAAGCTTGTTCACAATTTACATTTCCACCATGCACGACTGAATTGCTTTCTGACACAGTTGCTGGTACTGGAAGTTAACATTTGTGTGTGTGAATCTGTGTGTGTGTGTGTGTGTGTGTATCTATGTGTGTGAATCTAATCAGCAATTCCATTTAAGGTGTGTATGTGTGTGAATCTTATCAGCAATTCTGATCTGCCTCCTAACAGTAGGATGTATGGGATTCCTGTTGTGCCTCAGTGGATTTAAGAACCTGACTTTCTCTTGTGAGGATGCAGGTTCTGTCCCTTAAATCAAAGATCCGAAATTTGGACCCTAAAACTGGACACTTGTCATAATTCTAAACTAAATTTAAAATGCAGTTATCATATTCCAAGGGCTACTTTTATTTAACTATAGCTAATAGAAAGGAACAAATTGAAGCCTTAAGTATACATTTAATTTTAACAAAAACGTAAATTCCATTTAGTTTTCAAAAATAATTTTAGATCTATTTCCTTATCCCCTAGATTTACTGCTTGTAATTAGTAAACTAATTATCCTATTATGCGTGTTTTCAAGATATTAAGCTAATTTAGTTAAAACTAGATTTTTAATAGATTTTTGACCTTTAGAAATCTGCAAATCTTTTTGAAATTGTAGATACTTATTCTTTGTCACATTACAGTCAGCTGGACCTCTGTATCTGTGGGTTCTGAATCTTTAGATACAGAGGTCTGATTTTACTGCTCCATTTTACATAAGGCTTATATAAGAGACTTGAACATCCATGGATTTTGGTGTTGGGGAGTGTGTCCTGAAACCAGTAACCTAGATACCAAGGGACAATAGTACACTGAAAATGTGTCATCAGTCAGTTACTACTGTTAGCACTTGGAGCCTAATCCCACTAGGGAAGTCCAGGAGTTAGAATAAAACATGTATATAGGAATTACCCTGCTGAAAGGGGAAGTGAGCTACAGTATGCTTGCCCTGTCTTCCTTCAGTCTTTAGCTGAGGTCTGCTCCTGAGGAATGATGGTCAATTCCACAGTGTTTTCAGGCTGTTGAATGTGTAGCAAAGTTTTCTCAGAGAAAGCATTCAGGCTAGCAGTAGAAATTTAGATAGGTATGCAGTGAGGATGTGGCAATGTTGATTAGACCTGGTAACTGAGAATTAGTAAATATCTTATATGACTTTTTTAGAAGTATGAAAAAGAATGAGAAATATGAGCCACAAAATTAGAAACCAGTAAAATTTCTATGTTTTCAGTGGCATAGGCTATCTTGAGAAATCCCCTACAGTATTAAGGACATGAGGCAACTGGCATTTCACTTCACCAAAAAAGACTTATCATGCCTAGCAGTTTCTTTGTACAGTTGGTCCTTGAACAACATGGGTTTAAACTGTGTAGGTCCACTTATGCATGGATTTGTTTCAATTGCAAATTGCAAATACTAAATAGTCTTCAGTTAGTTGAATCCACAGATACCAAGGGCCAAACATATAAAGTTATACATGGAGTTTTGACTGAATGGAGGATTGGCATCAATAACTTTTGCATTGTTCAAGGGTCAACCATGTTTTAGATGCAGCTTATATATTGTTTGGACATGTTATTGGTCTCCAATAACTAAATGATCTATGAGGCTACTAGATTTTTAGTCTATATAGCACTTCTAGGAGAAAAAAAAAAAGATCTGTATGACAAGTACAAGTTTCAACAAGGCATATCTAGCTGTGACCACTGCTGAGTCCCAACCTGTTAATAACAAAAAATAACATGGAGCCTCCATGTTACAATATTTTCCAGAAGGACCATCCACTTATGACATGCCATATTAATATACTGGACTCATTCATCATAGAAAGTGCCTTGATTTGTCCTCACTGGAATAAATACTTTTTTCTGGGTATAGATTTGCCTTTCCTCACAATACTTTCAAAACCACCATCAATGGATATATATCTTTTTTCATTACAACATCATTTTTTGACCAAGAAACACATTTTAGAACAAATGAAGTAAATAGTAAGTTCAAAGAACTTACAAGTTTTCTATTTAATTCTTGGCCCTAAGTGTCTCACTTTATAGAATGGCCTTCAAACTACATTCTGGCACCAGCTGAGTGGTAGCAGCTCTGAGAGTTAAATATTTACTCTATGGTGTAGTACGTGATTTTTATCAGCAATCAGTACAATGACCAATCACACACAGTTCCCTGTGCTGTACAGTAGAGCCCCATTGCCCATTCACTCCAAATGTAACAGTTTGCCTCCCAAAACCCTGAACTACCTTCCCCATCCCACTTCTTCCCCCTCCTCCCTGGAAACCACAAGTCTGATCTCCTTGGCCAAGATCTGTTTCCATTTTGTAGATACGATCATCTGTGCCATATTTTAGATTCTACAAATAAGTGATATCACATGGTATTTGTCTTTTTCTTCTAGCTTACTTCACTTAGTATGAGAGTCTCTGCTTCTATCCATGTTGCTGCAAAGAGCATCTGTTTATCATTTTTATGTCTGAGTAGTATTCCATTTTGTGTACATTAAGAAGATGTGGTATGTATATAAATACATACACAAACATGTATGTGTGTGTATTTATATACATACCACATCTTCTTAATCCATACATCTGCTGATTGACATTCAGGTTGTTTCCATGTCTTGGCTACTGTGAATAGTGCTGCAATGAACATACAGGTGCATGTGTCTTTTTCAAGGAAAGTTTTGTCTGGATATATACCCAGGAGTGGGATTGCTAGATCATCAGGTAGTTCTACATTTAGTTTCCTGAGATTCCTCCATACTGTTTTCCACAGTGGTTGTACCAATTTGCATTCCTACCAGCAGCGAAGGAGGGTGACCTTTTCTCCATACCGTCTCCAGCATTTGTTATTTGTTGACTTTTAATGATGGCCATTCTGACTGGTGTGAAGTAGTACCTCCTTGTTGTTTTGATTTGCATTTATCTAATAATTGGTCATGTTGAGCATTTTTTCATATACCTGTTGGTCATCCATATGTCTTCTTTGGCGAAATGTCTATTTAGGTCTTCTGCCAATTTTTTAATTGAGTTGTTGGTTTTTTGGTTGTTGTGACCTCAGCTTCTTCAGTGTTTCCAACAGTACTTGAGTCCTTGTCATTATACTATGTAACTGGGGTGCATGTAGTAGCTCCTGTTTTGTTGACCAAATGTTGACTTTCACAACTGGACTTGAGAAATACTTATTATTGTACTCTGTCCATTTCTGAGACATTTCTTTAATTTACCTTGAAGTTCCATTTCCCACTCTTTGCCTTTTTATTACAATGTCTTTGATTACTCTTCCTTGCTTTCAGCTAATACCTACATCTTTATCCTCACTTTTATCTTTATATTTCTCACAGCTTGCCAAGAATCAGTGAACAAATTCACGTTTCACATTCTGTACTCTTCTACTTTTTAAAATCTAATTTCCAATGCTAAATAATAATTCCCTATTTGTCACTTTCAAACAGTGCATCACTAGCCAAATAAGTGTGCTTAGCAGGCATTATTAGCTGTTTCCACTCTATTAAATCAGTATTTCAATTCTTTATTCAAAAAAAATAAACTCATATTTTATTACTGGAAACAGAGATAAAATCTGAAGATATAAAAAGGAATAAGACTTCGCTTGTCCTCAAGAAGATCACATTCTACTAAACAAATCAGGGAGAAAAAAAAGGTAATGCCACAGGCTTCATGAAAGACTGATGATACAAAAAAGTACTACCATTTAATTCATTAACCAAATAATAAATTAATCATTTAGTAAAAAGAGACACATCAGACAATTTATCTGACTAAAATAATTTGTTGCCTATTCTTGATGTATGAATAAAATCTTTCTCTACCTGAACTTGCAGGAAAATGCCTAATGTGCCTCCTTCCTCTGTTGCTAATTTTTATCTAGTATTTTTTAAATTCATACTAGTTTCTTCTCAGTTCCTAGGAACTACCAACCTCTTTTTTCCCATTGCATGACTTTCCATTTGCTTTTTCATATATTACAATGTTCTTTTCCTTGATCTAGCTATGCTTAGATTATCTACTCATTTAATCCTCAAATTAAACGCTGCTATCAAAAAAAATACCTTTGTAACCACTCAACTCAATAATACCTATAAAAATATTAGAGTTGTCTGGTTATTGCTAAGGTACATTCACACTTTCTAGGAGGACAATAGAAATTGAAGATGGTTATCAGGCTGTAAAAGTAATTTTTGAAAGAGAGAGGAACACTTTTGTGTATTACCTCTTATAGTAGGTCCTTAGCTTTTGTAGTAGGAAAATAGATACCACTGATGGCATACTTGGAATTTGACAGTTTTAGTTTCAGGCTTTCAAAGATTGATTTGTCAGCCAAGTAAAACCTATTATACTAAGATCAGAGCCATTGGGTAGAGAAAACATGGCATGGATACATCTGGATGGACCCCAATAGGATTGTAGCTCCAACGATTCCTCTGAACCCTCAGAATCTGAAGAGGACATTCATCTCCTGCTAATAAGAAGTAGTACTTCCCCCAAATGGAAAAACACCACAAGGGTGACTTCTCACACACAGGGAAAGAACTGTTCTCACTTTCCCTCTTAGCCAATAAAAATACTAAAGAAAAGCATATGTAAGCTGGACATATCCCAGGCCTAATGAAGGAAAGAAGAGATTACACATCAAAGTAGCTAGCATTTACCATCAGGGACCTGGGTGGCACCAGTGGGATTGAATTCTGGCAATGTGTGATCAGTGGATTTAGTACATAAAGCTAAATGAGGAAGAGTTTTTTGATTTAAGAACCATCTTTTGAAATAGAAAATTTAACTTCCTAGCAAGGAAAATTAATTAAACTTCCCAGCAAATTAAGTAAACTTCCCAGCTAATTAGGTAAACTCACTACTTTAAGAGGCTCTAAGAAGTCTAGAGAAAGTAACGCACCTACTGAAAGAAGTTGAATGCTTGAGCTATTTATCATCTCAGACGGAAGAGAAAATGGCCCAGGGATCCAGGCATGCAGGAATGTATATATCATATGGGGTTAAAAGGAACACAAGAGGATTTTATTCTATAGGAAGGGTCAAAGGACATATCATTTACTAAAGCCATCAGGATTATGCTGGTGGGAGAATACTAACTTCACTATGAAGTTCCATGTTGGATCTCTGATGCAAGCCAGGACTGAGGCTGAGAGGTAGTCTCTTGGCTTAGTGATAGCAATGGAGATTTTTGATACTCAGAGTAATTGAGTCCAGATTGTAGACTACCAGAAATCAGAAGGCTTCGGTTACCTTAACAGCCTTAGAAGAACAGCCAGCTGGTTTAAACAGAGTTCAGCTTCAGACCATTATTACGTATGTGATCATCAGCTTGACTGTACGCAATTACAAAGACTTTACCTGGAAAGTTTCACAGGGGAAGATATGCTCCCCATACACAGCTAATGTACTGCAGTGTTTAATGGGAATTGCATTCAAAGAGTCAAGGGCCCTATCCCAGGATGGTGGATACTAGAGCCAACACTAGTCTAAAGAATGCAAGTCTGATTATCTCCATCATATCTGCATTTAACCCCCCAGCCCAATTACTGTGGCTACCAGATGAATCCTGAAGAATGACTATAGTCTAGAACAACTTCAAACAGTTAGTAGTCCTGATCACAGTGGTATCATTGCTAATGTAGTTTAAAAGGGCTTTGGGTATATGGTATATCTCTATTGATTGGCAGACATTTTTTTTTTTCCCATTCCAGCCAGCAAAAAAAGTCAAAAATACTTTGCATTAAATAAACGGTCAACAATATCCCTTTACTCTTTGGCTCTTGCTTTCAATTCAGAATGATCTGGCTTATCTGAACATCCCAAAGAATATCACATAGTTCAATTATATCAGTAATATTAGGCTTATAAGGCAAAAGGAGCAAGAGCTGTCTAGCCTGCTAGAAGCACTTATGAAAAATGTGTGCCTCAGAGGTGAGAGATAAATTTGACAGCGTTTCACAAGCCTGCTACTTCTATAAAGTTCTGAAGGGCATGCTAAGACATTCCTTTCAAAGTAAAAGACAAATTGTTCCATCTTGCATCCTCTAATACAAAGAAGAAAGCATCATGGTTATCAGGTCTTTGGATTCTAAAGGCAGTACATTTCATACCTAGTAATGCTGCTCAGATTCACAATCTAGGGAGCATGAAAAGATTTGAGTAAGACCAAAAGACAGTAGGTTGAGGCTATGACCCAAGCACCCCTGCTGTTTGGAACATGAAATTTGGTAGACCTTGTTGGGGTTTTCAGTAGAGGGAAATGTTGCAATGTGCAGTTTATGAAAAAACTCTATGGGAGAATAACAAATAGTTTCCTAAAATATGGATCAAGGTCTTAGTACCTGCAGCAGATGATTATATGTTTTTTGAGAAATAGCTCCTGGGTGCTACCAGGCCCTAACAGAGATCAACCATCAGACCCTGGGACACAGCATAACCATTATAAGCTAATGACATAATGTTGTATGGGATTAGCATCGTTCTATCGGATTTGGAATCAATTCTAAGCCAGCAAAAGGCAAATAGTAAGCTTCATGAGCTGGTAACATGGACTCCCATGCCATCCACCATAGTGCACTAACACGCTTACCTTGCTTAATTTCTATGCCCATAGGGGAGGAGATCCTGCATGGTCAGTTAAAGGGGCTTAACCTTTGTATATTGATGAGTAACTTTAATATGTAAGTTTAAGCCAAAGGAAAACAGCAGTTGTACCCTAGACATATCTGGCATGCTCTCAAAAAACAGTTGAAAACTATTTCCAAAGGATAAAAATTAGACTGATACACTGGTTATCCTCTTTATAAGAAATGAAAATGGTCCAATTTGAAAACTTACTCAGAACCCATAAGCTGTGGCAAATGTCCTGGCTGCATATTCAGGGACTATCAAGGGATAGATCTGAAAGATCAGAGGCAAGTATGTCTGGGATAGAAATATGTGGCAGGACATATGGGAGTTACAGTGTGTAGAGATTATTGGTGATTGTTCTGTTACTAGCAATGCCCACTAGCAAGCATCAGCCCTGCAAAAGGCACTGAGAAAGCAAGTAGACAAGTTGATACCCAGTAAGGATCTGTCAGCTTTTGTTATAAGTTATCTCTGACTGGCTTGATGGGTACACTCTAGAGTGGTCATGGTGGAAGAGATGGAGTCTATACATGGCTCCAAAAGCATGGACTCCTACTTACCAAAACTAAGCTGACTATTGCTACAGCTATGTGACAAATTTAGCTAGTCAAAGAGGCTAATAGGCTCTTAGTTTGGCATCATTCCTGAAAGAAATCAATTTGGCCACATGGTTTCAAGTTGATGAGGCTGAATTCCTTCCATCTTGTGTAGATCAGAGGTTCATTCTTACAAGAATAGATAAATATTCCAGCTGTGAACTTGCCTTTCTGGCATGCAGAGCCTCAACCAGTAGCACCATCCAGGGGCTTAGCAGAATGTCTAACTCATTGTTATAGAATTCCACACAATATAGCATTTAATCAGCAGACACATCATAGCAAGGAAATGTCACAACATCCAGGCACAGGTGGCCTGACAGAGCTCCAGAATGGTCTCCTGAAGGAGTGGATGAGGCACAGATCTGGAGGCTTTACTCTGTGTGAGTGGGATGCCATTCTCTAGGATATAGTATCTGTGTAAAGAATCAGATACATTTGTTTCCAACCATAAGAATACATAAGGCTGATAACAAAGGGATGGAAACAAGAGTGACCCTGCTTATTATCTCTTCCAAAGACCAATTGGAATCTTTTGGCTTCCTTTTGACACAAATGTGGGTCCCGTAGGGTTAGAGGTCTGGTTTACAAAGTGGGTATACTCTTATCAGGAGACACAGAGCCCTTTTTAGCAAGTTACAGCTGCCTATCATATAAATAAACCAACAATGAACTCTGTATATTGAACCCTAAATTGTTTATTTATTTATAGACAGTTAGGACTCATTAGCTCAAAACCCACCAGTACTAAGCTCACATTTTTACATATCTAGTTTTTTTAGTCATTTAGAGGTTCTCTCTTTGTCTATCCCACTGAATTACACCCAGTTGGTCCTCAATAAGAAAAATTGGTGATTATTTAAGACTAAATCTGCCCTTAGGTGCTCTTTGACCCGGAGACCAGTCTGCAGCTCTAACATCACCTAGACAAGTAAGCCCTCTCTCTTAACTTCTTCTCTTAACTTCCTTCATGCTGTGAGGGACTTTACCTCTCATGCAATCCCCTGTCCAAACGCTGTCCAGTAAAATTTGTCATGTGTTAACTACCACTTGTATCTATTTCATTGGTCAGCCTCCAGATCTCTTGAGCTCTCTATACTCTGCACTGTGCACTTTGGACTTCTATGTCAAGTGACCTGTCAGTAAGAAAAGTATGCAACCGTTGTGGCATAATTCATTGACTGATCAGCAGGACAGAGTTGCTGTTTTATACGAGAGACAAGGAGGAAAATATGTAGAATTCTGATAATCAACCAGGGCTGCATCGATATTAATTTGTCAAGTTTTGATTATGAATGGAAAGTGCAACAACTCTAGTCTGAGAAGGTTAGGATTGCTACAGGCTCAGACTCCTAAGACATAAGGGTTTGGGTCACATCCCCAGAGAAGCTGCCAAAATCTGCTAAGGTGATAATTGTTAATTTAGAATGATAGAGAACGGGTGAGAGGATGAGTACCAGTTATGTCCCAAAGGCCACCTGCAGGATAAGGCTTGTAGTTCTTTCCACTAACCTCCCTATTCTTAATCTTTTATTTTGGCTGCACCCACAGCAGTGACCAGAGAGCCACTGCAGTGAGAAAGCCTCATCTTTAACCCGCTGAAACTTTAAGACAGACCCATGGGAACCTCACTACAAACATGTATATTGAATAGAATCTGCAGAGCAAAGTGGGTGATTCTGGTAGCATGGAGAGACTCAGCTAAGATCCCACATAAGAGAGAATTTGTAGTGAGGAAGACAATCTGATACCCTCCAGCTGCCTTCAGAATCCACTGTAGCATAAGAGCTAGGTTCACTTTCTCCCCACATCATTTCCCAGCAACTGAATTTGTGGGAGTACTGGTTTCTGAAAATTTCTGCCCCAAATAGGACTTCTCTGATGGGTCATCTTTGCTCTTGCATTCTCCATTGGGCTGGCTCAGGTTTTCTCAAAGCTTCACTGCAACCTGAGTACTTTCTACCCTTTCTCCGTCTCATATCATATGTGTCTGAGCTGCATTACAGCCTGTAGGATTTTCCAGGCCAATCTCTTACTTCCTCTTTATCTTTACCAGATGTTACTCCCAATAAATCTTTGCGCATCCTGTAGAACCCAATGTACATTCACAGAAACCACAAAACAAACAGTAGTAAGAGGAATAAAATGATATTCAAATTGTTAAATTAGCACAGACTAGATAAGAGACTATTGTCATTATTTATCAGAATAAAACATAGAAGAAAGTTTTAATTTAACTTGATTAACATTAACAAAAATTAAAAATTCATTTCTTCCCTCTCACCAGCAAAACTTCAATAATCGCAGATAACTACTGGCTACTATATTAGAGCAGAACTGTGCTGATATAGAAGTGTTTAGATGACTAATAATGATGAATCAAGGTAGGGAGAACACTTCAAAGAACATACTAGAAATGCTAAAAACTATAAAAATTCCTATGCGATAGACAAAAAGTTATGTTAACTAAATCAAAGAAAAATCACAATGAATTCAAATTGGCCAATACTGAAAAAAAATTAAATGAAAATAAAAATACCCTATATTCTTCACTATTTAATATTACCAATATTTAATAGCATTAATATTTCATAATATTGTTCAATTCACATATGCAGTGACTCACTCTTCACTCACTCAGTTCTGTATTCCATTTCTCTCATAGATATTCCTTCCTTCTTTTTCTCCCTAAATACCTGCTGCTTTTTTATTACCTTTTACACTACCATCAGCAATTCAATTTTGAGCAAGCTGACAAAGCCCTCTAAGCCTCAGTTCTTACATGAGTGCAGTGTAGTTAATATTAACCCTTGTGATATTTTGAGGATTGATGTTAAATTATTATTATTATTTTTACTGGATGCATTCTTTATGAAGAACTTGAGTCTAGACCCACACACACAAAATATTTCAGTGAGATCATAAGGAAGATTAAATTTTTGAGGCATCTATAATTGTTGTTTGGACTTGTCCCAAAGGGAAACAACCTTTCTAGTCTTATTTTTTAGGAGATAGGACTGCTGAGAGAAAGGATAATTATGATGTCAATTTTAAAACCATGCACTTGGAAGCAAAGGTAACACGTGAAGGTGGAAATGTCCTGTAAATGGCTTGAGAGATAGGATATTAGCACTTCTAAGGTCAAGGCCAGACAGTTGGACTAGTGTGCCACAATAATGAATACTGGGCAGTCTTGGTAAAAATCTTTTTGTTAAATGTAATTAAAGTGTAGTTAAATAGACTATTTTAAATATTTGTTTTTACTCTAACATTTCTGGCTCTTGTTGACAATTAACATAAGGTATAAATAAAGCCTTTATTTACCATGGGTCTAAATATGCTACTATGGAAACAAACTCAGAAAATCTAGCAATTGATATTAGGCGGGACCAGTTAGCTCAATGTCCTTGAGGAGCTTACTTAAAATAGTGGATCCCTATTGACAGTAATGAAATCCACTAAAATATTTGCTTGGATAGTCAATGGCTATTGCTGAGAATTTGACCAAATAATTTTTATCATCAGTCATTTGTGTTGCTTTCCCGTGGTCAAAAATGCCACTGGTAAATATGGTAATTTTATAATTTACGAAGATATTGTTTTAATTTTTATTTACTCTTGGGGATGCTTCAAGCTCCATGAATATTCAGTAAATAATTAAAAATTTTATAATGTAAATTTTAATTGTAAAGTGCATCTCCAATTTCTGATGTAATAATTTATTAAATTTTATTAAAATTAAATATCCCATATGACTTTTATAAACTGGTATTTCTCATATTATCTATATTAATAAATAAAATTTTAACCCGTAAATATAACTTTTTCCAAGCAAATACAAAACCCCTTTCTAGATAATTTCCTATATCTGATTATCTATACCAGTATGCTTCTCAGATCCCACAAGAACAAAATACCTCTGAGGTTGCACTCTCAATGTGCTAAAGAACATTTTTTTCCCATGTGGTTTGTTATTGGGATGTTAACAGTGAATAATAACAAAGGTTTGCATATTTTGATTGGAATAAAGAATATTAGCAGGCTAGAATGAAATATGAATATTAATACCGCAATTGACTACTAAAACAGGCTGCAATTTATAGAAATAATGTGCTTCTAAATAACTTTATGCAGACGTTTTGAAATGCTGAATTAAAATATGAAATAAACTGAGTTTTCGAAAGAAACCTCTCACTTAAACAATGAAATTTACCGAAAAATGTCAGTGTTGTATCTGCGTTTGGGTGAGAGAATCTACTTCAGAGCCATGAAAAACTTGTATGTATAATATGTATTTTAACTGAATGTAATTTTCCATTAAAAACCTTACATAGAGTCATCAGTATTAAATATAGAAATTAAGGTTCTCTAGTGATAATAGTATCAATTTTTTTCTTGTTATAGACTCCTTATCAAATTGTACAAACCGTATCAGAAGATGTGGATGATTATGTATATTATTCATAAAGTAATATTCAATAATACTCTTCTGAGGGATATACATCAGTCATTAGCTTCTTATAACCAGAATACTTTTAATGAAGTTTAAATGTTGCTGAAGATAGGATCTTCACTGCTGAATTATAGGTAAAATATAATTTCTATGAACTAAAATGTTAATAGGTATTTCCAATGAAAAAAACATTCTTGTATTTATCTCTTCACTATATACTTATTAAGTCCATACCATGTGCCAAGAACATTGTTTGGTACCGGTTACAAGGTAGTAAAAACAGATATGTTCCATTTCCTATAGATGTTCCTGTCCGTGAGAAAGTTATACCCTAAAACAGGGATTCACAAACCTGGAACATGGATCAAAATTGGCCCAGCACCTGGTTTTGTAATCAAATTTATTGTAGCACAACAACTCTATAATTCATTTATATTTTTTTCTAAGACTGATTCACTTGACTTAGAAATAGCATAACTGAATAGGTGAGATAGAGACTGTTTTGTCCACAAGCCTATAATATATACAGGCTGACTCTTTAGCAAAAATGTTTGCCACTCCTTGTTCTAGAATATAAAATATACTTTAAAAACTATTCTCAGTCTGTATTGTATTAAGTTGAAAAACTTCCTCATACAGTATGAAAGGAGAAGAACAAAGTCAAAGACTTGATACTACCCAACTTTAAGACTTATGTAAAGCCATCTGTGTATCTTCTTTGGAGAAATGTCTATTCAGGTCTTTTGGCCAACAAACACATGAAAAAATGCTCAACATCACTGATTATTAGAGAAATGCAAATCAAAACTATTATGAGGTACCACCTTGCACCAGTCAGAATGGCCATCATTAATAAGTCCCCTAGTAACAAATGCTAGGGAGGGTGTGGAGAAAAGGGAACCCTCCAGCACTCTTGGTGGGAATGTAAATCGGTGTAAGCACTGTGGAAATCAGTATGGAGGTAACTTAGAAAACTATACATAGAACTACTGTATGACTCAGCAATCCTACTCTTGGGCATATATCCAGACAAAAGTTTCCTTGAAAAAGACACATGCACCTGCACGTTCATTGCAGCACTAGCCACAATAGCCAAGACATGGAAATAACCTAAATGTCCATTAACAGATGATTGGGTTAAGAAGATGTGGTATATATACACAATGGAATACTATTCAGCCATAGAAAGCAAAATAATGCCATTCGCAGCAACATGGATGGAACTAGAGACTCTCATACTAAGTGAGGTAAGTCAGAAAGAGAAAGACAAATACCATAAGATATCACTTATATCTGGAATCTAATATATGGCACAAATGAACCTTTCCACAGAAAAGAAAATCATGGACATGGAGAACAGATTTGTGGATGCCAAAGGGAAAGGGGAGCGAGTGCGATGGATTGGGAATTTGGGGTTAATCGATGCAAACTGCTGCCTTTGGAATGGATGAGCAGTGAGATCCTGCTGTATAGCACTGGGAACTATATCTAGTCACTTATGATGGAGCATGATAATGTGACAAAAAAGTATGTGTACATGTACGTGTGACTGGGTCACCTTGTTGTACAATAGAAAATTGGCAGAACATTGTAAATCAGCTGTAATGGAAAAAATAAAAATCATTATTTAAAAAAAAGACTCATTTAAAGCTCCAGTGATCAAGACAGAGTGGTACTAGAAAAAGAATAGTAAAATACGTCAGTGAAACAGAATAGAGAGCTCAGAAATAGAACCACATATATATAGTCAAATTTTGAAAAAGGAGAAAATGCAGTAAAATGGGGAAAAGGTAGTCTTTTCAACAAATGGTGCTAGGTTAATTGGACATACACATGTACAAAGGTGAACTAGACACAGACTTTACACCCTTCAGAAAAATTAACTCAAAATGGATCACAGATTAAATGTGAAATAGAAAACTATTAGAAGGTAATGTAGGATAAAATCTGGGCAACCTTGCAAAGGATGATGAATTTTTAATTACGACATTGAAGGCATAGTCCATGAAAGAAAAAAATTAATGTTGGATTTCCTTAAAACTAAAAAAAATTGCTCTGTAAAAGACATTGACAAGAGAATAAGAAGACAAGTCACAGACTGGAAAACATACTTGCAAAAGACATATCTGATAAACAGCAGTTAACCAAAATATACAAAAAACTCTTAAAACTAAACAATAAAAAAATGAACAACCTGCTTAAAATGTGGGCAGAAAGTTTGATCACTTTACCAAAAAGATATACAGTTGAAAAATGAGCATATGAAAATTTACTCCAGACAATATGTCATTACCAAAAAGATATACAGTTGGAAAATAAGCATATGAAAAGATACTCCAGACAATATGTCATTAGAGAATTGAATATTAAAACAACAGGGAGATACCACTACCTACGTACAAGGATGACAAAAATCCAAAACACTGGGTACAAAATTCTGGCAAGGACACAGAGCAACAGAACTCTGATTTATTGTTGATAAGAATGCAAAATGTTATAGCCATTTAGGAAGATAGTTTGGCAGTTTCTTTCTAAGTTAAACCTATTCTTACCATAAGATCTAGCAATTGTACTTTTTGGTATTTAAGTGTAAAAGTTGAAAACTTAGAAAAAAAGATTTGAAATCATGTCCATACAAAAATCTGCCTATTATGTTTACTACAGCTTTATTTATTGTTTCCAAAACTTGGGAGCAAACAAGATATCTTTCAATAGACAAATGAATAAAAAAAACTTTGGTATATGAAGATAATAGAATTATTATTCAGTGCTAAAAATAAATATGATATCAAGACATGAAATGCCATGGAAAAATCTTAAATGCATATTACGGAATAAAAGAAGTCAGTCTAAAACGACTGCATACTGTATGATTCCAACTATATGACAGTCTGTAAAAAGCAAAATAATGGGAATAGTATAAAGATAAATGATTGTCAGGGGTGCGGGTAAAGGAGAGATAAATAGGCAGAGCACAGAGTACTATATTATACAGAGTATAATGTTGGATACATGTCATTATGCGTTTGTCAAAACCTACAGAATATACAAAAACCCAGTAAATTATGGAGTTTGGGTAATAATTTTTTAAATTGGACAATGATAGTAGGATTTATAAGGAAACCCATGTAACAGCAACACAGTATAGAAAAGGAGATTATTTTTTAAATTTTGGTCAAATTACTAATAGTATACTACCAATACAATTGTTAAAAAAGTTTTTCTGTGCAATCCTTTGACAACTGATTGCTGTCCTCTTAATCCAGGTCCACCTATCTTAAAGTATATTAGAATTACAGAAAAAAGTCAAGTATAGCCCCAAAGACAAAAATAAAATAGCACAAAAAGCAGAAAAAAATTCTGTCAAAGGAAACATTTTGAGTGAAAACTATTAACATGTTTATCCTCATTTGCTAAATATGATGTATTTTCTTTTTCTATGGATTTATCTTTTTGTTGGGCTAATACATAGTGTATAATACTTCTTGCCCACTGGCAGTTCAGACTTAACATCTATTATGACTTGGCTATGCCTAATATCTTCTAGTCACAAACTTTTTAGCATCACTCTGTTTCACATTAATTATTAGTTATCAAAAAATAACTTAATTTTGGAAGTAAGGCTATCTCCTCCATTTCAAGAAATAAATATAAGTGGGTGAAAAGCTAATACCTCTATGATAAATCTTTGTGATTATAAATCAGAAAGTGATTTATCTGTACTAGTCAATTATAATCTCATTAAATCCAGACAATTATCTCATATATTACTTATAACAATTTCATGACATTATTATGATATCATTAATTCTAGTGAACAAGAAACAAAATAGAGGGGCTGCATTACTTGGAAAAAACTGTTTGCTGATAGTTGATAGGTAGAACTAAAGACATTAGTCCAAGTCTCCTTAGCTCAAAAATCTATGTTCTTACCCATACCATGAATATTCATTTTACATAGTTGGAAATTATCCTAACTATCCAATTATTGAAGAGCTTTTTATCCTGCTCTAATTTTTTTTGTAAATGATATAACAAATTTTTAGGAATACTGTTATCTGTCTTCATTTTATTATTACCTGATAATTATAATATCCATCCATTAGAGATCTCAAATAAATGCATACTTTTCAAATGGATACAATATACTGAGATCAGAATAATCCAGAGAGTCTATTATTAACTGTATAATTCCTTTACTTTGTTTGAATTTTTGTATTATATCTTGGGATAACAGGAATAAGAGGTAAATTTAAAGGAGTACATCTTAAAAGCTAACAATTCAAAAAATCATACAAATTTATTCATTGTTCATTGAAAAATCTTTATTCATTTAAATATGACAGATTTCTTTTCTTGGAGTTTTTTGAAGGATCATGTAAAGTCTTTAAATCTTGATATTAACTTGTCTAAATGCAGCTAAATGAAAATGATAATGTGAACTCAGGAGGGTTATCACCATCAGCACACTTTACTGTTTATGCTTGTCACTGTACTATAGAATAAATTCAATTTCCAACTTTCAGAATGATGAGCTATATTTTCTTTTAAAAAGATCAGTTTTTACGTTGGAAAGGCACTTTATTATTTTTCTAAAGGAACTCTTAAAGGGAATTATTCAAGGCTCTCTTTCCAGAAGACCCTTGAATAATATGACTATATGGAAAATGAGTAGCATCACTGTTTATATGTCACCAATTTCAGTTTCTATATTCTTGATGACATTAGCAGTTACCTCTCCCCTGCAGCAACTTTTGGACTGGGTTTACTATGTTCATTCAACAGAGAAAATCCTGAAACCAATGTGTAATTTTTCACTGAAAATATGAATATCCAAACAAGTAAAATTAATAAAAATGACTATCGGAAAGATTTCTACCCTGAAAAAAAAGCCCAAATAGAATCTATATTCATAATTTCTAAGGAAAGTGGAGTTTAAAAATGTACCACTATATTAAAAGTGATCTCTCGTGTTCTTCATATTTTCATTGTAGAGCACCCATGAAAACTATATCCTTGCCCCTGTATTTGAGTAGAAGTTTTATAATTGATATTGAATTTCTTAAATATTGAAATTCTATCCACCTGCCTATCTATACCTATGTTTTTTTGCTATTCAAAAATATGACAGCAAGTAATCTTGTTTAATTGACATAGATAGGCTATCTAGAAGGATACTTCTACTAACAGAAAAGCATGGGAAATAAATGATATTTTCAAAATAATTTAGAAATGTAAACCATCAAGATATTTAATTTTAAAAGTATTTTAAGAAATAAACTGCTGTTTAATTTATAAAACTAGCAATTTTGCCTTATATTTTTTGAAGTCACTGTAAAATATATTACTAAAATATTGAGAAAAGTAGGTACACAATTTAAATACAGATTTCATTAAATGAGCTAAAGGTTACAGATACATTCAAATATTGTTTGGCATTCTTTGTACAGAAGGAAATAATTTGGTATGTTTGTTTGTTTGTTTGTTTGTTTGTTTTGGCATGTGGAAGTTCCAGGCCAAGGATGAAACCCAGCCACAGCAGTGGCCCAAGCCACTGCAGTAACAAGGATCCTTTACCTGCTGGGCCATAAGAAAACTTCTCTACTGTTTTTTGTTTGTTTTCTTGTTTGTTTTTTTTAACCAATTGTATTTCTCCAACAATTTTTATGTTGTAGGAAGCATAATTGTTTCTAATTATTAACTACTTTGAGTGGATTTTTTAACAGAACTATTTAACTGAAAATACATTAGACACAATTTTTTGAATTTCCAAAATTCAAAACCGTGAATGAGAAGATCAAATTCTGATGAATAGGTATAAATGCATCAAAATGCCTAATTTTTTAAATGCCATATCATAACCCAACATGAGGTTGGTACAAATAAAATTGAGCCATTTGATGAAAACCTCTGCATAGAATGGATCAAAGTAAATATACATCTGATTTTTAAATGATAATTAATGTAGTTTTATACAGAGGATCCTTTGAGAAAGGAAGAAAAAAAAAGAAAATGGTAACGCATGACACACAGCAAAATCTCTTTAAAATACCACCATTGGATGGTATTCTACATTAGGTTAACTTCCATTCATACCTCATTTCTTTTATTTACCAAACCCCTCTTCCAGTCACTTATTGTTTCTCTCCCAGTTTGCTCTCACAGTTTCCTGATTCTTGCCTCTTTCTGTATCTTTTCTTCTTACCAAATACTATCTATACAAAGCTGCTACCTTTTATTTCTTAATGTCTTCAAAACTGTAAATCCCTATCCAGTATGATAGCAGACTGATATCTAAAGCCATAACAAAAAAATAGGAAAGGGATGGGAGGAAGAATTTTGATAATGTTGATACATTTAAACTTTAATATTTTTAGTGTCATCACAGGTAAAATCTCCTAATAGAAAATATTTATTACTGACCAAACCAAAAGCACAACCATTTATTTGTGATTGTTTTGTTTCAGATTTTTAGCCAAACCAATATTATAAGAAGTGTCACCTACCACAAAATTCTTGTGTAAATCCTTGAGACTCCAAGCATTTAAAAAGTGAACAAAAGTAACATAATTAATTTAACACAGGTCAAAGAATTCTTAGATTTATAAAGATTGCTTTGCATAGGAAAATCAATGGCCCAAAGGAAAATATTTACATGAATAAGAGTCATTTGTTCTTGCATATGAATTACTATTGATATAAAGTTTTTTTTCCCTTTTCTAGAACTTTTCATAGATGGTAATTATATAGAATGTTCCTATTTTTTACATTTGACTGCTGCTCAGAGTAACATTTTATATGTTCAGTACTTTATTCCTTTTTTTGCTAAAGAGTATCGAAGAATGTGAAAATTTTCCACAACTCCAATTTGTAGAGCCCATGTTTATGTATTATTGTGTGCTGTGCATAGAGGTAAATGTGATTATGTAGACATGGGTAAATATATCTGTATTTATCATATGGGTATATGGGAGTTCAGTATGGTTTTCTTTCTGTTTTTTCTTTGTAAAGAATCTGTGTCCAATTGAATGATATTTCACCTTTACAGAGTATCAAGCGATTCTGTATGTGAATGGCTTTGGAGTCTTCTGTTTGTTCTACTTGTTCTATTTTCAAATCTACCTTTAGGTTGATGCCGCATTCTCTTGATTATTGTGGCTTTTGAGTAAATCTTAAAATCAGGTAGATGAGGTCCTCCACCTTTGTTCTTTTTTTAAGTTTTATTGAATTACAATTGATTTACAATGTTGTTATTATTTCTGCTGTACAACTTTGTTCTTAATTTTCAAAAGTTTTTTTGATTTTAAGTTCTTAAATTTAACTCTAAGTGTATTTTTTTTTTAATTTTTGTATAATGACTTTATATCCCATGACCTTGCTAATTAGTTTATTTCTAATGGGTTCCTATAAACTGCTTAGGATATTCACAACAGTATTTCATATGTATGGATTTTATATATGTGATTGTTTATTTTATGATGAGAGATTTTATTTCTTGTAATCTGTATGCATTTTCTTTGTTCATCTTGCCTTATTGTACTGGGTGTAGACTTCAGCAAGAAGTTAAATAAAAGCATTAGTGATAATCATTGTTTTATTTTTCAATCACTTAGTGTTTTTCAACTATTAATTAGAGTGATTGTTGCTGTCCTTTATCATGTTGTCTTTTATCATGGGGAGGAAGTTTTTTTTTTTATTCATAGTTTTCTGGTTGTTGACTCTTTTATTAATGATTCAGATTGAGGTTTTTTAATGTTTTTTGATTGAGTCTTCCATCATGAACTATCTGTCTTTGCCGTTTTTTTTTAGGGCCACTCCCGCAGCATATGGAGGTTCCCAGGCTAGGGGTCCAATAGGAGCTGTAACCTCTGACCTACACCACAGTCACAGAAACTGGCCAGATCTAAGCCATGTCTGCCACCTACACCGTGGGTCACTGCAAAGCTGGATCCTTAACCCACCGACCAAGGCCAGGGATCAAACCTGTGTCCTCATGGATACTAGTCAGATTCGTTTCAACTGAGCCACGATGGGAACTCCCCATAAAATGTCTGTCTTTATCTATGGAAATATTCCTTTTCCTGAAGTCCACTGTTTTTCCTGATGTTGTTATAGCTGCTCTAGTTTTTTTTTTATTAATTAGTGCTTCCATGGTATATCTTTATTTTCCCAGTTTTTATGTTCAGTCTATATTTATAAGCAGCAAACTATGTGATAGTAACTTTGTTTCCTAAGTATATACATCTGCCTTTTAATTGTAGCATAGAGTAGCAGATCTAGATGTTATGAATAGAAAATAGACCTGCAATAGATATTTCTGCTAAATATACAAAATTCCCTGTCCTTTACATGCTTGTACATTCAAGTGAACTATATAGCCTTTTACTCTCAACCAAGTAGTAAATTTAATTTCAAGTGAAAATGTTTACAAAATGTACCATGTTCATAAAATTATTGAGATGTAATATCAGTCTAAGGACTTTTCAGTGCAGAATTATCTTTCTCATTTAGTATAAAAATACGAGTTGTGGAATAATTTCAAGGTATTCAACATGTCAACCTCAAATAATTCAGCTAAATAAAATCAGCATTTCTTATATCTCATAATTAAATTCTTTCATTATCTACTAAAACTCATTCCAAAAATATAAATCCAGTTATATCTACAATAGATACAGTAAAATATTTCATAATTTAAAAGTACTAATAAAACATTCTTTGCGGTTATCCTAAAGTGAATATTTGAACATTGCACATAGAAGAGTTAATGGAAATAAGTATAGTTTTGTGTGTAGGTTTCATAAAAAGATAAACTACTTTTTAGTGTAGTAGTTTTTTAATTCAGTGCACCTTTAAGAAGAGCTTACTGGTGTTGCCTTCAGTAATTTTTGTGAACTCATATAATTACTGAATCACATTAATTTTCACAATTGCTATTGTTTTCTGACATAAAATCTAATGATTCATAAACAACTAAAGCATATGAAGAGTCTTAATGCATGAAATGTAATGTACAATGCTCATTAGTAATAGGGGAATGCCTGTTTTTCTGAATGACAGTGTATGCTCTCCTAAAATTTTTTAAAATTCGAGGTACAGGTTTAGCTATTTAAATGGCTTTATTAAATCTCTTAGTCCTTATAAACAAAGATTCTATTCTCATATGGAAAATATTTCACTTTTTTTGTTAAATCTTAAGATTAATTTAACAAAATGTATTCATATATTTTTGTTTGGCATTTAATCTGCAAAACACTTTAATTTGATGTTTTCATTTTAATGATAAATTTAGCTAAAAATTAGTAAGCAAGCCACTCAGCTAACAACATTTATTTTCCAGACATAGAAATGATTGTGTAATTTGAGAATTCAAAACAATCTAAAGTGTTTCCCCAATAATGAAGCATATCCCACTATTTTAGATCTATCATGACATTTGAATAACTGTATTTAAGAGCCAATTGTATTAGTTTAGCTCCCAGTATGCTTAAATAATTTATTGATACAAGCAGGATGAAAAAAAAATAGTGATCAAAATTTACAGGTAAAAGTTTGAGGTGTAAGCTTTGATAAGTACTAACACTTTAGCTACTGAGAAAACAAAACTAAAAAGTCCCTCAAGGCACTGCAGAATTAGCATGGGATATTCCTAAAGCCATCTCTGATTAGAAGTCCAGGAAAAATACAAGTATTAATGGTTACATCCTTACTATAAGCAAAAACTTCTGGCCTAATGGCACGTCCTGAGGACTGTTTGACTTTTGCAGGGTTTTCTGAGCTGGCAAGAGTTTAATTCTAGTGAATAATATGAGCCAACGTTAGGATGAGAACTACTATTTTAATTGAATAAACATCTCCTTTGTTTCAGAAACATCATTTATTACAAATATCTACTTTCAAGTGTAGTAAAATGATACCCTTTCACGTTATCAGTGTCAAATTAGTGATAAATTATCTGGAAACTTGACACCAACTACCAAGTTCTCCTGTCGTTAAAACTGTGCTAGCAGTTACTGGCGTGAATTCCTCATGTTTCTTATATTCATATTCAGAGTCAAATACAATTATAATATAGAATAAGAAAAAAGGCAAAGTTAAATAAAACACCTTCCTTCTTAGCAATACAGAAATCTCAATATCTATTTTCAAATAGCACTCTATTCATCAATACTTAGATTACTAAAAAAGATTAAAGAGGATTGAAAAAAAATGTGAGCACTCGTTACCTAAAGGTAGAATATTTCATATCCTAATAAGCATTTTACTAAGCATCAGGGAAAATAATCCTAGGCTCATGACTAGGAAAAAACATGCATTTTCATCTAACCTAAAAATATTTCTTTGTTATATAGGAAGCTTCAGTAATAAAACTTATTTTGCTGTAAAATATGTAAATTATTGCAAATTTCAGATTCAGGGCAGGAAAAGTTTTTCTGAATCTTCCCCTCAACATGTTAGGTAGTCAGCTAGTAATTATTTAAAAAAAAATATAAACTACGACTCATTGTCCTTGTATTAAATTTTTTTGTAGACCCCTCTGTGAGTGCATAAAAGGCTTTTATTAATATTTGCCTTTTATTTTAACTTCATCATCACTGACTCTCAAAACACCTTTATGGGATGAGCCAACCAAGTGGTTATTATACACAGTTACAGATGAAAGAAGGAGGCCCAGATAGGGTAATTATATCATATTATAAAAGACAGGATCTGGACAATCTCCTATACATCACTGAAAAATGGCCAAGAAAGAATTTCTGTATTTACAAATTATAGACTTTCTCTTCAATCACAGTGCAAATGCAAAAGAGAAGATAAAAACTAATTTTAACTAAATATGAAGGTTTACCAACAGGGGGAAGGGTGTTGCAGGGTGAACTGATACGAGGAATTTTAAGGCTCAACTTTGCAAGATGAGAAAATTAAATCAAGTGTCAAGGAAGATTGATTATTCCATGTCTTCTTTTGTAAACAGTGACAACAAATAGTCACCAATAATGGCTAAGTAGAAAATTTGCTTACTTATAATATTGTATTTTGTGATATTTAAAAAGTTGATTCAATTTTTCTAATATCATCTAAGCTCCCAGGTCTGATGCAGTGCCTTGAATGAGATGAAAGAGTGGAGTTTAAAATCCACTAAAGATTATACGAGAGAAACATTTTCCCAGTTCCTTGAACTAAGATCTAGCAATTGTCATGAACATGGAGAATGATAAGCAACCAATCTATTTTGCACAATTATCTATCTGGTGGAGAATATACTGCCTCTAATCCAGATTGTGTCTAGTCCATGCAAGTGGTTGATTCTGTTACAGATATTTCCTTCTCAGTTTACTAAACCCTAACAAATTGTACTCTACCTAATTACCTGTCTACTGATAACAGTATTAGTTACCTAAGATCCTGTTCCTAGACTGTGGTTAGCACTATTAGTTACCTAAGATCTTGTTCCTAGACTGTGGTTAGCACTAGTCTCGATGGGTGAAAAACCAGTCTTAACAGGTGACACAGGGACAGAGTTTCCCCAGTACTCTTTAAAAACCCTGTGTCATCAGCAAAGCAATCTCACTGGTGTGTAAGAGATAAGAAGTTAATAAAAAAAAAAAATAGTGAAACAGCATGATATGCAGAATAAGTAGAATCTTAAAATGGAGAACACACTCCAAAGACAAACTTTATTCCTGCCCCACAATCACCAACCATCTTTTTGAAAATAATTCAGAAATTCTGACTGCTAGATAAATTCTCCAGGAACTTAATTATTAATAAATTTTAAAACATCGAGCAAACCAAATGAAACACTTGCTAAAAGTGTGGAACTTCTTTTCTCTCATTTGTACCTGCATTAATACTTAGATACTCTGAGCCAGTTAACTAAACCATCTAAAACAATGAGTAAAGATGACTCAATTAAGAACAAAATAAAAATAAATTTCCATGGAAATAGAGAGTTGCATTTACACAAATGCCAAAATAATGTCTTATGAATAACATTATTATAGTGAATACAAATGAAATCATGATTTGCCATTTACTTAATTTGTGCTATTAAATGCTTGAGAAGAATGTCAGAAGTGTTTTTGAAAATGCTCATTAAAATGATTTATTATAATGATGAGGTAGAATTAGTATTAGAGGATTAATATGAATCAGGCATGTAATAGGGAAGGATTACAAGGGAAAACTGTAAGGAGGGAAAAATATAACCCCAAAATATAGGTATTCTACTAAAATGTCTTAAGACAATTATATAAAATTTAAGAGCATAAAGTTCTGATAAAGATAAAACATATAACGTAAGCATTCTTTCCTATAAATGTGTATCTAAATTTAAAGCATAAGTATTTATAGTTTCATATTTTAAAGATTTAATGTTTAGATAATAGTAATGTAGCTACCGAAAATATGTTGCTATAAAAGAGATTTATATTTTTTGACACTTTATTATTGAGTATTGATTTTTATACCTTAACAATCTAAAGAATTTATTTTCAATATTTTAAAAATATTTTAAGCCATAATCAACACTCTTTATTTTAATACACATTTTTAATTTGTGATGCCAATGTCTATTGCCCTTTATCAGGAAAGTTTTTATTCTAAAATAGTATATTCTGTAAAACCGAAGAGTTTTACTTTCAGGAGGCATCTTCACAAGCAAAGTTAGAAGTAAAAATAAAAAATTATCTGCTGAATTTGGCTCACGTATTTTGAAAAGCAGCTTATGCAAGCCAACACAAAATTCTTCTATCAGCTGCTGGAATAACAAACATGTTTTCAAACACTGAATGTTTTAATCCCATTTGTCAGGTTGTTAGCTTGTATTTCCAAATCTCTGATTTAAACTGGCCTATAGAATCTCTGGTTAACTAAAGTCTAACAAAAGAAAATGAGTCTCTGTCACCAGGCTGTTAAAAGGTCAATGAGAATGACAGCTTCACCATCTCAATTGCAGATTTTCAGCTAAAAGCCAACTGATGTCAAGGTTAAGTCAAAGCTGAGACCTCATCATAATAAACAGATTGTCAAAACAGCAGCACTGCACAGCTTAAAACAGGAAACATAGGAGCCAAGTTTTGTGTAAACTGGGCATGACAGAGAATAGGAGGGCTATTAGAAACCCAACCTACTGCTTTGTCATTTTAACACTACTCTTTTGATCTTGGAAGTTTGTTGGTCTTTCCTGTGTAATTCCAGAGAGAGACATTGAGACAGAAAAGACTGTATGTTTATGTTTTCATGGTTTTGAATTACCTTATTCATTTTTATATCTTTTAAAAAACTAATAGAAACAATTAGAAAAAATAGTAGAAACAAGTAGTAGAAATTTGGCAATAGGGAGTTCCCATTGTGCCTCAGCAGTAATGAACCCAGCTGTATCTACGAGGACAGGTTCAATCCCTGGCCTCACTTAGTGTGTTAAGGATCCTGTGTTGCCATGAGCTGCAGTTTTAGGTCTTAGACGTGACTTGGATCTGGCATTGCTTTGACTGTGGTGTAAGCTGGCAGCTACAGCTCCAATTTGACCCCTAGCCTGGCAGCAACCATATGCCATGGTTGCAACCCTAAAAAAAAGACGGAAAGAAAAGAAAGAAAAGAAAAGAAAAAAATCTGGCAACAGATGATAGAATCAACAAATGGAAATTAAATTGATGGTGGACATGCAAACTAAGGACAAAATTGTTTTATTTGCAACAAAACAAATAAGTATAGTTCTTTATTAAAACTATACCTTAGACATTAGATTCTGGGACAGAGATATAACTTTAGAAAGAAAATGAAAAGAATTTATTACTTACTGTTGTCAGCTTGCTGGATTTTTATTATGAGTGATCACTAAACACTATCAAATGCTTTGCCTGTGTTATTTTTATTTTCTTCTTTAGAGATACATTATCATGTTGAATTAGATTAACTCTTAGGATTAACCAAGTAGGATTATCATGTATTATATTTTTAATACACACTATATTCAGTTTGTTTATATTTTGTTCAAAACATTTATATCTATATCAGGCTAGCCTCATATCCCTTTTATCTATTCTCTGGAGGAGAATTTATCTGAATATAAATAATATAACATTTAAATATTTGGTAGAACTAGAATTATTTATTTGAGCATCCTGTGTTCCTTGGGACAAGATTTTTAAACTACAAATTTAGTTTTCTTGATGACTAGGACTCTTTCTAGGGTGTGTTTTAGTTTGCTAGAGCTGCCATAACAAAGTACAACAGTCTGGATGGCTTTAACCACATAAATTAAGTTCCTCCCTGTTCTAGAGGCTGAAAGTCCTGAGATCAAGGTGTTGGCAGGGTTGATTTCTTCTGGGCCTCCCTCCTTGGCTTATACACAGCCTGTGTCCTCACATGGTCTTCTCTTGATGTCTCAAAAAGATTTTAAGTTAATAGAAGATACTACTGAGAATAGGCTTGTGGATAAATTTTCAGTTATATATGAGGTTAAATTATACAATTGCATATGAATGTGTGAAGTTAAATGCTATAAACTTGAGAATATTGTGAAGTGAGACATCTTGTATCATCATATGTATACACAATAAAATAAAGAACAGACAATATATATTGAGGTCATATTATTCACCAGGTTCTGTTCTGGGATTTTGAAATAAATTAGAGCATAAAAAACAGAACTTCCCACCTTTATGGTGTTTACATATTTATAGTACCTGGGAAATGTAAAAGTATAGATGGTTAAATAGCAACTTGGATGCCCTATGTGTGAAGGCGAGGTTATGTTGGGAGAGTTCCAATTTTAAATAGAATAGAAAGTTCAAGACAGGACTGACAGAGAAGAGCATTTTTGCAAAGATCTTCACAACTATCATAAGAATCTTGACTAATAATTTTAAAATAATAACATGATTAATTTTAAAACACATAAAAAGGGAATTCCTGTTGTGGATCAGTGGGATAAGAACCTGATATAGTGTCCATTCTGTGAGGGTGTGGGTTCATCCTAGACCTTGCAATCAGTGGGTTAAGGATCTGGCCTTGCGGCAAGCTACCATGTACGTTGCAGGTGCAGCTCAGATCCAGTTTTGCTGTGGCCAGTTGTTGCAGCTCCCATTGGACCCTTAGCCCTGGGAGTGTCATATTCCATAGGCACAGCCTTAAAAAAGAAAGAGAAAATAAATAAATAAATAAATCACTTAAAAAACGAATCTTGGATGAAAAGGGCTATATATATGTGCAGATATTGGTTAAATTAAACATATTAGAAATTAACGTAGGGGTTCCCATTGTCGTTCAGCAGTAATGAATGAGACTAATATTCATGAGAATGTGGGTTTGTTCCCGGTCTTGCTCAATGGGTTTAGGATCCGGCATTGCTGTGAGCTGTGGTGTAGGTCTCAGTCGCAGCTCAGACTCTGTGTTGCTGTGGCTGTGGAGTAGACTGGCAGCTACAGCTCCGAATCAGTCCTTAGCCTGGGAACTTCCATATATTGCAGGTGTAGCCCTAGAAAAGCAAAACAAAAACAAAAACAGTTAATGGTAGGTGATGGATATTGAGTGTACATTTCTTTCACCTTTGCAGAATGTTGAACATATTAAATAAAATGTTGGAAAAAACATAGAGTCTTCTCTGTATACATATATTCTATTTTACACGTTGTTCCTTTACTTTCTTTGTTTTCCCTTTCTCAGCCTTTAGGCCTATACCTCTAAAAATTACATATGAGAAGTTACTTTAATCTTTATTTTTTGTTCTATTTTGACAACTGTTGAGTCCCAGAATCATGTTTACTTTTCTCACATGACTTTGTACTCAGAACTTCACATCTAAACATTAACATTCTATATAACTTTTCTTGCTAAATTTTGGAACGTGGAGAAGCCAGAGGGAAATCCTCAGATAAAGTCATACTGGAAATAACATTAGAATTAAGTTTGCATATCAAAAAGGCAAGAACACAGACTCTAGAAATGCATCATGTCTTTTTGAAATATGTACATAAATATCTGCCTAGCCACTACCAAATTATTATCTAATTCCATGAAAGGAACAACTTCAACAAGTCAATGACAAGATGTCACTATCCATTCAATTGGAAATAAATATTTAAAATTCTAATTCATAATTGCATTTTATAGATGTAATGATACCCTTAAAGTTACATGTGTATATATTGTTCTCAATTATTATGTTTTCTTTTAAGACAGTAACAAATCCAAGCTCCCTTTTTAAAAAGTTTTATTCCTATACCAATGCATTTCCTACAGTTAAAAAGACTCTAATTAAAGAGAAAAATCTCTAGGGAGTTCCTGTTGTGGTGCAGTGGAAACAAATCTGACTAGTATCTATGAGGATGCAGGTTCAATCCCTGCCCTTGCTCAGTGGATTCAGGGAGCTGGCGTTGCTTTGAGCTGTGACTCATGTTGATGAGGTTGGAGATGCAGTCGTAGATGTGGCTTGAATCTGGTGTTGCTGTGGCAGTGGTGTAGGCCGGCAGCTATAGCTCTGATTTGATCCCTAGCCTGGGAATTTCCATATGCCACAGGTGCAGCCCTAAAAAAGCAAAAAAAGGAGAGAGAGAGAGAGAAATCTCTAATTTTCAGAAGTTGGCTCTTGTGACTGCAAGATACTTTGTGTCTGTCCCTGGTACATAATAGGTGTTCACTTTTATTGAACTGCTTAACTAAATCATCACAGCTCAAAATATGAGGTATAGCAATCCAGCAAGTTAATGCATATTGATGTTTCTCTTTCATTACTATATCCAGATGTTACATTATAATAGTGTGCAAGATAGTGTCTCGTCTTTATTTTTTTTTTTGTAATTTGTTTTCTTTCCTATCCTTCCTATTAGCACAATGGATTTCAATGATTTTAGATGGAAGTTTCTCAAGAGAGTATGGGGTGCAATCACATTTTCATGTTTTTAGGCTAAATTTCTTTATCTTCTTTGAACTTCAATATACTCACCTGTAAAAAGTGGATAATTACATTACATTGATCCTGTGAAAGATTGGTAAGAAGCTATAGTATAAGGGTCCCTTCTAGGAATTCTGAAGGGTGGAAGATTTTAATGAATTCCATTATTACATTGCTAAGCACCACTCTATGTAAGTTTATTGTGTGATAGAAATTACAGGGTTTTTTTTTTCTTTTTAAAACTTACCTAGTCATTTTTCATAATAAAATATATTCAGATGTTTCAAATGCTGTATTTTCTTTAAGATCTTTTTTTAATTATTTTTCTTCCATGTTAGTATTTATTTATCTACTTGTTAAACATGTGCACAAACTCCAACAAAACATTTAGATAATTTCATACCAAAAATTAACATTGTAATGCTTTTTTTTGACAAATATCAATACCACCAAGTGTAACAACACACATATTTATAAGCTATCAATACCATTAGCAGCACAGAAAAAAATAATAAATAACATTCTTTTTTTAAAATGGATGAACACTTTCCGATCTATTTGATATTTACATTGTAATTATGAAACCAATGCTAAACTTTAAATAATAGACTGAAATTTTGAGCATGTCAATTTTCACGTGAAATAGTGTTGGTAGATAGAAACGGCAGGGAGTGAAAGCTGAGACACTCAATAGGAACTACTCTTAGAAGAAGAAAGCCACCTTGTTCTCAGAGCAGCCCATGTCTAGTGAATAATTCTGATCAGATTTTAAGTCTTGGCCTCCTTGTTTCAAGATCCTTCCTAGCTCCCAAGATGAGTTTTGGACCAGCTGAATCCTTGTTGCTACAGTGTACAAGTTCCACTCCCAACCCTGCCCAATCCTACTTCTCCTCAGTACAGACCTTTCTGATAAGAAAACCTTTCTCAACAGATTACCTTCGCATTGATCTCAGGTCCTCTGGGCCTATCTTCTGAGGAACCAAAGATGAGGGATTCTGAGTAAAAACAAACATATATTCCTAAGGATTTTTAAAATTACCATTATGATTTATATAATAATTGATAACTACAGTGATTTTCTGTTTTACCAACAATTTTCAAGAAAGTGCTTTGGTTATAATTTTAACTCAGTGCTGGGAGTGTGGCCTTCTGTGCTGCTGTAATTTCACTAATTTCCTTGTATGCATAATGTATTAGTCATAGAACAAACTCATAATATAATGAACTAGACAGTGTAAGAAGGCACACTTAACGGCTTTTCTAACTTGGGTTAAACATTCTGAGTTAGGGCATATTTTAGTAGATAAACATAGGATACATGCTCACCTTTTAATGATCTTTAGTATTCACAGATGGAATTCTACAAATTGTTCATGTTTGAAAATCAATCTCAATGAAGAACATTTTAAGAGACAAGGAAGGGCACTACATAATGATCAAAGGATCAATCCAAGGAGAAGATATAACCATTTTAAATATCTATGCACCCAACATAGGATCACCACAATATATAAGGCAACTGCTAACAACCTTAAAAGGAGAAATCAACAAGAACACCATCATAGTGGGGGACTTTAACACCCCACTTACA
>PVHT020000009.1:3428176-3521919 GCA_004024745.2 Catagonus wagneri
ACATGTGGAAACTAAAAGACACAATGAACCTTCTTACAGAGCAGACAATGACTCACAGACTTTGGAAAACCTTGGTTTTTCAAATAAGACAATCTGGGGGGGGGATGCACTGGGGGTTTGGGATACAAAATCTGTAAAATTGACTTGTGATGATTTATGCACACCTATAAGTGAAATAAAATCCATTAAGAGAAAAAAAGAAAATCAATCTCAAGACCAAGACAAGATGCAGAGAAAAAAAAAATGAGCTCCATATTTATATTCCTCAAATCAACTGAGCAATCTCTGTAACCATTAGGTAGCTTAAGAAAAAAAAAATGCTATTTACTTCTGATTTCCTAGAACTTAAAGTGCATTTATAAATTGCTGTTTTAAAACTTATAAGAATACCCTAGGAAGAAAATCTCATTGTTATGCTGTCAGCACTCAATTGTAAGCTGTGATGTCAAAGACCACATAGTTTTTTAAATTGCTAGGAAGTGCAACACAAAACTAATAAGTGATGGGAACATCAAACGTAATAATACTACAATCCGATTGTTTGCAAAACCCAGTTTTTCTCAGAAGAAGAAAAAAATTACAGGTGAGCTATTACAATATTAACTCCTTAACAAAAATATTGCTAAATAATAACTTCTGGAAATCTTTTGATTTTACATTTTTCCTTTCACACTATGTGATTCTGTACTCCATTTCACAGAACAATGCTCCACTGAATGCTGTCACTCTCAAAAATGGTCTGGTAGCTGTCAGTGACTTTCAACGAAAGCTGGATAATATATACATATCTTATTTTAATGTGTTCAAAACACATGGACCTTTTTGGTGTTAGGAATGAGTAAAGAATGTACCATACCATAAGGTGAAGCATGGCTCATGCTGCGGGGCCAAGCAGCATGAAACTATATACCTCATTAAGGATTCTCCTGGTAGCAGCTGGCCAATGGATCATGGAAATGAATCAGAAATATTAGGCTTTTTTATTTTTTTCTTATTCTCACTTTCTGCATTCACAAACAACTATGAGCAATTGGAGTCCACTTTTCAGTAGGTAGTATTTCACTTCTCTGCTTTTAACTCTATAAGTTTCTATTCTAAAATCATATGCCTGAATTCATGCATTTGTTACAGATAACAAACCCATTTGAAGATCTTTTAAGTTGAGTATCTTCCAGTAAAAATGGATGTTAGGAAATGCACTTTTTTTAAGTGGAAAAACTCCCTCAATTGTTTTGAAGTAAGTCAAAGTACCCTTATTAAAAACAAAATCAGCACAGGCATTGTGTGTCTTTCTCAAGGAAACAAAGCAAGACGATAAATCAGAGTAGTATTTAACCTCATTTTTAGAGTTATAATGCTTTGTCTCCCCAGACATTGCAAGAGAAAATGAACAGGGATTGAAATTAATTAACTTGTAGTTCCTGAGAATCTTTTACATAATACCATGCAATGCTGGTAATTCTGGGGTTGGATGTATGTTATTTCTGAATGAATATACCTCAATATGATATTCTACTATTATGCATAAAAAAAGTGTCTATAATGGAAAGGGGGAGGGAAACTTCATGGCATCAAAAATGTAAATTACTCATTAAAATTAGCACCTACAATTAGTTGGAGTTCCATTTCAAGATAAGCTTGACTCATGACCAATAGATAATTTATTTTTGTTTGTAGGGGTTCAGTATTGCTTACTCCAGGAGTTCCTTTTGTGTCTCAGCGGGTTAAGGGCTTGATGTTGTCTCTGTGAGGATGCAGGTTCAATCCCTGGCCTTGCTCAGTGCATTAAGGATCTGGCCTTGCTCCGAGCTGCATCCGGTGTTGCTGTGGCCATGGCCTAGGCCACAGCTGCAGCTCTGATTTGACCCCTGGCCCAGGAACTTTCATATGTGGCAGTTGTAGGTATGGCCATAAAAAGGAAAAAAAACTATTACCTACTCCAGCCAACAATGTTAACCAAATGAATGACTTAACTATATTTAATTGAAGAGTAAGATTTCAGTCCTGTTTATTTTTGAGGGTACATTTTAGATTCTTTGAATACAACTGACACAATTTGTATTCTCAAATCATTATGAGGGCCTTAACAGTCAAAATAAAACTACCTTAAACAAAGAAAAAAGAACTAACCAGCCAGTCAACTGTATAACCAATTGGTGGAGCTTCTACTACAGGGAAAGTAGGTTTAAAGACTATCTGGAACTGTTAAAACATAATAATTGTCCTACAGTCTTTTATTTCTAGAGTGATTTAGGCCTTGGAAATCCCTGTCTAAACATTGATAGAGTTCAAGATGAAAAATAAATTTAAAAAGCAATATATTTTTGAAATGGATTGAAAAAATAAAATAGAAATGAAGCAAGATTGTTACCTATTATTCTAAAGTACTGGGTAATTTTACATATCAACCATGTGATGTTTTCTCTAACCAGCAGACTCACTTCATACATCATTTTTGAGGTAATCATTTTACACAGTGAAGCAGGACTATTTATTTCACTTGAATAGTTGTGATTTAACTTTCATTTCTGTCAGCGTTAACCTTTTTGCCTAGATGAATTTCTCAGGTTAATTATATAGGGCCAGATTTTCCTCATTGAAAATGCCATTGAAGTTTCTCAAATCATGAAAGTTAGTACAAGCTAGATGAAACCTATTAACAATCTTTCTCGAACTTGTTCATATTTCAGTCTTTTTTTTTTTAATTAGCAACATGTATAATTTCAAATAATGTTCCTCCACTCTTTACTATAAAACTGTTCTTTTGTGTGTGTGTGTGTGTGTGTGTGTGTGTGTGTGTGTGTGTGTGTGTCTTTTGTCTTTTTAGGGCCAAACCCGTGGCATATGGAGGTTCCCAGGCTAGGGGTCTAATTGGAGCTACAGCTGCTGGCCTACACCACAGCCACAGCAATGCCAGATCCGAGCCACGTCTGCAACCTACACCACAGCTCATGGCAACCTCGGATCCTTAAGCCACTGAGTGAGGCCGGGGATCAAACCCGCAACCTCATAGTTCCTAGTTGGATTCATTTCTGCTGTGCCACGATAGGAACTCCGTAAAACTTCTTGTCATGGTCAATGGTGACTTGCAAAATGACAAATCTGAAGGCCATAACACCTTTTTTTTAAAAAAAAAAGGTTTTATGTAACCTGCCCATGGCATTTAATGGAGCTGACCCCAGTTTCCTTCTTGAAACACGTACTTTCTTGCTGCCTTCTATTAATGGGGCTAGTCGTACCCAGAGCTTGGTTTTACACTGTCCAGTTTATTTTTTTTCCCTCTTTTTGGCCGCATCTGCAGCATGTGTAAGTTCCTGGGCGAGGGATGGAACCTGAACTACTGCAGTGTCAAGTTGCTGCAGTGACAATGCCACATCATTAAGACCTGAGCCACAGGAGAACTCCTGACCCTGTTTATCTTTAATCCTACTAAAGGGAACCTTCTTAAGCAACATGATTCAAAATAACACCTATGTGCAGGTACCTTCACATTTATCCCTTTCCAACTAGAGTGCCTGGAACTCCAGCCTCATATAACTAATGGCCTACTTAACAACTCTATCTTATTGTCAAGATATATACATTTCGTAAATGCAATATGTCCAAATTTGAATTTCCAACTCTTACTGTACCACAACCCTGTTCCTTCAGTATGCCACAGTCTATGCAGTTGCTCAAGTTCAAAACTTAGAATTTATTTTTAATTTATCTTATCTCTTAGGTCTCATGATGTATTTATTTTGAAGATTTGTTAGGTCTAGCCTCAAAGTATAAACCTAGGTATCCAATGATACTACTTTTTGAACTGCAGGTGCTTTAGTCAAAGCACTGTATGATATCAACTGAAGCAATCGCTTTATAACTGATTTCTCTGATTCTGTTATTGCACCTGTATAGATCAATTTATTCACAGCAGCCAAATCTCAGACCTGCTTTGACCATTTTTTTATATCTTGGATACCTAAAATTCATTCTGACTTTTCAGTTTTGAGAGTATCAAGTCTGTCTGCCTGAAAGGCCCTTCACCTATTTCTTCATGAGGCAGACCTCTTGTTATCCAAGACCTAGCTCAAATATTACCTTGTCAGGTGATATCACATGCACTCATTTTATTCTGTGCATTACATTGGAATTTATAATTTTGTACCCTTTTATTGTCTCTCTCACCTATTAGAATCTAAACCTATCTCAGTAGTCTTGTTCTCAACCCTATCCTCAGTCCTCTCAAAATATCTGATTAATACAATGTGTACTATACACTAGATATTTAGTTTTCAAATAGATAAATCAAGTGCTTTTTTTTATGCAAACAGAAAAAAAATCACCAAATAAGGGCTAGAAATCGTACATGTTAATCTGTTCTAATAATGACTAGTTTTTCTCTCATAAATGTGTGCAAATCACTTCACTTCTCTGTGCCCCAATTTTACCGAGGAATTTGGTTAAATCGTATCTAAGCTCCTTTGCAATCTTTATATCTCATTGACTAAAGGAGTATATAAACTATAATATTATATTTATTTAATATTTTATTTAATTTATCTGCCTTAGATTTGAGGCACAGCAAGGGATTTCACCACTTAAGAAAATAAGAGCAAGTATACACCTAGAAGAGATAGAAATATAATATTCCAAAGTTCTGATTTGCCAGAGGTATCTTATAAGCATTTCTTATTAAAAGTTGGGAATCAGAAACTCTTTTTTTAGCAACATATTCAGACCAACTCTGATTCACTAGCAATAAGCATTTCATACCATGTTGCAATCATTATCAAAAGATTTGATTTGAACACACAAATGGAAACTTCTTTTGGTTTTCCAATTGCCAATTAAGTCATCTCTATTTCCATATGTTAATCTCCATCTTTTAGTCAGCTTTGTTCAATGTTCTTCCAAGACCAGTCACAGAATATTTTTTAAAATAATATATAAAAATAATTACAAATTTGTAACAATATGTCTCAAAGTATTACACAGGTTTTAATATTTTACCTCTACCTATAGAGGTTACCAGTGACTTTTATACCATAAAGGGCTCAGAAAAAAAATATTGTATATCCACATATGGTAACAGAACCAGTTTTAGAAAAGAAACTATCTTAATACACTGGGAGCATCTTTTGTTATCCACTTGACAGACAAACATGCATAGAAATTCCTTCCGTTACGTTTTCTATTTAAACCCTCAGAAACAGTCTAATTTCCAGTTAATCCTAGAAACAATGTCAGTAATATGATCATGATTTTTCATGATATGGTAGAATAATAAAAATGCTTCAGAGTTCCAAAGACTTCTGTTTGAATTCCCTTTGTAACACTTAGAATCTTTGTAGAAATAGAAACCATCAATTTCATTTTCTAGGATATTGTGATAGGTGCAATACTATATTGTTAAATGCTATATATCTTATTTTATAATGGATATAATAAAATTCAGAAGCATGTATTAATTCCGTTATTATAATCTTCAAGAGATTATCACTTATTTTTAAATATCCTAGATGTTATCATGATATTTATGATACAGATAAAAATGTTTTTGTTCTTAAGATATAGATGTTGAGGTAATTAGGGGTAAGGTATCATGTCATGCTTGGTGCAACTCACTTTCAAGTGGTTCAGAAAGAAAAGAATGAGAAAGAAAGCAAGCTAGATGAAGCAACTGTGGCAAAATGTCAAAAATAATTTTAGTGAAGATTATGGTGATGTTCATTGTATTCTTTCAAAATTTATTCAAAGTTAAATCTTTCACAGCAACCACTTGGAAAATGGATGATATTTCTAGCCTGATAGTACACATAATTTAGGTAACATTGTAGTGTAAAATGGAAACATTAATTTTAGCATGAAACACTCCCCCTTCTCCTTGTCAACCACAAGTCTATTTTCTATGTCCCTGGGTCTGTTTCTGTTTCATAGATAGGTTCATTTTGTCATATTTTTGATTCTACATATAAGTGATATCATATGGTATTTGTTTTTCTTTTTCTGGCTTATTTCACTTAGTATGAGAATCATTTACATTGTGAAGAAGTGATTAAAGGGAGAGAAGATGCTGTCTATGAAAAGCTATTAGAAAGTCACTGCAGTGTTTGGGAAGCTATGACAGAGATGGGGAAAGTGTTCTGCAGTAACTGATGATGTCAGTGGTGATGAACAAATGTGAACAAATATAAGAAATATCTGTCAGTCAAATATGATAGGACAAAGTGATGGACCGAATATAGTGAGAAGAAAAAGTATTGTGAAATATGAATGCTAGATTCTAGCCTTAAGACATTGGTTGCATGGTGATGTCATTCATTGAAATAAGTAAAAAATGAAGGATGGCTTTAGTAATTTAGGATATAACTGTGTTTGCACCATCCAAAAGAATGTGTTGAAAAACCACATCTGGGTAATTGGGCAAACCCTTAGGATATAGGTCTGGGCTGGAGATAATCCTCTGCAATACATAAATATTGAAGCTTGGATGCAAAGTGTGTTGAATTCCAATTTGAATTTTGATTTTGAGACTTAGTGACTGTAAAGTTAGAAGAGTCAGTTATCTCCTCTGATTCAGAGATACTCATCTCTAAAACACGGACTCAAAATAATATATAAGCTAATAAACTTTTTTAATTTTAACCATTGCTGCATACGAGACAGAACATAAAGTCATAAAGCGAGCAGAATGACAGGGTTTTTTTGGCATTTTGCTTGGTTTGGTTTGGTTTACTGTATATAATGGCATTCAATGATCGCAGAAGAGTGAGTGATATTTAGAGTTAATCTCTTGGAGGAATTGTTAGAACCTGATCTCTATGTGGCCATCGACTCTGTGTAAGGGTGAGGTGGTAGCCTGTCTCCCCAGCCCATCCCAGAGGCAACAGTGAGATATCCAAAAGCAAATATGAACTTCAACACTTTCTTTTTCTTTCAGGACCAAGCAGAAGAACAAACAAAACAAAGAGAGCAAATAAATTTTTAATCTTTGTTTATAGTTCATGAACTTTATCAGTAGGCTTTTTAAATGTTAATTCCTGGTCTATTTATTCATGGTTAAATATAAATCTAACACACTTGACTTTCTTATCTGTTTGTATACATTTTTTTAAAAGATTAATTTTTAAATTTACAGAAGAAAAGGATATAAAGCACTGATGAAGCCTCATGTAGTGCGTGCTGAAAATCTGACAGAAGAAACAGAGAGAAAAACTTAACTATAAGACATGAGAGAGAGATGTATATATATGTATATCAGTTTGGGGCCAGCTGGTGAAAGTATAGTAGAAAAACATGGTAACTTATTCTGCTTAGAATATCACTCTATAAAACAAGTTTAACACATGGTCAAATCAGTATTGTCAACTTACTCTTATGTAACAAGTAAAAAAAAAATGAGTATTTCCTAGGAAAAGAATATATTTGATTTCCTGATTTCATTCTTGTCGAGCACTACATTTCCTTTCACATTTTATACTTAGTCAAGCCAGTGTAATTAATGTCACATATTTATTCTTACTTCATTAGTGACATTTACACCTGCACTATTAAAAAAGGTGCTAATGTTTTATTTATGATTTTTTATAGCCTTACTTATTGCCATTCACGTTATTCACATTTAACAAAGACAGAAACTAATAAAAGCCAGGTATTGAGTATTATTTATTCTTGTCCTTGGCACAATAACTGATTTAATGAAAAAAGGAATAAAAACTTAGTAGCAATTACTCCAATTACATTTACCTCACAATATAGACAGAATATAATGTAGTCAGTTTTTATGCTGTGTCCTTCATGTATTCACATCACAGTGAAAAATACACAGAGCTGTCACTAAGCATAAGTCAAGCTGAACAAATGGATTTTTAATTTGCTCTAGAAAATACAGTCAACCCACTGTACCTGATCTTACATGGAAGGACATTACAAAGACATATAAGAGGTTAGAATGTTTAAAATAGTGGACTCAAGGATATTTTGTAGGCGGAAAAGTAGGTATTTAATATGAAGCAATGTAACAAACCCACGCATCAATCAACAAGAATACTTGGCTATGAAAACCCTTACTAGAAAAGAGGCATAATAAAAGAAGTACAAATTGAATGCAGATCAATATGCCTTAAAAAAGGCAATAATAAGTCCTAAAGAGATTAAAGATTTAGATTAAGAAAAAAACCTGAAATAGTAGAGTAGTTAAGTCCATGCAGTTGAAAATCGGGATGGCTGATTATTACAGTGATTAATCCTTTGAATCTGATTGAGGGCAGTAACAAAAAAATGGCAAGTGCTTTTAACATATGGGCCTATCTTGGTTGTGACAACTGTCTATAAATCAATGATGCATGAAAAAAGAGCTTTATGGAGGACTTAATAGAACAAAAGTGTTTAAACTGGAGTTATTTAAAAATGCTATCATAATTTGAGGACATTTAATATATTATGCTCAAATATGTTCTTCTCCAAAAATGTGTTATTTTTACAAAGGCAAAGGAAGACACTTTGTTTAAATTTCAGCATTTTCTATCAAATGATTTCCTTAATCCTAGGATGTACAAAAATGCACGGTGACATTGATATAAAATGCATGTTCAATAAATGAGTTATACGGTTAAGGCAACATGGCAGGTATTCTACATATGTTATCATATAATAGTTAGCTCAAGATGGTTATTATTTCCATATGCAAATGAAAAACTGGGGTTCAGATATTTTTGAATTGTCTATTAGATGTCATGAAGCTGTTTTAATCCAGATTTTTTTACTTCAAGTTGAATGCTCTTTAACCCACAATTACTTTTTGAATGTACTGAATTTTGGGCTGAATTGTGCCCCTCCAAATTCATGTGTTGAAGTTCTGAGCACCTCAAAGTGTGGCTGTATTTATAATCAGGGCCTTCAAGGAGGGAATTGAGTGAAAAGGAGTCTGTTATGATGATACCTAAGCTAATCTAACTGGTGTCCTCGTAAGATTAAATTTGTATATACAGAGACACTAGGGCTCACATACTGAGAAAAGACCTCTGTGAGACACAGTGAGAAGGGGGCCCATCTTCAAGCAAGAAGAGAGGCCATAGAATGAAACATAACCTGCTGAACCCTTGATTTCAGACCTGTAGCATCCAGAACTGCCAGAAAAGACATTTCTGTTGGTTAAACTACACAGTTTGTTGTATTTTGTTAAGGCAGCCCCTGCAAACAAATATACCTTCTGACTTGGGAAACAGCTAAAATGTTCTTAAATACTGTACCTTATTATATTCAAATACTTTCTGTTTTTAATGGCAGTAGAAAGACAGAAAACTAATTTTGAAATCTTTCAGATAGGAATTGAGGCTCAGCTCTCTAAATCCTATCTTTTTATTCTTGGTTAAAGAATTCATCTTTATAAGCTTTGCCTTTTATCATTAAAAAGAAAAAGTAGGTAATATACAGGCAGGGCTGCCCAGGCCACCAGACCAAGTCTTAGAATCCAAAAGTGTGCTATCTTTTACTCACTATTTGTCTCACTTTATAGATTCTGGCTCAAGGTTAGCTGGATCATAGGCTCTGGATCAAAAACCTTATGTCAGCAAGTGAAGCTGGCATATTTCTTTTTCTAGAAATTACCCTTGTTTTCCTGCATTATTTTACTCTAAGACTGTGAAAGAAAGTTTTCTCTGTTATAGCATAAAAGAGTAGGAGGTAAAATTCCTGACACATTATTACCGGTTCATCGGTAATAATGAATTTATTTCTCACAACATTAGGTAAGACATTTGAGACATAAATAACCTGGAATTCCAATGATTTTTCTCTTCTGTTAAAATTATGTAGGGGTGGGGGATGGGGAGAGGAACCACAGCAGCCATTACAAAGGCTTTCTTTCAAAATAAAGACCTCCAAGTAAGAAAAGTAGATGATGGGGCAAACAAAATAGAACAAGCCCAATAATAAATTCAGAGAAAGAATAATTTGCCTCAGTTTATTAAAAAAGAAAAAATTAACACAGATGAGCTTCGTGAAAGAACTAAGTTATTTGATAGATCCGCTCTAGTCAGTGCCAAGATAGGAAGATACAACAGTGTTATAGATTCTAAAACAAATAGTACACAGAATGACTGATGAACACTAAAATCATTTAAAATATGTTGAAAACCAGAATACAGTTTTAAGTGTCAGCTACTCAAGATGAGGATAAAAGTATGCCTCCATCTTCTCTAGGAAGTACTCCCTGACTGACACAGAATCACCCAGGTCACTGGAACTCCTTCCTCCTGGCATTGTGTCCTGGTCCCTTGTAGTGTGGTTCACCTTTCCCCCTTCACTTTCTCACCCCAGCAGAGCCCCAGCTGTGCCACTTTGTAGCTCATGGGTTTCCCAATGGGATCTCTCAAAACTGTACAAATATTTCTGTTGAGACTCAGTTGGCATTTAGTAACTGAATGTTACTCATTGTACATGTTAAAAAATAAAGAACTAAATTCAAGGAAAAATGATGGTTGTCCTTTTAGTAGTATTCCTAGAAAACTCTAAGGTTATAAGTGCCTCTATGTATTCCACAAAAGGGAAAAATATGTAAATTATTATTGAAGATAACTTAAATAAGGTAAAGACTATGAAAGTTTTTATTCACCAAATATTCTATATATAGAAAAGGCATAAGTACATGTTTGTAAATCATTTTGCAAACTATATTAAAGAACAAGACTCTCCTTTAATTATAAGAAAAACACTACAAAGGATGAAATGCCTCTGGAATATTTTACATGATAGTTAAAACTATATAACCGACCAAATGAAGATAAGATTATAAAGATTATAGATATGCCAAGATTATAGAGAAGTCTTTCACAATTTGATTTTGTGATAGGTAAGATAAGTTGAATCTGTGCTGTTTATGTAATTTCTTAAAATCTTAGATCATTTAAGTGCTGATATGAAGTTTTCCAATTAAAATGTCATCATATTAATAAATTAAAAGCACTCTTATAAAACATAGTTTATCACATTGTTTTCAATGAGGAAAATGGGAAAAAGCATTGCTTTAAGACTGACTGATTCTTCAAAATTAAAAAAATATAATATGTGAAATAGAATTGATTTCTAAAGCACTCTAAAGCATAAGAGAGCTCAATGGTATTGTAAAAGGAAACCTAGAGTGAGAGTTATGTCCTTGTATCTAACTCTGGTTCTACCATCAGTTAAGTGACAAGGGTATGTTTTTTGACAGTCACAGTCTTTTCATCAGTAACAGAAACAAATAATTCAATTACATTACAACCCAGGCTTGTAGAGCCAATTCCCACTTCAGTAGACTATATTATTTGTAAAGTTATCTCCACTTTCAATCACAAATTTCTGGCTCTGAGCTGATTATTTTAGCCTTTTGAATTTCATCAGAATTCAAAATTACCGTACATACATAATAAAGCAAAATATAGTTCTTAAAGTTGTTCTTCAGTTGAACTGAAAACAAGACATCACCAATAAGAGATTATTTTTACACAAGAGGAATAAGTTTTTATAAGGAATTTTTAGCCCTTATATGTACTTGACTATAGTAACACTTAATCTTCTAAGAGCTTTGAAATTTTGTATATATAGATTATATTTTATAAATTTTAAAAATCAAAACTACACTTTGTTAGTGAATATAACTTTTAAAAAAACGCAATATGTTATAATTGTTTCTAGAAGGTTTTTTGGTTTCGATTAAATAAAGAAAATCTCTTTATACGTTGGTTGTGTATATAAAGTTTGTACTGTGCCTAAAAAATTGTTACAAATTTTGGTTATCTAGATAGTTACTACAGTATTTAATTGTGGATTACATGACCAGGTTTTACCTTTAGAATCCATTTTATTTTCCCCTATACATCCTTAATTTGTGTTTGGAGGGAGTCAGAGTTTCATGGTACCTTTTCATCTTATTTGAACTCTTTCAGAAATTTTTTGAATGCCTTTGTTTCCCCCTCACCACCACAGAGCCTTATTTCCAAACTCTCTTATGCTTTGCTACAAAGATATTTAATAACCCATCTCATTCATCTGCTCACAAATCTCCAGTGTTTCCTTGAGGCTTGCATCAGAGTCCAAACTCTGTGCTATACCTGTGATCTGGCCCTAGTACATCACTCTTAGTCTCCGGTTACAACCTTCTTCTACCTCACCCATGGCTCCAAAATCCATCCAAAATAATATTTAAAAAGCTAATGGAGTGATATTTAAAGAACTGCTCCCCGGAACTGCTCCCCAAGTGCACACACACTCCCTGAACACACACACCAGTCACATAACCATAGTTAATTTCACCTCTGGCCCTAGTACATCACTCTTAGTCTCTGGTTACAACCTTCTTCTACCTCACCCATGGCTCCAAAATCCATCCAAAATAATATTTAAAAAACTAATGAGTGATATTTAAAGAACTGCTCCCCAAGTGCACACACACACCCTGGACACACACACCAGTCACATGACCATAGTTAATTTCGCCTTCTTCATTTCTCAAAATACTCTTCCTTTTGTCTGTTATTCAGACCACAGTGGATTTCTTGTCAGTTTCTAAAACTACCCTTAACAAGACAAAAAAAAAAAAAGGAGTTCCCTTTGTGGCGCAGTGGAAACGAATCCAACCAGGAACCATGAGGTTGCGGGTTCGATCCCTGGCCTCGCTCAGTGGATTAAGGATCCGATGTTGCCATGAGCTGTAGTGTAGGTTGCAGGCATGGCTCGGATCCCATGTTGCTGTTGCTGTGGCATAGGCCAGCGGTTGTAGCTCCGATTAGACCTCTAGTCTGGGAAACACCACATGCCGCAGGTGCGGCCCTAAAATGAGGAAAGACAAAAAAAAAAAAAGTAAAAATAAATAAATAAAACTACCCTCAACAGTTTTTCTCTCCCTACTTCTTTGACGTTCTTACACGTGTACACTCACTCATCCATATTTGTGGCTCAAAATTTGACACAAACTATAAAACAGAGCCTATGTGAACTCTTTCAGTGACATTTGCTCTAATTATTGCTGAAGTTTTGCTCCTGTAAGACTTTTTATTTTTATAAGCAAAATATAGAGCACTCGTTATTTTTGATATCTTATTTTCGACATCTTATTCCATTGTCCCCATAAGAGGTAGTAAACATTTTGAAAGTAGAAATTATTCCATTCGTTTTCTTTTTTTCTATGTGGTAATACTTCAAGTGCTTAATGCATGAAAAGCAAGTACACATAATATTTATCTGAAATAATTACAGGATCCCATATGATTTTATTTTATTTTATTTCTTTTATTTTTTATTTTTCTCTTTTTGACTTTTCTAGGGCCGCACTCTCGGCATATGGAGGTTCCCAGGCCTAGGGGACTAATTGGAGCTGTAGCCTCTGGCTTACGCCACAGCCACAGCAACGCGGGATCCAAGACACGTCTGCAACCTACACCACAGTTCATGGCAATGCCAGATCCTTAACCCACTGAGCGAGGCCAGGGATTGAACCCACAACCTCATGGTTCCTAGTCAGATTCGTTAACCACTGACCCATGACTGGAACTACCCATATGATTTTAATACAGTATATTTCATATATGTTTTGGAAATCAATAAAATCGAAAACTATTATGGAAAGTCTGTATTTCATGTGAACTTATATTTTATTTGGAGATGTTGCAGTGACTTTGACATCAAATGAATTAAATTCACTAGAAGACTAAAGAATGTACCAGAACTCTACTCTTTGTCCTCATTAATTCACATAAGTGTTAGCACCACTGGCTTTTAACTATATCTCCAGATCTAGAGACACTCAGAAGTTAAATGTCAAGTACCTCAAAGCCAGACCAAATGTTCTCAAAACATTTTTTTGTACCTCCAATCTCCTGAATCAACTGTCATTACTCTCCTCTACCTAAATCATAAAGCTCTGCTAAAACGCTAGCCTTCAAATCTCTCATAAGCCAGTCCGTATGTCTCCAAATTTATCACTCACTACTTCCCTAAGTGAATTCCTTACTTTAGAAAATTGATTTAATTTTCCCCATAAAATACGCTGCAAATCCCTGGCTCTGCTCCATTGTTTACTTCATTCCTGCCACTTGGAATGTCCTTGCCTTTTCTCTCCTCTCATTAAAGTTGAACTCTCCATGGAAATTTCACTTAACTGGGTAATCCACAGTGATGTTTCTCTTCCCCAAACTCTTATTGAATTTATTACTTGAACTACTAATTAGTTAAATAAACTATGAGCACTACATTGCAATTCAAACTTTATTCCCCATGGAAATGCTTTTTTTGCTCAAATTAATTTTTAGTAATAATTTTTATACTTTTTAACCTACAACCTCTTCAACGTGGTGCTTAATATATAGCTTTAAATATGTATGTGGAAAAATGTAAACACCTGGTTTAAAACATCTGAAAATAAGATTATTTCTATTTTTATTTATTATGTGCTAGAGATACTACTGAACTGATAAGATATGGACTCCGTAATATTTTAGAGTTTATTATCTAATACAGCAAATAAATAAATGTAGATAAAGTAATGAATGTCATAATGGATGTGCTGTAAGCTGTATTAAGACTAATTTGAGTAAATTTCATAAGTTTGAGAGGGAGGACATGCACGTGAAATTTTTAAGTGAATCTGCAAATGTAGTTTATCAGACAAGTAAGAAGAGAAAAACATTTGTTTCAGAAGTATCAAAAGCAAAAAGAGAAGGACATGAACAATCAAAGGAAATACGGTTGTTTTGTTCATAGAAACATGTATCCTCCTCCTATTATTAGTGCATTGTCTGGCACCTAGGTACTCAATAATTGATCACTGAATGAATAAAATGGTGATTACAAGAGGTCTGTGCAGGTTCCAGATAAAAATGAACTCCCAGACTTTTGAGCTATACTAAATTGTTTATAACTCATCACATTCTTATCAGATATGTATCTCCATTTAATACATTGAAAAACTGCAGTCCACAGAACTGATCTTGCTCAAGTTATAGGTAGGAGGCAGAGCCAGAATTCATATGCAGATTTATCTAAATCCCTACCTTGTGTCTTTGCTATACATCATTCTACCTTCTCAACTTGGAATTGTAAAAGAGGATGGGGTATATAGGTAAATACATAAAGCCAGTTTGTTTATATTGAAAACAAAGCCTAGATTTAAGAGCAGGTAGTAAGAATCACATTGTGAAGGGCTGTGACTACCAAGCTAAGGCATGAACTTTATTTTTTATACTATGTTAAGCCAATGAAGAATTTGAAGGGGATTTAGGTATGTTACATATCACCATATAAGTTGTGTGAAAGAAACTAGTGAGGGAAGTGATTTGGAGGAGTAAAAAGTTAGGAACGTGTAAAAAGCTTTGAGGATAAAAAAATAAGCACTGGGGATAGAAGGAAAAGGGAAAAGAGTCTTGCTATTTAGGCAGCAGAACGGATAGGACTTTGGGACAGGTTGGCTGTTATGACTCAGAGTCCAAATTTTAAGGTAAATGTCCCAAGTTTTAACCTATCTATGTGGTATTAATGTTAATTTAGGAATAGTCCAAGGTGGAGTTATAGATTTAGTGTTTCAAGATATGTTAACTTATAGGGGATGAAAGGATATTAGAGGACACTAGGGAAATTTTAGTCTGTATTAAAGGAGAGTAGAAACAAAGATATTAGTTGGGAGAATTAGGAGTATATAAATGGTGCTTAAAGCAATATAGGCCTAGATGAGTTCATCCAGGGGAGAGTATAGAGAAAAGATACTTCGTGACTGTCTAGATTTTAGGCGCTCTTGAATAAATTCCTAAAAAGCGTAGTAACAGGTAGAAACAGAGAGCTTATGATTTCATGAAAGAGAAAGGTAGAGCATTTCAAGGCTGAAATCATGAACAGAGTAAGTAGCTATAACTTTGTTAAAAGCTGAAATGAAATTTAAAAAAGTTTTAGAATGCATTAGTAAATAATGATTGAAGTGAAGTTGTAGGAACATAAAAATGAATGCTGTAGATGAAGTCTAGCTATAGGTAGAATGTTCTTTCAAGTAACTTGCTTATAAAAATAGAGAGTAAAAAAGGAAATTGTCAAGATTGGTATTAGAAAGATAAAGAAAAAATAAAAAGTATAACCTCATGAGCATCAATCCGAACATAATAAGTAATCTAAAAAAAAAAATATATGTCTAAGAAATCCTAATTTGGTATCTAAGTTTTCAAAAGCATGACTGCTTCTTGCTAGTTCATCAACTACTAAATTTTTACAATGGATAAAAATACTGTTAACAACATCTTTGTGTTACTTATTTCATTAATACATTATGTTATTGCAGAGACATTAATGTTCTTTTTGGCTCCTCAGAATCTGAACCTCCTTGTAATGCATGGGGAAGTCTTCACCTTAGTTGAAAGCAGAGTCTCCTTAAAGGCCAGTGTGCAGGAACTAGATTAAGACTCAGTTTATGGCCTGAGCAGGCCGTGGACATTCATTCAGGCAGGAGCTAGTGACACATAAAAGAAGTCATAGCAAAAATAGCTATTTGTGGGTAGTGGTGGTGGCAGCAAGTTCAGGTTTCCAGAGATAGTCCTGGTGATTGGTGTTTGCTATAATATTCAGTCCAATAGCAACTACATTGGCCACAGAAAGAACAGTATTGTATCTGTCAATGATGCAACAGTTTTGTATTATAATTCCCAGGATTGTTTTAAGGTGCCTCAAAGCCAGTTTTTCCTGAACTCTTTATTTCTCTGAAATCCCCATTTTATTTCTGCTAAATTAGTTAAACCTGGCTTAATTTACTTGAACCTAAGAAACTTAATCATTTTTCCCTTTAAAATTAATAGGTTATTATTTGAGAAGTTTTAGGTTTACAAAAAAAAATTGAGCAGAAAGTATAGAGTCCTTATATCCTTCTCACCACCGCCATCTCCACCCCAATCCACTTCTGTAATTAACATGTTAAATTAGTATAGCGCCTGTTACAATTATGGAGCCAATGTTGATCCTTGCTATTAACTGAAGATCATAGTCTAAATCAGGGCCCACTCTTTGTGTTGTACATTCTGTGGATATTGACTGATATATAATGACATGTATTCAACACTACAGTGTTATATCACATAGTTTCAATGCCCTAAAAATCCCCTGTGCTCCGTGTATTCATTCCTCTCTTCCTTCTGGTGAATCTCTGCCAAGCATTGAAATTTTTACTGTCTCCATAGTTGTCTCTTTTCCAGATTGTCAGCTAGTTGGAATCACACAATTCTTAATATTTTCAGATGAATTTTGCTTAGCAAAATATATTTAATGTTCTTCCATGTCTTTTCATGGCTTGACAAATCATTTTTTGATATAGTTGAATAATATTCCATTGTCTGGATGTACCACAGTTTGCTTACTCATTTACTATTGAGTGACATCTTGGTTGCCTCCAAGCTTTAGCAGTTACAAATAAAGCTGCTATAAACATTCATATGCAGGTTTTCGTGAGGATGTAATTTTTCAACTTATTTAGGTAAATACCAAAGACGGCAATTGATGGAACTAATCCACTTTTTTATACTGGGTAATAAATTAATATATTTCTATAAATAAAAAACTATGGAGGAAGGGAGATAGAGTTGATTCTCATTATATCCTGTAAAGTCTTGGAGAATATAGAATTAGCTGTTACTGAATAATTGCTTTTAAAGGAAATACAAGGTTAGGTATCTGATCACTACCTTTTTGTCAACCAATCAATGCATAACCTTTTGTTATTTGTGCTTGTGTTTATAGACCCTTATTTTATATATATATATAAAATTATGTAGACATACACACACACATAGTTGATTTGTTAACAGTGAACCCAGGTAACAATAGTAGTATAACTCATATCTAAAAAGTAAGACCATCTAATGCACCTAGTTTCACCAGAAGGCAAATTTCTGTCTACTTGTGCTTAGGTTCGAGATAATACCTCAGCACTATTCTCAGGGCCATTTTAAACCATGAAATCACTAACAAAAAGCACAAAGATGCTAAAAATTTGGCACAAAGAGACCACAATAAGGACACTTCTTTATAGTATGAGAGCTTCAAACCAAAAAGCAGAACAATATCTTTTTCATACTCAGAGTATAAGCATTGGGTGACTCAAGTTTTTCACTTTAATTATTTTTATTTTCATGGCCACGCCAAAAGCACATGGGAGTTCCCCAGGCCAGGGGTTGAAACCAAGCCACAGTTTATACCTGTGCCATAGTCGCCACTATGGCACAGCTGTGGCAACACCAGATCCTTTAAACCACCATGCCGGGCTAAGGATCGAACCTGTGCCACCACAGAGGTCCAGTCCACTGCAGTCAGATTCTTAACCCACTGTGCCACAGTGGGAACTCCAAGTTTTTCACTTTCTGTGCATGTTTGAAAATTATCACAAAAGTGCCGCAAGTATTGATTCGGGGGGCAAGACCGTTTTAATAAGTTAGCAAATTCACAGATATAGAATCCTTGGACAATGAGGATCAACTCTATGAATTGCTGGAAAATTTCCCTGATTTGTAACACATGTTTTTCATTGTATACTTTTAATGTGGACTTTCTCTGGTAAAAATGTTCCTATCCATTATGGTTTCTGGAAGGAGAATGTTGCAGTATTTCTTTTAAATTAAGCAGAATGAGAGATTGAACTGCTTCATTAATATTGAGTATTTATTTCGATTTGAAGATTTATAGCCAATAATTTTATACTTATTACCAATGACTTTGTAATGGTGCAATCTATGAATATAATTTCATTTTCATAAAATGGTATGGTTTTCATAACTATAATTTTGTAAATAATGAGTCATTATAAATCAAATATTTAGTAAATTAAGAGGTGCTATATGAAATTTCCATCATAACATGTCCATATAAATTTGGTCCGCACGTTGCTAAATAGTTTCTCCAGTATATTTTCTAATACAACCATATTATTGACTTAGAATTTTTTTTCAAAGAGCTTTCAAATTTCCCACAAGTTTATCATATACTGAAATATTCAGTAAAGTCAGAATGATGTAAACTATCTATAGGACTTCTAAATGCTATTATAGATTACATATATCCACTTAATATTACTAAATTCAATTACATCATTGAATTCTCATCACAAATTTGATGAAGAAATTATGACTCAAATATATTAAATTTTTTGGCCTAGCCCATGGCAAATGGAATTTCCTGGGCCATGGATTGAACCTGAGCTACAAGAGTCCAATCCTTAACCACTATACCAGTAGGAACTCCCACAAATATATTAATTAAATTCCCAGAAGTCATATGGTTAGATAATTGAAAACCAAGCTCTTTACTTTGTTGTTCTGTTTTTCTACATGCTATATTACTTCTCTAGTACACGGCCCTTGTACTAGATCCTGTAACTAGTACCATTTAGAGTTCACTGCCATCGTTGGTAGTTTAGTAGAGAATTACAAGATCAGGCCTTCACAAAGGGTTTATTATTAGAATCGTATCTACAAATTTAATCTGAATTACATATTCTTAACCTGAGCTATATATTCTGAATTTTAAAAATAAGGAATCTCAGAATCAACAAAGGTGGTCATAGAGTTAAAAAATAGAATATCAAAATTTTCAAAGAAATTATGCTGCACTCGGCATTGTTTAATTATAGTACTCAAATATTCTTAAAACTGAGAAATACCATTATTATTAAATAATATATTGACATATTTGATTTTTAAAATAACGGTGTATTTTAGAAGGGTTTGATGAAGAATTTAAATTGAGAACCCTAACTTTTTTGAGTATCTAATACTTAAAGATTCTGTGGTCATCCTTTAAGTGATAACCTCTTCTTTCACATTAGCACTTAAAATGTGATTTCTTCTTTTATGACTTGCTTCAGATCTTCTGCTTCCAGAGAGATTAATCCTATATAAGGTAGAGATATTCTAAACCTTTGACAGTTCTGCTGAACTTGTTGTTTCTCCCCCTAGAGTATTATGGTAATATACTCAATTAGCTTTTTTGTCCCAGATTTCATGGAATAATTGCTAGAACATTATCTGGTTCTTATGAGTCGCAAATTTTACTCTTCAGAGAATGTTTTCTGTACATTTTAATACTTTTTTTAATGCAAAATAAAAAAATAAATTTAAATCAAAGCACAACTAAGAGTTCCAAACTTCAAATTACTGATTCACAATTAAATTAAGCATATAAAATGCATAATATTTTCATATAATAATTTCCCTATTCATATCCTATTAGCACAATTTTACTAGCAGTTTTCTCAATTATCTTTGACCAACATATGTTACCAATATATTTGTGATTTTTCAGGCTGATTGAATTATCTTCAGAGGCACAATTTTATTGTTAAATGTTATGTTAATTTGCAATACAAAGTATATTATAAATTGAATTTCAATGAAAAAAAGAAATTTTGATGAAACACTTCAATGGCTATATATACATACATTAACGTCAAATTCTATTTGCATTTGTCATTCTAGAAAAAAGCATCAGCTAGTTGATGTTTAGTGACCCTCTATAAAGACTGGTTTTCAAAGCCTCAGTAAACACTACTTTTTTGTAAGCAGGATGCCAACTTTATAAGCCATAAAGTTTAATATGTTTACTTATTAATGAATGAAGAGAGTTTAGGGGCCCAAATATGCCTAAACAAGAATAAAATACATGATCCTGTATAAAGGAAGATTTATCATTTACAAAAATAGTCTTATTAAATTTTTTTTTCTTTTCAAAGAGCTAGACAGGAGAGCCTCAAGAATGTTAAAAACTTATCTCTTTCATTTGTAGAAAAAAATATACGAACTTGTAAAGGAAGGATATTTTAAACTTTTATAATTAACATCCATTTTTAATTAGTATCACTGTTGCTTAGGAAAGATGAAGACCTAGAGAGAGTTCAAAAAGAGATGAACTATCCCAGTGTAATTACCACAACTCCCAGCAGGATCTTCTCTCATCTGATTAACCCCACAGCAGGAGAGTCATTCCAGCACACAGCTAACTGCCATAATCATGAGAAAAATAACAGGGCTGAGAAGATTCAAAAAAGAATTTCCCTGACAGTTAAAATTAAGAATGCAAACTTCTTTATATTATGAGTTAGTTCATAATCCCAAACACTTCTAGAAAAACCAAACCAATAGTAAGGTCAAGCAATTGTAAATACATTTAAAAGACCTGGGGGGAGACTGTTTCAATAAAATAAAACAGGTTGTGTAAAACAGTTTTATTCCTCTCATATCAAGGAACTATTTTAACTACCAGTTGACTCTTCTGTTGTGTTTTATTGGCACCTCTAATCAAGATACTGATTGAAATTATTTCTTCAACAGTTGATATCATGGATGTTACAAACTGCTTTACAGAGGATTTGAGTTTTTTCTGCTGGTGCACATTTATAAGAGTTTGTAGATATTTAAATGTATATTTGATATAAATGGCGTTTATAGCAGTCATGGTCACATTGTAGTTAATGTTTTGCGCCAGGTTAGTCTTATATTACTTGAAAGTTCACTGCAGAAGATTGTTTTTTAAGTTATCGGTTTTTATTTTTGTTTTTGTAAATCCCGTGTTTTCTTGCTTATTTTCTGGATGTTTACCTGTCTCTCACTTTTCATTAATTTTAAGGGTGACAGTTTTAATGATGTGTTTCAAGAGTGATAGTCAAAATATTTAACAAGTGTGAAATAGGCATTGACCATTTAGAATAGATACTAAACAAAACATAATGGGCAGGGCTTAGTCTACTATAGTAGTATGTATTGGCTGAGTTCTCACTATTCATGCTTAGGGAAGTAGATCTACCTATATAATCTATATATTACTCACATATTTGTATAATATTCCTAAAGCAAAATCAGAAAGCAAACTAGGATAAACCGCAATAAAAATGAATTTGTTGATATTTTGGTTGGGTCTGTGACCTCACAATTCAGAGCAAGATGTAACTCAAACTAAATGAAATGTTATCGTTAACCTGTGTGTCAATTCTCTAGGGCTACTGTAACAAGGTACTGCAAACTGTTTAGCTGAAAATATATATATATTCTGTCACAGTTCTGGGGCTAAATGTCCCAAATCAAGTCATTGACAAGGCTCTGTTCTCTCTGAAACCTCCAGAAGACAATCTGTCATTTGCTCTTAGTTTCTGGTATTGGGCAATCTTTACCATTGCTTGGCTTGCAGCTGTATAACTCCAATATCAAACTCCATCATCACGTGACATTCTCCCTGTGTATTTCTATCTCTGTGTCATATCTCTTCTCATAAGCACACCAGCCATATTGGATTAAGGGCCCAACCTAAATCACATCTGAAATGACCCTACTTCCAAATAAGATCACATTCTGAGGCAATTGTGATTAAGAGTTCATCATATTTGGGAGACATAATTAAAGCCATAACACCTTACTTACTAATAAAACCTTGCAAAATAACTGGCTTTTAGCCATTACAGACATCTTCAAAGATTAACAACTCGTGTGGAATTTCTAAATCAATATATTATTAAGAAGATAATGCATTTGTAATCATATGAAATTGATGGCTAACATAATACATGAATTACTCTTAAGAATAGTTTCTTTTTCACTACACTGTAAATTACCCTGCACAGGTCTTTAACCTTCCCATACCCACCCAATCTTTGCTGAATACTCCCTTTGCACTACATCATAACTAACTTTTTGAATTTCTTGCCAACATAGGAGGCTCAAGGTAGGGCCCTGTGTGCTTAATGTTTGTAAATGAAATGAAAAGATAATCTTTCCTAAAAGAGCAACTAGATTTTATATGGGATGAGACAATGAACTAATAATATAATCCAAGACACTATAAAGAAAGTATATATGAGTAATAATATTATAAATAAGGATATTTTCATGGAAAGAAAATAACTGTTGAGGAGAGAGTTTTAGATGATAATTAATTAAAGATGTTGTTCCAGGGGAAATTATAAAAATATATATATATATATAATTTTTTTAAAGATGCAGAAATTACAGAGGTAGCTGTATCTAAATAAATAAAAATAGAAGGACATAGAAGAATCATTAAGGGAATAAAAAAGCTAAAAATGTTATATGAAAATGAAGTTGAAGACAGGTGGAAAAGAACTTTTTTAAGAAAAGAAGTCTTAGGTTTAAAGATGTTAAATTTTACCTAATTACTTTCTAAGACTAGATGCCATACTTGTTCCAAGCTATGTGACTAAGCTTTGTGATTATATGGTTCACATCAACTGCAATCAGCCATAAAAACTCTAATGAGAACCCTAGCTCAGAAACAAGTAGGTTTTCAGAGGATGATGCTAATTCAGATAGAAGTGCAAACTACACAAAGCAATCATCTTAGAAATGAAGAATTTTGCAAAACATCAACAGGTGCAAATCATTCATGATCGTATAGAATCACACTGAAAAAATCATCTTCTGGAGAAGAAAAATAACGATTTCTGTAATGATAAACTTTCCATATATCTTTGAAACAGATTTTCACTGAAGTATTTTCATAAATATGTACAGACTGCATTTTACTAAAGGAGGTTGTTAGCCATTGCTGAACTTGGTGAGCCTTTTAAAAAATAACAATTTCTAGACTTTGCCTAAAGAAATTCTAATAGGCAGAGTTCATCAGTTTTAGAGTTTGATATTTATTTTATAATTCATTGTTTATATATATTATTTCATGAAATCATAGCTTATTTCATATTTTTAATACCAATAACTATATCAGACAGAATAGGTTAAGTTGTGCTGCCACAAGAACCATAAAAATTTCAGTGGTATAGTAAAACAAACTTTATTCCTCACTCCTTCAAATTTCAAAGCGTGTCCCAGCATATCGCTCTTCAACTCTCCTTCATTTGGCGGCTTGGTATTTTGAGAGGCATTAATATGTTTTCATGTACATCCTAATATGGGGTTTCAGGATCACTCGGGCAACAGAAAAAAGCATGGAAAATCATAGTATATTAAGTTATTTCTTCCCAAAATCTCCCAAAATACTTTCATGCACAGTACATTGGTCAGAAGGAGCCTAGTTTTACCCAAATATGACAAGAGAGACTTTATGTATCAAGGATACATTTACTTCTGGAATTGTTTCTGGATTGTAGTTGGAAGTATTAGTTCTGATCCATTATTTTGTTTTTTTTTCTTTAGGAAAACTAGTAATACAAATATTCACCCTTCTTTGCTTGTCTTTTATCTCAAACACTTTTGTTCTGGTCCTCTATGCTTGTTTTTATGAATCTCAGATTACTCCCTTGATTATTTTCCTGCCTTGATTCAATATATTTTTTAAATGTTCATTCAGATCTATTCATCATGGGTACTTTGTAATTTTCTCTTCATTCCTGATAAAATTTTGTCATATAGGTATTTATTTTCTGATTTCAACAAACTTTCATTTTCTTTAATCCTTTTGTATGTATATTTTTAGATTTCATATTTCTTTTTCAAGTCAATATTTCATATTTCTAATAGTTTTGGGAAATTCAGTTCAGTTTGCGATGTTTTTTGAGTTCTTCAGCTTTGTCGTTCATTTATTGTTGAGATTTTCTACCAGTGGAAAAATCTGTATCTTACAACATCTGAATTTTTGCAGTATTTTGTATTGCCATTTTCTATTTATTTATTGTTTTTTATTTAGAATAAATAAACTAGGAACTTCCAGGGTTCCTAGTTGCTGTTCCTTCTTCTCTCGGTTTTGCCCAATTCTGTGTATTTTATTATGTGATTGTGAGAAGACAAAGGAAAAAACATCGGTATTGTCTTTTTCATTTCTGAAAGATACTTAACTTCCACCTCTATTTCCTCATTTTCTTCACTCCATCATCTCCAAGGTATGCCATTTTTTCAGATTCTCCCCCAGAAACACAGCTTCTTCGAAGTCGACATTATCATTCCACACATTTCCAAGCTTTTAGTTCATGACTAAAAGAAATTAACTGAATCATTAGTCTATGGCTACTATGACCTAAAGATTCCCAGTCTGTGTTCAGCATGTTTATACCTAATATTTCACTTTCCCTTTCTGACAATGATTTTGTGTGTTTCCTCTAAGTTCTCTCTTCTTGTCTGTTCTTTGCCATGGAATCTTTCCAGTATCCACTTTCATGCTTCTCTACCCACAGGTTGGGAACAGAAGTGGAATTCCGTTGGGATTCTTTTATTCCATCTCCTTCTATTTAAAGATTATCTAGGGTTGTGGTTTTCTCTACACCCTAGTGATGTTGAAATATGTGTTGCTTTTATTGATTTTATCATTGCTTAGAAGGGTAAAAACGAGTTTATGAATCCGGATGTTGCTATTGCTCTCCAAGCCCAGATATCCTTTAACAGGAAAATATCATTTAAATGGATGATTGAAACTGGAGAAAAATTAGAATACTAATAAATAAACAGTAGAGTCACACATGGTCATTAATGTTTAGCATCAAATTTGTTCCTGAGCTTGTTGCAATAGAAAATGTAATCAATTAAATGACTTTTATTGTTCATCAGGTAAAGTAATACATTTCATACCTCAGGATAAAAAAATTCAGCTATCTTAGAGTTTATGATATCAGTATGTGCTTGGTTATAATTTCCTCAAAATTCATAAGAGATTAAAAGTTAATTCTGTTTTTTGTTTGTTTTTAAGATTGAGAAAGGAAATGTACCTGCTTGGGAGAAAGCGACTCTGACATTTTAATATTCACAATAATTATTGTTAATAGTGAATGGCAATAACAGGAAAACCTACAACTGTGTTATTTAATTCATCAAATGTAGGTATTATTACTCCATTGCCTGATTCTCCTATTGGGAAATAAGTCTAAGGAGCGGTTAAACAATGTTGACTAGGTTACATAGTTAAGAATCATAAGACTGGTTTCAAAACCCAGAACTCTTTGACATTTAAAGTGCATACTTTAATTGCCAGCAGGCACCTGCTCCCATAAAGAAACAGGTGTCATCATATGCACACATTCAGAGAACTTTAATATATAACACATGGGTTTTGAGTAACCCCACCTGTATTCAAACTCAGCTCAAATTATTAACAAATGTAACTTTGTAAAATTCCTTAAAATGCCAAGACTTCCTGAGGTATTAATAAAAATAACAATAACAATGATATCTCTACTTTAAGAGATACTATTGTAACAATAGTATCTCTAAGAATTCTTTAGAACTTATTAGATATTGTAAAATTTTACAGAGTTCATGCACAGTGAGATAAAATGAATTAATTACTATTATTATTGTTTTTAGCATTAGATTGCAGAAGCATGTTTCAAAATTGTCTAAGCAATTTGATGAGAAAAACTATTAAAATTGACTGTTGTATAAAAATTATTTACCCTTTTCTCTCCTTTTCTTGTTTTTAATTTTCCAAAAATGCAACTCCTAGAGTAGTTACATGAAGCCAGTCTTTACCCCATAACTAAAGTTATGTTTTCTGCATCAAATGCTCTCCTATTGAATTATACCCTCAGGTTATATTTTCTGAGTAATCTTCCTCTTGCCAGTGTCCGTGATAAGACCAAGGCTTTTCCTTCCTAGGCTTTATAACACAAATTCTAGGAGAAGAAAACATGCACATCTGGCAGTAAAGTTGGGAGGAAAAATTGACTTCAGAACTGGGGAGGGGGAAATTGACTTCAGAAAAATTGACTTTATGTTCTGGGGGGTGTAATGAGGTAATGAGATAGCATGTAGAAAACAGAAAAAGAAAGAAAGATGACTGGATACTAGGATATAATCTCTTATTCTGCCCAGTACTTCCATTTATTCTACGTTTAATAAAATGAGATAAATTTGTCTTTACTAAAGATAGAATTGAGTTTCAGTTCCTTGAAGACAACCAGTTCTAATTGATATATATAAATCATTGCCTGTATACAGAGCCCAAAGAAATTTGTACATTAAAATTGTGGGAATAGGAGTTCCCTTCGTGGCTCAGTGGTTAACGAATCCGACTAAGAACCATGAGGTTGCGGGTTCGATCCCTGGCCTTGCTCAGTGGGTTAAGGATCCGGCGTTGCCGTGAGCTGTAGTGAAGGTTGCAGACGTGGCTCGGATCCCGCATTGCTGTGGCTGTGGTGAAGGCTGGCGGCTACAGCTCGTGTTAGACCCCTCGCCTGGGAACCTCGATATGCCGTGGGTATGGCTCTACATAAAAGGTAAAAAGACAAAAAAAAAAAAAATATGGGAATAGAAGTTCCCATTGTGGCTCAGAGGAAATGAATCTGACTAGTGTCCATGAGGATGCAGGTTCAATCCCTGTTCTCACTCAGTGGGTTAAGGTTCCGGTGTTGCGATGACCTATGGTATAGGTCGTGAATGTGGCTTGGACCTGGCATTGCTGTGGCTATGGCATAGGCCGGAGGATACAGCTCCGATTCAATCCCTAGCCTGGGAACGTCCATATGCCTTGGGTATGGCCTTTGAAAAGACAAAAGAAAAAAAAAAGGTGGGAATAAAATGAGGACCCAGCAAAGAACACTGAGAAATATCAACCAGAGCACTGGGGAGAAATCAAAGCTGTGATACACGTAGAAGTTAAGTAAACAAGAAGGTAATGATTAAACTGTTAATTACAGCTAATAGAAGAATTGAAAGTAGAATAAGAACTAATCACTAGATTTAACATCATGGCAATTGTCAGTGACCTGAACACCTATTTAATTCTCTTTTCTTTATGACAATATTAACCTAGATTTAGCAGCTTAAAACAACACACTTCTTTTTTTTTTTTTTTTTCCTCACAGATTCTTTGGATCAGGAATCTATGCATTACTTTCCTAAGTTCTCTGCTACAAGACATTATTTGAAAGACACATTTAAGGTGTAACTGAGTCCCATCTCAACTGTGAAAGGATCTTTTCCAAATTCACGTGATTGCTGTCAGAAGTCAGTTCTACATGGGCTCTTAGACTGAGAGCCTCAGGTTTTTGCTGTTGGCCAGAGGCCACTCTCAGTTTCTTCTTAGCTCTAAGTTGTCCTCCAGTTCCATGACATGTGGATGTCTCTATCATGGTCACTTGCTTCATCAAAGCTTTCAAAGGAGAAAACAACTCAGCAAAAGGCTGACTTCAGATTTTTATATATTCATTTGAACATGATCACATACAACCCATCACCTTTGCCATATTGTAATTGTTAAAGGGTAGTCACATTTCCCACCCATACTGAAGGGAGGCGATTACACAAGGACATAAATATTAGGAGGCAGGGATTATGGGGATCTCTTTATGTTCTGTCCATTAGAATGAGAGTAGTTGGAATACAACAGTAGGTAAGAAGCCTGATCTGAGTTCCTGTCTTGGCTCAGCGGAAACAAATCTGACTAATATCCATGAGGACACAGGTTTGATCCCTGGCCTGAAGAATGGGTTATGGATATAGCGTTGCCTTCAGCTGTGGTGTAGGCTGTAGACGCCACTTGGATCTGGTGTGGCTGTGGCTGTGGCTGTGGCTGTGGCTATGGTGTAGGCCAGCAGCTAGAGCTTTGATTCGACTCTTAGCCTGAGAACCTCCATATGTCGCAAATATGCCCCTAAAAAGACAAAAAAAAGAAAAATGTTTTGAGCAGATTTAAAAGGAAATGGGAGAGGAACTGGAAACAATGTGAACTGTCAGTTATTTCAAGTTTTGCTGCAAGTGCAAGCAAAAAAAATCTGTTTATCTGATAAGGAGAGTGAGATAAAAACGTTATTACCTCTTTGATAAAAGACCGCAATAATGAAAATATTATAACAGAAAAGGAGTATTGAATCACGTAGAAAATAGAGGGGAGAATTGCTGAAGTGACACCCTTGAAGAGACAAGAAAGGGAGAGTGAAAGAGTTTATTTTAGAAAGAGCCAAAGATCTTCCATCTATGACATTCAACGGTGATGAAGATATGTTTATGCAGATGTTGTTGGGTGAAGGTATTTCCAAGAAAGAGCCTACAGAAGGCATCTTCTGATATTTTCTGATGACTCTAATATTCTTAGAGTAGTAAGAAGTGAAGTCATCAGATCTCTGAAGTCATCATTAGACTGATGATGGGGCCTGTCTTATTGGTGGTTTGAGAAGAGCAAGGGTGTTGTGAGATGGGAGAATAAGCACATTATTACCTTAGAGACTGGATTAGTTTGCTAGGACTGCCGTAAGAAAATACCACCAACTGGGCAGCTTAAACAACAGAAATCTATTGCCTGACAGATTTGCTTGCTAGAAATCTAAAATCGAGGTGTCGCCTGGTTGATTCCCTCTGGGGCTGTGAGTGAAGAATCTGTTCCCTACCTTTCTACTTGGTTTGTAGATGGCTGTCTTTACCCCGTGTACCATCATATGCTGTCTTCCTTATGTATGTCTCTGTGTCCAAACGTTCCCGCTTTATAAGGATACCTGCCATATTGGCTTAGGGCCCACTCAAATGACCCCATTTTAACTTAAGTATCTATGCAAAAATCCTGTCTTCAAATAAAGTCACATTCTTTGGTTCTAGGGTTTATGATTTCAACAACCCAAATTTGGGGGTGACAAATTCAACCCAAAGTAGAGAAACCTGTTTTATTTCTTGGTATCAATAACCCACTTGATATTTATGGTCACCCATTTGGTGACTAGTTTGGCCGTTGCATGTTTTTTTTTTTTTTTTTTTTTCCTTTAGCCATGATTCAACAGTGTGGGTGCAGATGAGAGTAAGCAGAGGTAATTGGAATTAGCTAAGGCCCCAGTTTTGCTGAGTAAGTTTGACTGCTGAGAAAGGACAAAATTCGGCCAGGACCCCTAGTGTGTCCTCATCCTTAGGTATTACTTTCAATCTTGGCCACATTATTATTTGGGCCAATAACTGTTTAGTGAAAGTGATACAACTTTTTACAATATGCGGGAACTTTTAGAGGTATCACATCAGTGTGCCATATATCCTCTCTCTTTACCGTAGGGACATGTTCAAGATATAACCTAATCCTGATTAGATGGAGGGAAACCTAAGATAATTCATGATTTACATGTAACTTTGATAATATTTAAAGCCTTGTTTTTTGGCTTTTGACTAATATTTGGGAGTCATTTGTTGTCACATAGTAATTTAGCCCAAACTGATGCACTAGAATATATTTATATAAGGGAATTATTATAATTTAAGATTTATGAAGGCAGAGGTCTTTTTAATCTTTTTTTTTTCTAATATACAGAAAGCACTTAAAATTGTGCCTTGCTTTCAGTGGATATCTGTTGAGTTAATTAATGGGCATGAAATTGAAGCCAAGAAATGAGAAATATAGGACATCAAAAAGGGGCACAATGAAAAGTTGGTACATTGGAACTGAAGTTTTAATGGATTTGAAATTTTGTTCAAGTTAGGATGATAGGATGAATTGAGAGAGAAAAGGGGGTGATCAAAGAATAGAATAAGGGGTGATCAAAGAAGCTCAGGTCTTAGAATTGTTGCATTCATTCATAATCATAAGATCCAGACTACAAATAAAGCCATGGAAGATTATAGCTGAGATGAAGACAAGAATTTAGAGAAATGAAATTTAAAGAACCAAAGTGTCAATGATTGAAGGATCATCAGAGGATTAAAGCAATAACCAGTATTGGAGCCAGTGTTAAAACTTTTGAGCTCTGAGGGGAAGAAGGAGGAAATGAACTAGGAAGTATAGATATAAGCAACAGTGTGAGTTAATGGGTCAAAGAATCTGATGATATCTTGAGAATCAAAGCCAAAAGTTTTTAAGGGAGAAGAGAGAAAGAATGATCTGGAATTAGGAATAAATTCTTAAGAAACTATTCAGGCTCACATGTATGAGAGCTGCAGGATCAAAAACACGTGTCACTTGAGAAGCTAGCAGTGGAAGCTATGTTCTCAGAGGAGATCCATATTTCATCAGCAATGTAATTTGAAGTGATTGGTCAGAGAAGAATTTTATCTCAGAAAGTAAAATAATTCCACATGCTCAGTGTAAGGGTGTCATGAACTCAGCTGGTAGAATAAGAGGAGCTGAAAAAAAGGAATTACGGAGTTTTAAATGAGATTGGATTAGAGGAGATGAGGAATGACTGAATCTAAGAGTTCTTATGGTTACTACAAACAAGAATGAAGGATATAATTGGACTGATCTCAAAGGATTTAGGACAGATTGTGCTTGGGATGGCCTGGGTTTGGGGGTGATTGTCTGGTGACCCTACCTAACTCACGAGGATGGGAACATTAGTGCTAAACTGACCTGACCTTATTCCCAGTTAGCGCTTTCACTTCAGAACTCTTCCAAAAGGGCCATGCTATCATGATGCTAATAAAGAGAGTAGACTGTGTTGAGCTTGGAATGAAGAATGAGTATGTTTTATTTTCATGTACAGCCCTGTTTCCCACCTTTACTTTATCCTCTGCAAGAAAAATAAATTTGATGGAAAACAAGTCTGAGGATTTTTTTTTTTTAATTTAGGAAGAAAGGATCTATCTTAAAGACAACTTCAGATGTATGTGTAAATGAATGAAGTCGGTGGTGATGTGATGTGTTCCTTCATTAGTTGTCAACATAGGGATTAAAAAACCTGGGTGAAGGTATTTTATATGTCTTTTCCAACTATTTGGCTTTATACACTGTCATATTGGTTTTCTTCTATAATTGAGCACATGGGAGCAATAAATAGCCTTCATTGCTAAGCAACAAAATTGTTCATCCTTTGGGTAAAACAGTCTCTTTTTTTATGAGGATGACTGGGCATGGAGTGAAACTGATATAAAAATAAGATACTTAACCATTAGATATTGATAAACTGGTACAAAGAAATGCATTTCCACTTTTGTAACAAGCTTAGAAACTAATATAGGAAGGGATGGAGAGGTATTATATATAACATTATATATTATATAAAATATAATTATATGCTTATACATAAACTTTAATCATAAAATATTACACAAATTATATATATATATACATATGCATATATATATAATTTGCCAGATTTCAAATGTGGGGTGTGTATTTCTGTTATGTTTTGGCTACTCAATCTTGAGAGGTGAGTTTGTGTGAAAATAGGGTACAGGGAACACAATAGTAAAAATCTTTTTCTCAAATCCTACAGAAGCCATAAAGGGATTAACTAGGTTTTCTCAGACTTAACAAAATGGATATACATCCATTCATATTGAACATAGAAACCTGACCCAGAGGAAGTAGTTTAGTTGTTTTATCATGACGTCTTCAAATTCTTTAAAAGTTATACTCCACTTAGTTATTATAAAATATTGACTGTATTCCCTGTTTTGTAAAATATGTTCTTGTAGTTTGTTTTATACATGTAAAATATATAACTCAATCCCCCATTTCTATCTCGCCCTTCCCTTTCCCTTCTGGTAAACCACTAGTTTGTTTTCTATATGTGAGAGTCTGTTTCTGTTTTGTTATATACATTAAATTGTTTTATTTTTAGAGTCCATATATAAGTGAGCAAATTTGGTTTTATTTTAAATGTTTATGTTAGCTAGGGCCAGTCCCCAATTCTCTAGTGAATTCAGATACTAAAATCATAAGTCATTTCAGCAGTTCTAGAATGTTATAAACTGTTACATGAGAGAATTTGTCCTATACTTTATTATTTAGTATATTTGATTCATATACTAAACTGATCATTTTATTTGTATTTTTGTAATCATGTCCACAATTGAGACTGATCTGTAAAGTTCAACTCTTGTTTATTTCTTGTCAGACTTATAGTATTCTAATATAATGAATTGGCATGCTTTTCCTTTTATTTTCTTTTCCCCTCTGGAAAGATTTGGTCACTAAGATTCTTCAATAATTTGAAAGAATTCTCCAAAAATGTTCACTATCCAAAAGCAAGTGGATTTTTAATTTTCTAGAATACTAAATATTTTATTTATGCTTTCAAATTTTATATTATTACAAGGAGATGGATTTTTACCCATGATGAAAGCTAGTGAGTCAGCCTGTTACAATTCCATGGATCTGACAGAAGACACGAAACTTCTGAGTCAGAGACAAATAATTTTATTATTCACAGCACAGCCAGTACTCAGTATGGCAGAAAATTGTGAAAGTTTCTTTTGCCTCCAAATCCCAGGAAGCTACACAGAGTGTCAGATAAAGTTTGCATGGACTGTATTTAACACACAGAGGGATCTTGAGCTTAAGGAATTCTTCATTTTTGGTAAACAACCCTGCTTTTTGTGCAGAGAGAGATTTTCTCAGCTTTCAAGATTTCAAAGTTACACAAACAACCAGAGAAAAGAATGGCCTGGATGAAAGAGTCGCCAGAGCTTTGTAATTTCAACACACTTAGACATGTAGTGTAAGAAGCTCTTGGCAAATTGACTCCCAACCATAGTTATATAAGTACGTATATATTAAAATCTGCACTTTATCTTCTTTCTTGTTTTTAACACTACTGTATCTTCTGTATTTTTCTTGATCTAATTTTCTAAACTGTCCTAGTTTAATCATCTTTGCCAAGAGGGTGATTTGGGGTTTCAATTATTAAAACTGATGTTTTGTTTACTATAATTATTGAGTCTTAATTTTGTTTTTATCTTATTAATTATGTCTCTATCCTACCAAAAAGCTTTCTTATTTCCTTTATTTTAAAGTTCATGTAAGTTGTTGAGACTTAAATTATTCTCCTAGAACTTTCCGCTTATTATCCCTTATTCTATGTCATCTCTCTCTTTTCTAACACCTTGTAAATTCTGGCAACTCTAAATTACTTCTAGTCCCCGGAAAGAAACTCTCATTCTCTAATTTCCTTTTTCCCATGTTCATTCTACTTTTGAAAGTATTCATCTTTTGTTTATCCCTTATTTTACATAGATCAACTTAACACTCTCCCTAAGTTCAAGGCCATATTGCCTTTCTTTTTAGGATGCCTATAGGTTCCTTAAGCATTTTGTGATCTCTGGTGTTTGTCCTAGATTTTATGTTCCAGGACACGGTAAATCTAACTTTTTATGAAGCAATCAATACTAGCCAGCCGATTATTAATTTCCTTTTCTCCTCTAGCTTTATTGTGGCATATTTGACAATTAAAATTATATATACATTCTTTTGACATTTGTATACATACACTGTGAAATGATTACCACATTCACACTAAATAAAAGCAGAGATATGGACCAATAGACCTGAATACAGAGCTGATGAATAAATTCATACATCTATAGTCAATTGATCTTTAGTGGTGCCAAGAACACCCATGAAAAGTAGTTTAGTCAATATATGATGTTGGGGAAACTGAAAATGAAATTGGAACACTGTCTCACACCATGTAGAAAAATCAACTTAAAATGGATTAAAGACTTAAATGTAAGACCTAAACATGTATAATTTTAGAAGAAAACAGGGGGAAGTTCCTTGAGTATGACACCAAAAGCGGAAGCAATGAAAGTAAAAATAGACAAGCAAGATTACATCAAACTAGAAAGCTTCTGAATTGCAAAGTAAATAAATCTAACTTTTTGACCATCATTTTATCTCAGGTGCATACTTCAAGGTGAGAAACAAAGTCCATCAAGTAATGATTAAAATAATTATACACTTTACTTTTACTATGAAGGTCCTAAAATATATATATATAAATTGACCAACATTACATTGCCAATATTATGAATTTGAAAACAGTCTATAATTCAAATGTATTCTTATTCATACTCCCATTTATGATTTTTGAATTTTAATATATTATTAAGATAAATATTAAATATTATGTTAATGGCTGAATACTAAAAGACACAAAGATGCACCAGAATAGGGAAGATAAAAATGAACATGTTGAATGATAAAATATATTGGTACAGGAAAATTAAATATTTCTTTACTTTTGCTATGGCTCTATCAGCCCTTTGTGCTGCTAATTTCTGTTTCACTCTTATTTTTACTTAAAAATTAGGACAATATTTGTGTGTTCTACTATGTTGGTATCAGTTTACCGACTGACATATTTTGTTTTAATATAAGAGAAGGATAAAACGAAGGGAGTGCAATGAAACCAAATCCCTATTGAGAGAGAAAAATATTTTCTTAAGTGCATTAATTTGTGAAAGAAATACACAAAAAGCAACAAGTAAATGTTTAACTAAATATTTAAAAAGTACAAAAAAGAACCGATTAAGATACTTAAATAGGAGAGAGAAAGCATTACTCTAATAAACTAGAATAAAATAAAATTGGAATTAAAGAAGCAAAACGAAAATTATCACAGGAGTTCCCATTGTGGCTCAGTTGGTTAAGAATGCAATGTAGTGTCTATGAGGATGTGGATTAGATCCCTGGCTTTGTTAAGTGCATTAAGGATCCGGCCTTGCAGCAAACTGAGGCATAGGTCGTAGGTTGCAGATGGGGTTTGTTCCCATGTTTCTGTGCCTGTGGCTTAGGCTTGCAGTTGCAGTTTTGTTTGAACCTTTAGCCTGGAGACTTCCATATGCCACACATGCAGCCCTAAAAAGAAAAAAAGAAATAAAGAAAAAAGAAAATTCTCACATATTTTCTTCAGTTTATGCAAAAAGAAATTCTAATTCCAATCTTCAAATTTAAAAGACCATACTAGCCACATTATATGATAATATTCAAGAGAAATTCAAAAATATTCCCTGAAATAAATAATGACAAACCATTTACACACAAAATGAAACAAAGTCCAAGAGTACCTACAGTTATTAATCAATAGTCATAAAGTTTCAGTTAAACAGAATGAATAAGCTATAGAGATCTATTGTACAATGTTGTACCTATAGTCAACAATACTGCATTGTATACTTGAAATTTTTAAGAGGGTAGACCTTATCCTCAGTGTTTTTATCAAATATTTTTTTTAAAATAATTACATTGAATTAATTTTCTCAATAAGGACAATTCATGCTAGAATATACTTAAATTATCACTTCAGTGGTTTGAAACAAAGACATAAACTTATTTTGTACACAAGTATTTACCCCAGTGAGCTTAATACAAGAGTAAATACGGGTACACTAAGACTTAAAATATATAGATAGCATTTACTATGGATCTTCTCTAAATAAATTATCTCAGTGGAAGTATTTAAATTGGGATAAACAACGAAACTGGAAATAGTTACCATTACATCTACATGGTGATGGCAATGTACTCTGAAGCCAGTCAGACTGTATTTGAATCCTGCTTCTCCTACCTAGTAGCTGTTTGGCATTCAGTGATCATTTAACTTACTTGTAGCACAGTAATAAAGCAATAAACTCTATCTACTATTATGAAAATGAAAAGAGTTAATACATTTAAAGTACTTAGAATCATTCTTGGACAATTGAAAGTGCTGTATGTGTTCATAAAATAAATATGCATATTATTATACAAATAAAATATGCTTTAATATTTAATTTATAACAATCAAGGTCATAAATATCTAAATAATCTCTAATGAAATTTGGAAGATAGTGAAGACAGGAAGAAATCTTATATTTTTCAAAGAGAGATAATTTTTCAATATAGGTTTTAGAAGAAAATGTTTAAATTATGCTTAAACATTAAAATTTAAAGTATAAAATTAAAGGTTAAAAACTAAAATTCAAATGGGATATTGAGGTTAACAACATATGGCTGGTAAGCTAACAATAATTTAAAGGTTTGTAAAGGAAAAATGTTTATGGCACAAAAAGTCCAAAATATTTGCAATGCGGCCCTTTAAGTAAAAGCTTTATCAGCCCTATATGACAGAAATAGAAAATAAATAAATCCAAAGTAAATAAAATCAGTCCAAATAAGGCAGAAAATTTACTGAAAGGAGATTATAAACAAATAAGGGTATACTTACACATATTCAAAAATATATCATTAATCATGATCAATATGAATTAATTGTTATCTGATTAAAAAACAGATAATCCTAGAAATAAAATGACACACTGAAAATTAATTAAGAGAAAAGCAAAAACTAAAGAGATATCTAACATAATCTAAATTAAAAACATAAATCAGATTGAAAAACATTTAATATAATTTAAAAATAATAAAATATAGTTAACCAATGTTCTTTTCATTTAGAAGGTAAAAATATAATGTGAATAACTTGCAGGTTAGAAATTTAAATTATAAATTAATCAGATATAGATTAAAATAAGTATGTATCAAAAGCAAGGAGCTATAGTAAAGTATTTTAAAAGCAGATTATATAGAAGCAAAATTTTATTAGAATACACTTTGAAAAGTGATTCCACTAAAGTTTTAACATAGGAGTAATAGAGTATCAAAATAACCCCAAAATATAAAATAGCAAAACAAAACAAAATGTTGACTACAGAAGAATGTTTCTAGTTTTACATAATAATCACATAAAAGCTGTTTCAAATTAGTAATGCATCAAATTAAATAAGGAAACAATAATATAGAAAACATGACTATTTACCAGAAACAAGATAACCCTAGTTTTCTATATACCAATCAGTTTTAAGCCCCCTAAAATATTTTGATATAATTTGTATGACTGTATTTGAAAAGTATAATAATCAGATTTCAAGGAAAATATAAATGCCAAAATTCATTCAAGACCAAGTAGAAAATATTACATTTAAATAGTAATGGAAGAAAAAAAAACTATCCTCAGATTGATCATAGTTCCACTGTTCACTTAAGAGATTATAATTCTTTAAACATTTTAAATATAGTAACTGAGATATTCTCAGTTAATTCAAGCAGACTAATATAATCCTGATAAAATTTAGCAAGGAAAGAAGTTACACAGAAGTTAAATAATAAAACAAACTCAGTTATGTATATTTTTATAAAAGCTGATATTAAATATTGAGACAAAGTGAATTTAACAGAGTATTAATCAAATGTCCAGGCAAATTTTATCTTAAGATTTTGTGAAATTGCCAATATTTTTAGTTTTATTAAAGTACTACTGTGTTACATTAAAAGATTAAAGTAGAAATAACAGTCATTTATGCCATAAATTAGCCACTCCCCTAAAAACAAGAATGCAGTTATAAACACACCTTAACTAACTGCTAAGGATACTGTTTTGCCATTGTCTACCAAAGATAATGTATTGCATTACGCAGTAGAACTGACCAAAAATATAACTACTTCCCTTTCTATACTTTCAAAAAGCATGTGCACGTTCCCCAAATGTCAACTGCATAAATGTCCTTGTTACCTGGAACAAAGCAACACTGAAAACTACTTTCTACTTCTACTAGGAAGTTCAGTAATAAAAGTAATGAAACAAATCATTTTATTTTGCTATAAACAGAGCTTCTTCTCCCCTCTGGGCACGAATGAAGATAGTAACTCCTTAGTTTTCCTGAATTATACCTTTTAGATTATTGGGAGTTCTAACACCTTTCTTCTAGATATTCATAGTAATATATGCAACCTACATTATAAATTTGTATTTGATATTTGGTTTGATATTCTATGATGAATGTCTAGGAAAATGTCATATGTAGTGTTGCTTTTAGTTATTTAGGGAAAATAGTCTGTGTTAATCACTGCTACAGTCTAGTTACTGAATTCTGACAGCCATGTCAAATTAATCAGCTTAACAAATGATTGAGGTGTGGTTAAATAACTGAGGAAAAATTAAGAAATATATTATCATTTTAAACATGTTGACTAAATTACCTAAGGTATCATGGCAGAGGTAAGATATAATATCTGGTTTTCTGATTGCTATTTACTGCTTCTAAATTATGTATAATATGGCAGTCTAAGAATTTTTATATAGCTAATCTCATTTAACTGTTGCTGACAGTCCTGTAAGAAAGGCTTTATTAGTATTGCCATTTTATAGATAATAATGTTGAAACTCTGGTTACTTCAGTGTTTTTTCAAAGTTTTACTTGCTGGTTACTGATTAAGGACAGACGATACCAAGCAATCCAATGACATTTTGCTATTACCAGCTTTTATTATTTTGAGCCAATTCAGTTCAGCAATTTGTTTTATTAAATTTTCATGGATTCATTCGTTCAGTCTGACAATTTGTTAACAATAACACCATTATAACATTTCTGATGAAGTTTCAACATGGAATTTTCTTAGTTATTTCAAATCCCTACCTACAATAAATAAAATAGTGTGCCTATAGGAACACAAGTCTGGGGAAGTGAGGTTGCGGAACTTCACTTCCTGAAATTTGTCTTTGGGATGGAACTAAGATTACTTAAAGTCATTCTGAGAATCAATTGGAAGTGATTCTAGAAATGTCACCAGAAACAGCACTTGTCTGTTTTTTCAATCAAAAACCCAATCTTGCTGCATATATTGTAACCGAGATAATAGGATGATATTTCCAGGACTATCATTTTGATTCTCTGAACTTCTTTATTCATAGAGGGCTAATGGCTTGAATTCCTTAATTCTCTTTGGAGCTGATAACCACATCCTACCTCATCCTGCCCTGGGATGTATCGTATTTTTACAGTCAGAAAATATATTAAGATGTATTAAGTAACATACAAAAAAATTGTGTAATAGAAAGTAAGCTAATGCAAGCTAAGCAGATTTCCATATATAAGTGGGAAATAGCAAACCAGAAAAATAACATCACTATCAAATGAAGTCAAGTTGTTAAAAAAAACACATATTGGCAGACAAGACAGTTAAGGGAGATAGTGTTACATAAGACACCAAACTCTGCCAGCACACAGAGCACTTTAACCCCTTTTTCACATTCCATTTATTAATACATTAATATAAAATACTTATTAATTAAGGCCATTCCTTTGATTTTTCCTTTAGAAGACTTTTATTTATTCCATTTGAGAGACATAAACCTACATTGTAGGCATGTCACTAATTCAGACTTATCTTTTTTTTCTAACTAATGCAAATGAGTAGGGTTTATTTTATGAATTATCTGTTATATGTTCACTTCTTAATATATATACATTTTAAAAAGGAAAGGTTCTAGCCAGAGTTACTTTAACCTTCTGTCAATCAAAAGGTGCCTATGTCCATTGTCATTTGCCTTTTCACAGAGAGAAAAAATACACATTATAGAAGTTAATACACTTGCTCATGCTGAGTTAGGAGGGAAAAAAGCTCTAATAGGAAATAAAACTCCAAAGTGTCTTACTCATATTTAATTTTTCTAAGCTCTTGTAAGCATTCAAGATTTGAATATCAAGTACAATGCCTAGTATGGATGGTCAAAATGTATATATTCATGAAATTAGCACACTTTTATCGATTTAATATTAATGTAATAAGTTGCTAATATTAACACTAAATGTCTACACTGCTCACTTTGAAGATATATAAGGATGTGAGATTTTGTCGTGAATAGTTAATTCTGAGAGATATTGCAGATGTGTGTTTCCTGAAGTAATCAACTCTATGAATTCATTACAAAAAGTGAAGATATGTTAGGTCCAGATTACTTCTCAGGATATCTGTAGCACCTGCTTGTAACACCAGCCATTTGGTAGTCATTAAATACTTCATGATCACAGGAAGGAATGAGTTAGTAGAAGGGAGATTTCATATAGAGGGCTGTAATATTTTTCCTACAGAAGATTATATTTGCATGAATGGTTTAATGATAACCTATTGGAAGAAAGGCCCAAGCTTATATTTAGACACTTGCATTATCTTCTAGAAAAAAATAATGAAAATTTAACTGCAATTTATTTTTATGAGACAATCCTACATTTGTCTTGGCTATAAAAAATGCTATAAATTTCTATATACACCAGGTTTGTGATGTACATAGAAGAAGTAATATATAAATACATAGTAAGAGTCTGTTTCTTTGTCTCAATTTCAGATAACTTGGGTGAGAGAGATTTTTAAAATAACAATAGCCATAATTTGAGTGAACAACAAGGGCTTCGGAATATACAAAAAGTCAACTTCTGGACACATAGTCATATATAAAGTGAATAATTTGGGGGGACAGAAAACCATTTCAAATTTAGATTTGTCTCTTGATTGCTGTGCTTGTGATCTAGGCACTTAGGACTTCAGTAACTTTAAGGAGGTCGTATTACTTATCATAGAATTACTGAAATAGTTTTGAGGTATACCAGGGAAGAATGCATCAGAAACTATTTGAAAATTATCTACCGTAGCTAACGTACTGATAATTACCTTAAATATTGTATGTTATTTTAGTTGCTTTAATTTCCCTCACTGTCAACTGCCTTTTGTTAAGAAAGACCAGAGAATGCATGATATGTATTGAACAAATCTAAGTATTTTTCATGTCCAGAGTATGGTATTAATGAATTTTTAAGAGAAACTGTATCACCATTCCTACTAACCCTTTGATATATGAAAAATACTATGATCTCAATCAAGTATGAGTTTTGAGTTCAGGAAGATCAACTAAATCAAATAATAACAGATGATAAATTATCTGAATACTGGGACACTGGGCTGGACAAAAGCTGTACTAACCTGTAGTGTGTCCTAGGCAAAGCCCTTTAAAGTTTCTTCTTCCCTTCCTTCCTTCCCTCCTTCCTTTATTCTTGCTTCTTTGCTTTTTTCTTTTATTTATACTTTAGCCTGCATAGTATGTGCAGGATTCCTAATTCTGTATATAGAAGGATATTTTAAAAAAGAAAAAATTCAGTAGTTTTGGCTGAACCCACATGTGTTCAGTGTATGGCCTGATACATAATATGCTAGAAAATGACCTGAACTGATTTATCTATGCAGAAAATGTTAAGTTTAAGGAAAGAAAGTCTTAGATACAAATTCTGCTTCAAAGTGGAAACATTTATTGTAAAAAGAAAAAAAAAACAGTCACAATGAACATGTGTGTGCAAGTGTCTTTTTCAAGGAAATATTTGTCCAGATACATGCCCAAGAGTGGGATTGCTGGGTCATATGGTAGTTCTATGCATAATTTTCTAAGGTACTTCGGTACTGTTTTCTATAGTGCTTGTACCAGCTTACATTCCCACCAGCAGTGCAGTAGGGTTCCCTTTTCTCCACACCCCCTCCAGCATTTGTTGTTTGTGGATTTATTAAAGATGGCCAATAGCCAAGACATGGAAACAACCCAAATATCCATCGACAGATTATTGGATTAGGAAGATGTGGTATATATGCACTATGGAATACTACTCAGCCATAAAGAAAGAATAAAATAAGGTCATTTGCAGCAACATGGATGGAATTGGAGACCCTCATACTGAGTGAAGCAAGTCAGAAGGAGAAAGACAAATACCATATGATAGCATTTATATCTCGAATCTGATATACTGCACAAATGAACCTTTCTACAGAAAAGAAAATCACGGACTTGGAGAAGAGACTTGTGGTTGCCAAGAGGGTGGGGGAGGGAGTGGGATGGTATGGGAGTATGGGGTTAACATTTGTAGACTATTGCCTCTGGGATGGAAAAGCAAGGAGATCCATCTGTATTGCACCAGAAACTATGTCTAATCACTTGTGACAAATCCATATATGTATGTGTAACTGGATCACCATGCTGTGCAGTTGGAAAATTGACAGAAATCTGTAAAGCAGCTATAATGTAAAAATAAAAAAATAAAAATAAAAAAAGTCACAGAAACAATCACACAGACTCTTCTGTTGTTTTGAGAAGACAAGTTTTCTGCCCTGGACAACCTTTCCTTCACCGTGCGTGATATAAATAGGGAGGTGTAACTGTATTTTGACCCTTCAGGCAACAGAGTCCTCTCTGTTGGGAAGGAGCAGAACCAGTGATGTTCTCAATCTTGATTGCTATCCCAGTGGAACTATTGAGTTTATCTGCTGTTGCAACCCTGGTTCATTGAGGAATACCAGGTCCTGAATGATGTTCTTAAACAAGTTCTGCTTTGAGCCCCACATGTTTCACAAGGTGTTTCTAAGGTCAGTTGGGTAAGTTAACAAACTCCTTTATTTAGATGCTTTCAATAGAATTTTAAATATTAAGCCATCAGCTTCTAGACTGTTCAAGTATTATGAGGGTACTTCAAATGCTAATTAACTCAACATAAGGTATCAATGAGAGATAATTTCCACAGCCATATAGTATTACCCTATTTGTATATTAATTTTAATTTTTTAAATACTAAATTTCACCATAGTGTGAATCATGTTGCAAACTGCCATAACCTATTCACTTCAATGTCAGCTGACTATAAACTAATGCTTTCTCCTGAGGCCCCTAATTCCTTAGGAAAACTACAAAAGCCTTCTCCTTTTTAATATTTAACTCCAAGGCATTAAGGTAAAATAAACAAAGAAAGTCTAAACTAACATATATAGGAATATAAAGCTTTAAATAGACTTAGAACATATCAAGGTCTCTTTTCTGCATATCTGACTTCCTATTGAAATGATTCCTGAAAGATTCACTGGAATTTGCCCAGCATGTTGATATGAGGAGGAGGTTTACAAAACCTGTGTCTTCCAGAAGTCATCTCTTTCCCCTCCCTTTTAATCAAGGAAATGTCTCTGTCTCTGCCACTTACTCCTACCATGGTTTAAATAGAAGCATCGTCATGGGAACTGCCGTGGAAATCTCTCTTTCCAATCCATATGATACCACTTTTAATGGTCTTTTATGTGGCTTAGTAAGAATCCTTTAGAGCATTTTAAAATACCAATCTGAGGAACGAATTTGTTTTATTATATAGAAAATACCTTTTTCTTTCTTTTTTCTACACTGGCAAATAAAATGGAGCTTGAGTGGAAAGTTAAAAGTCAGTTAACATTGCTTATCAAAATTTTAAAAATGAATTTTTACTACCCATAAGCAGACTCAAAACTTTGTATCATCCTCTGTACTTTAATATTAATGACAAATATCTAAATCAAAATTGACACATTTTAGTCTAAACTTTCAAGTCAAATTATGAATTCTATAAAGAAGCAGTAAGTTAGTTTGAATTGGCTACTGCATTTAGCGTGTTACACTAATAATACTTCATGGATTCTAAAACTTCTACATCTTCTACATTAAGTATAATTAACAAGAGGCAAACTGCTTTAATTTTATAATTCATCCTTAACTGCCTTTATCCCAGTGCAATGAAACATATCACCATTTATGATTTTTTTCGATACTGTCAGTCACTCAACAAGTGAAGCAAGGTATGATTGAAATCAGATCATTTTAAGATTGGCTTCAAAATCCACGATTTTGCATTATTCCAAAACATTTTGAAAGACAGTAGATGATTTTATGAAATCTATCATAGATCCATAGGTATTAACTTTTTAATATCATTGAAATTTGAGCTTGTTTTCCTGACGAATTTAATCAAATTTCAAATGTTCATATAAATAAAGATAAATGTACAAATTATAATGTACTAAATAAATGTGAATCACATTTAGTAAGAAAATTCAGTATGAAAATAATAAATTTAAGATAATGTTTTATAATTTCAAAACATTTTACTATTATTCGTTATTTATTTCCAATTTTACCAAATTAACTTTTGTTTACTTTTGTAAACTGATATTTTGCAGGTATTTTTTACCATGTTTTCGTTATACCTCCCTGAAAATATCTTAAGGAGCTTAGTTACTTGGTACCAAGGTGGGACTTTTTCATGTTTACCAGTTATTATTTACTAATGTGTACCAAGTTACTTCAGTTAAATTCCTTAACACATCATCAAAGAAATATCTTCATGGCAAATTTTACAGTTTTTAGATTCTGGAACTAGGAGCTTAAGATTTTAGCAAACTCTCAAAATATGTAATACAAATATATACCAAGGCAAAAACATAAAGAGCTCAATAAAGTTTTCAGAAAGTTAAGAAAAAAATTGTCACCAAAAATAGCCAGATCAGTGAACAATAATTGCCTTTATTATGTCAACTTTATTTAAAATTAGCTTTTTAGTTGATTTATTAATAAAACCAGATCACAGTTAATAGATTATTTGTGAAAATATTAAAAAAACTGAAGTTAAAAAATACTGTTTGATTAAAAGGACTTCAACTCTTCCCATCTATTGCCTAGGCAATGTTCAAGTTAAGCACCTTGCAAATAATTTGGGAAAATTAAAAAAAGAGCTTGGAGGGAGAAGATTTCTTTACTTTTAATTTAGGTGAGCTATCCAAGCCACTTAACCTCATAGAATTCACTAAATGGGACATTTCCTTTGAATATAATTTGTAAATTGCTTAATGATATAAAATAGCTCTACTCAATAGAAATATGATGAATGTGATATATTTTTAGTGGTCACACTAAAAAATAAAAATAGACAAGGTGAAATTAATTTTGTTTTATTTAACCCCAAAATATCTTAAGCATTATCATTTCAATATGTCATCAATGTAAAAAGATATTCCTGAGATACTATACATATTTTTTCATATTTAATATTGACCGTCCAGGGTGTATTTTATAGTTATAGTGCATTTCAATTATGACCAGTGACTTTTCAAGAGCTCAGTAGCCTGATGGAGATCCCAGCTACTATGTTGAGCCACTCATCATTGAGTTTTACTGAAAGTTGTTTGATCAGTATTATTTTCTTTCTACAGCAATGGATGATATCAAGTTTTATAATCTAGAAGAGGACAAGGAGATGTCACTATAGAGCTATACATAACATAAATGTACATTAAATACACATAATTTCTTGATTGCATATATAATTTGAAATGCATTATGTGAGGTTCTGTTTCCTGATTTGTACATAGTAAGCAAGGAAAAATATTGGTTTGCCGTTTGAGATAATGCCCAACACTTGGTGGAGAAAGAACTCAAGTAGATTCCTTTCTAAAGATGTATTTTCTAAATAATCTTCTGGTAGATTAGGAGCTTTATTTGTACCTCTAGTTATATTTTCTGAGGGATATTCTTTTACAAAATATTAAAATGATTCATGTGATATTTGTGAGACATGGGAGGAGTGTTTATATAGAAACTATTTTCTAGAGGATTTTATTATACAAGCCCCACTAGGTTAGTAGATGTAAAGTTAATTTTTTCCCCCATCCCTACATATGAATTATGTTTATCTATATTGTAGTTTGATAATTTGCCTGGAAGCTAGTTATTTTTGTCAAAACAATTTAATTGTTTTGTGCATATATGCATAGTCTCCAAGACATATTATTTGTAAGAAAAAAGCAAGTTAGGTCTTTTTTTCTTTCACTAATGATAAATGCCGGTAGCAATTTCCTTTGAATAAAGAAAGGTGCTTGTAAATAGGGGGGGAAATCTGATCTGAAATATTTGAATAAGTGCCTGATAACTATTAAAATTGATTAATTGCAAGGAAATAATAATCCCACTGGTAGCTTTCAGAAAAGAAGAATCACAATGGATGTATTCTGAATCATAGAAGAGTATTTAAATTGCAACTGAATTTGAATAAATATTTTTTACATTAGTTTATATCAAAGCTACTGATTCCTCTTGCCTCTTATACACACATATGTAGGTACAGAGAAGCCATTATTTATACAAATAAATCTAAATATTTGGTAAAGGAAACATTATCTTTGATAATAAATAAACCACATCTTTTAAATGTAAGTGCATAACATCCTTTCAAGGTAAATGCACCAAATTTCTTTTCAGTTCATATTTTATAAAGAAGCAATGCTTTTTAACTTTTTAAATTTATGGTTATCTCATAGCTTTTATTCTATTATTAAGGAGAGGCTTGCTGTTTATAATGTTTAATGTTAATATTCTGGGTCTAGAGTTCCCATTGTGGCTCAGTGGAAATGAACCTAACTATTATCCATGAGGATGTGGGTTCAATCCCTGGCTTCACTCACTGGGTTAAGAATCCAGCATTGCCAGAAGCTGTGATGCAGGTCGCAGATGCAGCTCTGATCCTGCGTTGCTGTGGCGTAGGCCAGCAGCTGCAGCTCCAGTTCGACCCCCAGCCCAGAAACTTCTGTATGCCACAGGTTTGGCCCTAAAAAGTGGAGGGGGAAATATCCTAGTGCCAGGTATAAATCTAATTACTAAGTACCTTAGGTAATATGATATCGAATATGTGTCCATGAATATTAGTTTAGTTGAAATGTATCTATTATATTAAATAAAACTTTATTTGCAAAATTATTTGAAAATGATGTTACTAAACATGTTAACCTATTGAACACATAAAAACAGAGAGCCAGCTAAACAGATGCATGAGTTTTATTTATAGGCTGAATTTTATTTCACCAATAGAATTTGCATTTTTCAAAATTGAGTAAACATAAGAATGGCAATGAAATTATCCTGCCAGGTTTGGGGGATTTTCTAAAAGTAATCAGTATATAGGATTAAATAAATCTTTAAGTTGAAAAATATAAGAAATGAAATTGTTGCTGATGTTATTCTTTCTTATATTTTTCACAAGTATTTTTAAGGAGAAAGTGAGGAGCTTTATTTGCAGAACAGAAACAAACTCACAGACTTCAAAAAACTTATGGTTACCAAAAGGGACAGTTGGGAGGTTCAGAGTGATGGTTTGGGATTTGCAAATGCACACTGAGATATACGGAACTACTGGACAAAGAGGACCTGCTGTATAGCACAGAGAACTCTATCCAGTATTCTGTGATAATCTATGTGGATAAATAATCATAGAGAATGGGTATGTCTGGGTCACATTGTTCTACGGCAGAAATTATCACAGCCTTATAAGTTAACTATACTTCAATAAAACTTAAAAAATTACATTCATTTATTTGAGGAGAAAGAAATGCCTAGTGCTATAAATAAACTGAGGAGACAAATATGAAGTTGGATTAATGTTAAGAGAAATGGTAGAATAGCTTTAAGATAGATAGGCTTCTAGAGTGTGGTCTGTGGTCTACCTGTTGTGAGGTTTGCAATGAGATAAGGAGTTTGTACAGGAGATGAATCATCTATACTATATCCTTATGTGCACTGCATGTATAAAAAATCCAACAGTCAAAACATAGCACCACAGGGCTGATATTGAGAAACAAGTTGCCAGCAGGGCCTCACTCTCCGCTGAGTCTCTAGGGGAGAATCTATCCGTTGCTTCTTCCAGCTTTAGGTGGCCTCCAGAATTCTTTAGTCTGTGGCTGCAACACGCCAGTCTCTTCCTCCCTGACCCCATTAGTTTCTACTCTTACTGTCTCCTTATAAGGACACTGGTGATTGAATTTTGGGCCCACCAAATAATCCAGTATAACCTCTTCATATCAGGATTTTTAATATAACATCTGCAAAGTCTTTGCCATCTAACATCCATCAGTTCTAGAGATTAGTATATGTATAACTTATTCGGGACTGATTTTCAGCCTACCATAACAATAAAAAAGTTGATCGAGTGATTAATGGTAAAGAAGTAAAAAATAAACAATATGTTTGTCATTCATTAACTTTTCTCAAAGTTTGAGGAATAGAGTGGTAGAGTATTTTTCATATTTATGTTGCATTTTTGACCCTTAGTACTGTGGAATTTTTTGTTTTGTCTTTTTAGGTCTGCACCCCCAACACATGGAGGTTCTCAGGCTAGGGGTCGAATCAGAGCTGTAGCTGCTGGCCTATGCCATAGCCACAGAAACACCAGGTCCATGCCACATCTGCGACCTACACCACAGCTAATGGCAATGCCGGAACCTTATCCCACTGAGCAAGGCCAGGGATGGAACCTGCCTCCTCATGGATGCTAGTCAGATTCGTTTCTGCTGAGGCCACGATGGGAACTCCCTGCAATTTTTTTACAAAATTAAATTTTTATAATAAATTTTATAGGAAACTTCTCATTGTTGTTTTAACTGTTAAGTATGTGTTATGAATTTTATTATATTTTATAAATTTTATATTATATATTTTATTATATTTTATATTGCTTATATGAAAGGTTTTTACATTTATGTAATAAGGCATCATCTTTAATTTACATATACATGCATGTCTGGTGTTAAACTCACAGTGTTTTAAAATGTATTCTTGGAGTTCACGTTGTGGCTCAGCAGAAATGAATCCGATTAGGAACCATGAGGTTGCAGGTTCGATCCCAGCCTTGCTCATTGGGTTTAGGATCCCGTGTTGCCTTGAGCTGTGTGGTGTAGGTTGCATATGCGGCTCGGATCTGACATTGCCATGGTTGTGGTGTAGTCCGGTGGCTACAGCTCTGATTAGACCCCTGGGCTGGGACCCTCCATATGCCACGAGTGCAGCCCTAAAAAGACCAAAAAAAAAAAAAAATTAAAATGTATTCTCAAATTTTGAGAAAAAAAAATCAGGCACTAGTGTGTCAAAGAAATTCGAGAGAGTAAATTTGAAGAATTTTCTTTAGTAGGCACTTCAAGAATCAGGCAACATCCCATCTAGCAACTAGAAGGGCTTTCCAAGAGGTTATACAAAAAGGAAAATTTTAATAGGAAGAAGGACAGGACAAGAGAGCTATTGGCAAAAGGAAAAGAAAGGATTGCTTTTAGGACAGAATATCTCCTTTGGGTGGAGAAAGGAACAACATGGGTTTTATAATGCAGATTGCCTCATCTCCTGGAAGGTGGATAGGGCCCACATGACATTTACCTACCTTGTGCTGATAAGAAAATTCCCAACTGGTTGATTAAGATTACATTTCTGGGGAAGGTGGAACCGGTATTTAAGTTAGGTATTAAGTCTAAGTCTGTGCAGGCCTGTAATTTTCTTTTTTTTTTTTTTAGTTCAATGAATTTTATTATATTTATAGCTGTACCACCATCATTTCAACCTAATTTTAGAGCATTACCATCCCAAAACCCTAGTCCACGTCTCCCTCAGCCTGTGGTTTTCTTAATAATCCTCCACTTTTAACTAAGAGGTGTAATCAAAATTAAAGGTATTATCTTCAGGCTCAGCTACAGCTCTACCGGTTTGTCCAAAATATGAAAAAGGCTTAGATATTTGACTAAATGGGATCACATAGTAATTAATATAAAACAGGACTTGTCAACAGATAAAATAAAATTAAATTCTATTTTTATATGGGTACACTGTTTATATTAAAGCTTAATATTTAAAAACTCTTACGACAAATTTTACCTAGCGTGATTACACAAGGTAAAATTCTCTTTCTCTTCAACTTTTTCTATACTTTTACTTTGTCTTTCATACTCAGAAGTTCTGGTTTAGGTAAAATTACTCTCATCCCCTTAGCAAAAATGAATATTTATTCCTCATACATTTTCTTAGCCAAAAGCACATTCTACTTTCCTTGCATATGGAGATGCTTCCTTTTGTGTTTTTCAGTAGCTTTAATTAATTAGAATCTTTAGTTCTTAGAAACTTTAATTTCTAGTGAAATTTGGGAATAATTGTGGACTGTATCTTACAGAAGATGCAGTATTTCTGAATCTTAACAGTATTCTTTAGATTGACAAAATTATAAATATTTTTTATAATTTTTAGAAATGTATGCTTTCTCATAGAAAACCTTTCAACTTGGCAACAGGTTTACAAATAGCCCCCAATTTTATCTTTAGTCTTTTTTGCATTAAGAAGTCAAAATGAGATGAACCTGGGTTCAGCAATTAATGTAATAGTAATTTTTTCGTACTTGGAAATGACCTAGATATTCAATAAATTTCCATCATTTAGCTTGATCTTAGCAAAGTTTTAAGTTTCCTAGTTACTGAAAAGATTTGGGAAACATTTAAAAAGTTCACTTAAAATTTTTTTTTGTACTTTCATTTATTTAATTTACTTTCTCTTAACAGTTATATTTAGATTAGTTATGACAACTAGCGTATTGAGTTATTTGTAAACATAGGTACAATAAACAAATTTGTATACATAGAATAAAAATATATTTAACATTAGCTCTAAAAACATGTCTGTTTTAATTAAATCAACAAACTAGCTCTTATTTACAAAAGAATATCTTAGATCACATAAACTTGAGAAATGTTTTGGTTTCTGTTACATTTTATTTTTGAAAACTTTGAAATACCCATTTCTTGCAAGCCTTCTTCAAACAAACTAAATACAGCTCTTTTACAAATCAATTTTGGCATTACCATCTGAAGGTATAAAAATACCATCATTCTACAACGTAGAGATTGATAGATACATAGGCAGATAGATTAGATAGATACACATAAGCAGATGGAAGCAGGGCCATTAGAAACTTAGATTTTTCATATCCTAAATTTCAGATTACCTTTTCCCTCCTTTTTATTCTCCTTCTGATAAGAATTACATCCCTGAAGTTTGTACCTTGAAGAGATTACCTAGATAGAATTTAGTATTTACATCTCACAGGCATAAGAACAAGCCTTTTGAGATAAATAAAGATTTGGGGATTGGTAAAAAGAACTGGTAGGCATTGGATGTTTCTGGAGCCACATTTCTGGTCCTATAAAGACTAGATTTGGAAAACAAGGAGAGCTGTTTTAAAGAACTCAAATAATTGGGTTGCCTGCCTAAAGGATATTAAGGGAATGATACACCCATTCCCTTAGGGACAGCTCTCTGACAGCTCAATTGAGTTCCAGGTAGAAATGTTACCTGCTCAAGTTACCTACCTGAGCTATAGAGGAAAAAATATTTGATCAGGAGCTCCAAAACAAAAAGCGCTCACATTTTAGAGATATGATGAAAAACAGAGGTACTCCCACCTTAAATTTTGTTGTTTTTTTTTTTTTTTGCATTTTAGAATGTCAAAACTAATGGACAAAGTCCTGATTTGATAGGGCAAGTATGATTCTAAATTAAGAAAATTTAAAAAACAAACATAGATTTTTGCCTACAGAGCCCGCCTGCCTGCATCTCTGATGCCCACTGCCTCAATTCCTTGTTGCCCTGCCTGTGAGGATCCAGCGAGTAATGCAGAGCCCTAACATCTACCACACTTCGTTCATGTTGTAGTAATCTGTGGTGATAGGGTCTTTCCTGGAACAGTCCTTCTAATCTCCATTCTTTTAAGTATTTAGAAGGAAGGTCTGAGTTTTTTCCTGAGTTTTTTGGGTCTGAAAAATAATCAGCCTAAAATTAAATTTCACACCAAAGAGATAAATTTTGGGGTGGCCAGTTTTGCTCCCCTGCATAGGAAATCTGCAAATGTGGTGGAATATCAGTTTAAGGCTCAAATAGTTCAGTGTCACACTACAATTACCTAGGGAGGATATCTCAGAGTTGGAATTGAAATCCAGATCTGACTCAAAAGACCACATTTCTATTTTAGCTACCATCTAATTAAGATTCACTTACAATTTTTCACAGCTTTAATTTTAAGACAGCTTAACTAGCAATGTGTTTCAGTTTCCATGTATTCTTTGGCTATACTTTCTCCTTTTCAGGAATAATTTTACTAAAGAGAGAGGGGGAAAAAATGGATATAAGTTCCTTTACTCTAACTTATAATAAAGGAAAAATCCAATTAATTCATTCTCTAATTTCAGGCCTAAGTTATGGATTTTTCCTGTAACAGATTAGTAGAATAATCTGATCTTAGTTTTCATTTTGGATAATTATTCTGTGTTAATAATCATAAAAATAAACCTGGGGTAAGATTCATAATGTAAGAGAGTGAGCGTTTCCATGTCGCCCATAGATCTAGTCATATGACACACATCATAACTGTAATTTTACCTGTTATACACAGTCTGATTATGATGCTTTAATTAAACAGAAACTCATTGTATAAACTTTATCAAGTCCTTTATCACTACCATTAAGTATTGTTGGGGATATTTGCTATTATGATTTTATTTTACATATATGAAATATAGTGTTTAGGATTTTTTTCCCCTAGGCTTTGAAACTAAATACATACTTCAGATATATCTAAGAGTTTAAAAATGTTAAAATTGTGTAATGTAAATGTTCTTTTACTTTTTAATATAGGTAGAAGATAATGATCTTTCTTTAAAACGCAGACTATTGCTAATCTTTTCCAAAGATCTTTTTTTTTTCCATTATCCAGCTCCACAGCATGGTGACCCAGTTACACATACATATATGGATTCCTCACAAGTGATTAGACATAGTTCTCAGTGCTGTACAGCAGGATTTCCTTGCTTTTCCATCCCAAAAGCAATAGTCTACAACTGTTAACCCCAGACTCCCATACCATCCCACTCACTCCCCCACCCTCTTGGCAACCACAAGTCTGTTCTCCAAGTCTGTGATTTTCTTTTCTGTAGAAAGGTTCATTTGTGCAGTATATTAGATTCCAGAAATAAGTGAGATCATACGGTGTTTGTCTTTCTCCTTTTGACTTACTTTTTTTGATTTTCCCCCTTATGTGTATAAGAAAACAAAAGTTACTACTCTTTATATCCATGTAAAGGTTAAAAGAAGTTAAGTTCTTAAAGAAATTAGAAACCCAGAAATGCATTTTTGAACAGTTTATTATTGAAAAAGCGAAATAAATTGGCAAATAAAATCTCCACCTTTATAGAGTAAGTGATTTTTTATTAGCAAGAAGACAATGACTAGTTCTAAATATTCATAGCTGAAAGGGAATTTCTTCCAGCTCCAAGGAAAAAAATGAAAAAGAAATACACAAAGGAGTTCCCGTCATGACTCAGAGGTTAATGAATCCGACTAGGAACCATGAGGTTGTGCTTTCGATTGCTGGCCTTGCTCGGTGGGTTAATGATCCAGCGTTGCCGTGAGCTGTGGTGTGGGTTGCAGACATGGCTCAGATCTGGCATTGCCATGGCTGTGGTGTAGGCCAGCAGCCATAGCTCCGATTCGACCCCTACCCTGGAAACCTCAATATGTCACGGGCGCGGTTCAAAAAAAAAAAAATAATAATAATAATAATACACAATAATACATGTTGAAATGATGAATAAATGAAGTGTAAAGAAGACCAAAAAAAAAAAATTGAGAACATCTTTTAAAGCAAAATACATTTTTGCAATAAACATGTTAAAAAAAAATTTTAGACATTAAAAGATATCTCATATCTGCATCCAAACTTACAGCCCTCTGATTTAGCAAACTATGTTTTCTTACATGCATTCTTTTATAAAGTTGAAAAGATGTTTTCTTCTCCCAGAAACTCTATTTTCCAGACAGGCCTAAATTTGAGAGCTTTACCTGAAGATGTATTACTCATCTGTCATTAAAGCACCGTCACCACAATGATGTATAGTTCCAATACATCATCAGATTGCCATCACCTCTGTGATGTATTACTTGCACTGAAATAGCTGTCAGGAACAGGTGGTGGAAACTCAGCAACTTTTAATATATTCTTTTGAGAAAGATTGTAAACATTTCTCTCCACGAAAAACTTCATGGTGAATGTCGTTTGATTTAATAGAATTTTATCTATATAGCCTAGAGCATAATGCATGTGTTCTTAATTCTGGATTACCCATAATTAAGAGCTGAAAATGGGTAATAACAAAGCCTGTGGGATGGCATTTAAAAAATATCTTTTGACCAGTAAGTTTTATTTGGTTTAAAAAGCATTTCAATATATGAGAAAGAGTTATTCTTACTTTGAGAGACATCTGTAGTTATTTAATAATGATGCTATTTCCCAAAATACATTGTAACTCCTCTTTCTGCTCACAAGTTTTTAAAAAAATCATTAAAATACTTTATAATTTAGCTTTTTTTCATTCATTTTAAGTATAGCTATTTTCAAGATATTGTACCTAAGGGTTTTAAAGATTCCTTTATCTATAACCAGATAGATTATCTGGACCATAAGCAATTTGATTACCAAATTTCCCTTCACCAGATTTTGTTTCACATTATTTGCAGATGTTTTTGGGAAGCAAAATCATTTTGCTATATTCAATAAACTTTTAATTGCAAGGAAAGCATAAGCTGACTCAAGACAAGAGAGGGTGTCTAGAATCGGAATATCAGTGTCCTAGAGGTTTCTAATTCTCCAGGAGCTAGTTCCTTTCTCATGTGCTTCCACTCTATTCCCTTCTTTCTCTTGGTAAACAAGACCAAATGTCTTCCATTATTCCCATCTAACTCCATCCCTGATTTTACATACCTTTAAAATTATAATTCAGGTGATTAATATTATCTGTTTCTGAGCAGTTTCCTGAATCAGGATTCCAGAGGATGGGACTTTGATTGACAGATTTACTTAGGTAAAGTGTCCAACCTAATCATATCAAATCCGTCTCTACCAGGATGCTTTCATTGTTAAGGAAGTGGTGTCAAGAGGAAGAGGGATGTCCAGTGAAAAAGACATCTAATGTAAATACAAATATATTTTTTTGAATTTTTAGGATATCCATAATAAAGTATCACAGCTCTGGAGATATTTCCAGAAAGGACCTTCTAAAATTATTTTGAGTATTACAGCTTCATTCAGGTGAATAACACTCCTCAGAAGGTTTATAAATAGTCATAATAAGGACTCAGCAATTTTTAGGATACAGTTTTGAAAAATAGCATGTAGGAATATGTCCAAAAATCTATAGCTTATTCCAGAAAGAACATTTTGTTTATCCATGCATCTCTAATGTAGTACCTGCCACAGGGTGATTATCGAATACACATCTAATAAATAGAGGAGCAAATGGTGGAACAATTTATCTTTAAAATTGATATCACTGTGTGATAAAATTAGCATTGCATTTTAAATGTATGAACTGAGATTGGCATAGCAACAACCTTTTTGAAAATTCACTCAACAGCTGCTTTAATTGAATAAGGCAATGAGCATCTGAATTTCTATAACATTCACCATATAAAATGTCTCACCCAAAAGGATACACACACACACACACACACACACACACACACACACACACACACACACACACAAATACTATTTATTTAAACAATGTACAATGAAATCTGACTCTTGGGATGAGGGAAAAGATACCCAACTTTATCACTTAAATATAAGCAACATTTCTCCAGGAGAAGGCTTTAACATCTAAACTAATGTTTCATTGATTTATGACAACAAGTTTCACCTCAAATAATTTTACACTAGTTAAAGAAAAGTAAATTCCACCTTAAATAATGTATGTTTTAAGCTCTATAGCAAAGCTAATTATAGCATATTTGGAAAAACTAAAGTCAGTGCAGGATTTGTACTTGGGAGAAATTATAAAATACTGATATTATTTGAAGACTGATTACATTTATTATACCTGATCTCTTGAAATCATATGAAAGGATAGAGTTAGGGAATGCTTTGGGACACATATACTGAAACTATTCTATAGGCCATGTTTCTTTGATGCATATTTTTATTCTTTTTATAACTGGACAAATATAAAAATGCTAAAAATTATAATTTGAACATGTTTTTACTTCTATTCTTTTTACACATTTCTTAGTGAATACGAACATGACAAAAAGTATCTTAAACTCATTTCACATTGGATTACAATGATCAAAATATTGGTTATTATAAATTTATAAAATGATGCAATTATTAATTCTGATATTTCTACATTTGCCAATCAGAAATAGTTAAAAGTGCACAATTCAAGAGAGATTTTGATAAGCCTTTCTATTTAGATTTTTAAGAAGTCATATTAAATAGATTTATGTTATTTCAGAATAGAGTAGGTTGCTTGGATAGAAGAACATCTATGTGAATTAGAAACAAGTTCACCAACTGGACCAAAGTATTAAACTTTGAGTCAGAATTTAGTTTAACTTTTTTGAATATTTTAAGGAACATTTCCAAGCCAGCAGAAGTAGCATCAGATGAGAAGTTCTTATACATGCAAATTATTAGGCCCCTACTGAATCTAAAACTCTGGGGGCAGGTACAGTAATCTTATAAGAAGCTTTGAATTGATTCTGATTCTAGAGTTTTGGTATCACAGATTTTAGGATACAGACTCAGTGAGGACTTAGGCTCATTGAATGATACATGGAGAAACAAATGCAGACCTTACACTTAGTAGTAAAGATAGCAATAACAATAAAAATGGCAAAGCTATAGAATTAGGCCAATGAGTCTTAGAAAATATGGAAAACAATGCTAGGCAATACTAAGAAGCTTAAGATCACTCTTTAAATCACAATTATAATAAAGCCTGTGTAATGAAGGACCTAGGGCTTTTGAACTGGAATGGAGTGATAGAGCAAATGTGCCAGACTCAGAGCAGAATGCTCTCCTAATAAGGTTAGGAAATTTTTTCCTATACTACTGAAATATTTTAGAAATGTTAATCTTCTCACTAACCATACAGTAAATATGCTGTAGATGAACATAAAGCTGTTGAATAAAAAATCTAAAACTGATGTTTTAATAACTTAAGTCTAGAGTGTAAATGAATTCTAAATTTACCTGGGAATTGATAACATTCAAGTGACAAGAGTAACACCAACTTAGTAAGATATTTATTCTTGCATCCACATAAAGAAATGCTGAAATAAACATATATTCTAATAGCCAGAAAAATTTTGATATAATCTTACTTCTGATTCATAAATGTAGGACAGAAAGCTAGTTTCTTCTACATGGAAAAATCATGTTTTTTACTAACCAGTTATCAGTGGAAGCTAGTTTATATTTATACTGCTTGTAATGTATATTAAAATGATTGTATTTCCCAAATTTTTTGGATTCAAGTGTTTCTTCCATTCTGTAGTGACAGTAATGTGTTTTAGATACTAATTTGAGAAGCAATGTATTTTACTTTTAAAGCAGGACATACATAAATCATAAAATACTCTAATATATTTCTGATGAGTTTGTGACAATCAAAATGTAATCATGTTACTATATTTCTAAAGATAATTTTGATAGCATTATATTCATTTTTACAATGCATTTGTATATATTTAAAATTTTTACTTATTTAAAGGTTGAAGAATAAGTATCTCAGAAAGCAGGTGCTAATTGTATTAATTGAGCATATCTTAGCATTAACACAAATGGTAAATCCTTTCTCATGTATCGATTTTTTGTTATGCTTATCATTTAAAAAGTAGACTCCTGTGAGGAAGTGTATTTAACTAAGACTTGGATTAATCTTTGCATATATCCATATTACTGAATGCAATACATTGTAACACTTTGAATTCATTCTTTCAACACAGTTCCCTTCAGCATTACAGTTTCTGTTCATATTGCATGAATATTCTAGAAAAAATTCGGTTCACCTGAAACATCTCAGCCAGTGTAAAGTCCGTTTTCATCATCGCATTTTAAATTTCTTCCTGTAGACACTGTAGTCTGCATGGCTTTAGAGATTGAAATGCCATCTGACAAAGTTCCGGTTTCCTTCATGCAGATACACTTTCTTAAGCATTATGTTGTTATTGAACTCATGACGACTGCAAGGAAGAATGAAGGTTCTGCTCATCTCAGTTAGTGCCAGATTATAATAAATCTCATGGAAATGAGGAAGAACAGGAAGCCTCAGGCTATAGGGTTCTAACTCAAGGAACCTATGTCCTCAGATAACATGCAACATTCCTTTCATGCTGAATTGTCTCCCCTAAAGTAGATACACTTTGTTATGTACTCTAGCTCTGCATTCATGACATTTAATCACTCTTTTTTTATTACACTGCTTCTATATGCTCATGTTCAGTCTTTCTGAACTAATTTCATCTAGTCTTAACATGATTACTACTTACTCATAACTATTTTGCCTTGCGACTACTGCTTATTTTCTTATACTAGATTCTGTCTGTGGGTTTGCATAGTTTTGTGCACTCTGATCTCTACATTACTCTTTTATGTCACATACTCAGATTCCTGGAGAGAGACTGATTTATCGACTGATTGTCAATTATTTAAAATCCAATATGGAGCTAACCTTTCACTCAGAGCCTCATGCCAGTGTAACTTGAGCTATGTTTATAAGAAATTAGATAAGAATATACTGGAACACTTACAGATTACTGGTGAATTACATAGTTTATCTAAGTTACAGTCTCTAAACTTCAATGTGGCATTTAAAAAAAATAAGAAAACAAAAATACTGCATACAAAATAAAATGTAAGAGGTAGACAAATATTAAGGAGGAGATGGTATTGATTAAATATCAACATTTTACTGGCCCCCTAGTCTGGCATGCTACCAGAGTTAATGTTTCATTCACAAAGTCTCTATTATGAATCAAAAAAAAAAAAAACTTAAGTAAATGCATCAGGGAAGTTGGTATTATAGGCATCCTGCCTGATTCTAGTTATGCTCAAACACATAAACATATATAAAAACAGTACTCAGGATAATGTTTTTAACCTGAGTATTTATTTTTAAAATCCAATAAAAGTGAGAATTACATAAAGGATTGAATGAGGTAGAATCAACATTATTTCATTTTCTCTGAGCATGGTGGAATTAATATAAAAATGTTTTGGCAGTGTTTGTGAGATATTATGGATGATTTTAGGATTTTATTAAACAATGATTCCCATTGCCCCAACTCTTCCTATAGAAAATCATGATTAGTGTGTGTCAAGATACATTTATTTCTATGTCTGCCAAGAGCATCTAACTGTAAAAACCGTTGTGTAGTGAAAAGAGCATGTGTTTTGGATTTGAAATGAGCTGTATTTGAATCCTTACACTAACAGGCCATTCAGTCTTTTCTCTCAAGTAAACCCATTTGATTGTTGGTTGCCAGACTGTATCGGATATTATTCTTGGTATGCTATTCAGTGTCACTTAAAAATAAGACTTAAAACATGCTTAAGCATTTCCTCTGCCTATTCTACATGAACTTTCAATACCTCAATATCTCCAACCAGTACTTCAGAATTCACTTAAGATTAATACTGCTTACCTTGTCTACCTTTGAGGATTGTTGAAAGAAACAAATGAGCCTCACTGGAGAAGAGAAGTGCCTCCAGGAAACATAATAGCAATTCAAACACTCAGACCAAAAGCTTGGAAGAGTATCAGCCAGGCAGAACCTAGAAAAACAGAAAGCAGTTATAAAAAGAACAAGCAAAAAAGAATTACAGACTTTGAATGTGATTTACCCTGAATTTTTTCCCTTCTAATATTAGAAATTAGAAAGAGTACATCTCTCAGTTATAAAGGAAAACACTGAGGAGGGACAAAAGTAGAAAAAAAATTGTCATTCAAAGTAGAAAAAGAGACAAGAACAGCTACGTGTCAGAAAGTTATGTGCTTAATTATTTTAAATGACATTTAAAGAATAAAGTTATTTAAAGAACTTCAAATACTCATTCAAATATCAGATAGTAAGGGATATGCTGTGTAGTTCAGGAGCATGGAGAGAAAATTGACAGAATGAATCATGAGAAAAGAAGAACCCGAATATCTGGAATGCTTTCAATCAATATTCAGGTCAAAAAATAGATCTACAAAGAATGAAAAAGTAACATTTAATTTAAAACACATATTTTTTGAAATTATTTTTATTTATTTTTTTGGCAGTGACATGTGGAATTTCAAGGCCCAGGGATTGAACATAAACCACAGCAGTGACAATATCCGCTTCTTAATCTGCTGAGCTACCAGAGAACTCTTAAAATATATTTTTCTTTGTTTATAATTTTCATGTAAAAACCTGTCAGATTTTGGGTTTATACAGCAGGATAAGTATTATAACTGTGGCTGAATTATTAAAGGATAATTATTAAACTTTGGAAAAATATGTGAGATTCAAGTGTTCCTTTAGTCTTTATTAAGCATTGAAAATAGATATAATGCATAATTCTCACCATGTTAGAAAAAGAAGTAAAAATGTTGTCAGTTATTTTGTCAATGCCATAACTAATTCAGTTAAAATGTTTATAAAGTGATAGTCTCTGAAAGAAACAATCGATAGGTTATAAATAATTTTGAGTTTTAGTGTAACTTAATGTTAATATATAAGTCCACAGTGGAAAAGAAATGTAGAATGTGGGTAACAGTGGTGAGAATACAAGTAGCACTTTTCTTTAAAAATGGATGAATCAAGTAGTTAACTAAAATTAGCACTAGGTTAGAGTAGACATAAATTGGATTTTCTGCACAGTAACCCCTCTTCTAATTACTGGCTTATTTTATGTCTAATCATTAAGTCCTTTTTGAAGTTGTATTTTTTTTTTAATGTATTTTAACTGCTATGACCAGACTTGACTGGAACGGGGATGTTAACAGTTACAATGTGGATTAGTTTGTTTTGTCTAAGTTTTTAGATATTGGAACTAAAGAAACTTTGAAGTTGACCTCATCCATGTGACTAATATAGTAAAGTTTTTTTTTTTTAATTTGAAGTTTTGAATGGTTAATATTATGCCATGTGGAAAATGCTGGTCATAACTCAAAGAATAGAAAGAGGTCAATAGAAGACAGAAGAAAGTCAGAAATTCTAGTTGGTATTTGCATTCCTCATTTCAGCTGTTTTAAATGAATTCCTACATTCCTCTGTTATTTCTGTGGTTTATTTGACCCTTGAGATGCCTCTCTGTCTCAAGATATTCTGGCAATTTCTGTTTTATTTTGTGGTGTTGTTGCTTTCTTCAGTATAAGGGTGTTTTTGTTTGTTTTCCCAGCACTCCTATCTATCCCCATCAGTTGAAGATCTATTTGATTTGGGGAACTGGACTTTACCCACATGACCTGAATAGGACACATGCTAAGCCAAGCTACCCATATTATATCCCTGCCAACAGTGACTAGAATAGTGATAAGCTTAAAGCTAGGCCATTACAGTTTAGTGCTAAACATCTCTACTAGGGGAAACAATCCATGAGATAATGCAGTGCTGGAGCAAAGACTTTTTCTTCAACATGAAAACTCTTCTTTCCTGGTTGGACAAAGCCAATGAAAAGCCAGGGATTCTGTGTTTACTGTAGCCCTCCCAACTTCCTTTCATACAGAAGTATTCTCCCTCTTTTGGCATGTAGGAACTTGCCTGTGGCTCTCCATGGTTGCAGACCCTGAATTGGAATTCTCTGATGATCCAAAATAAACATATTTTTCCTGGAGAAATATATTTCAGTCTATTTGTTTCAGGTCCACATTTGATGGCTTGTACCAGAGAAGTCTCCTGAGGGCTCCAGGGCTGGTGAGCAAGGGTTTGGTATTCATAACTGCCACATTGTCACTTACTACTTTCTTGCAAATCTTGGGGTTTGAAGGTACTTCTTTCTCCTGGGTCTGGGTTCCTGCTCTCTTTGCATTTTTACCTCTCCAGGCTTTATTTGGGGTCTGTAAAAAAATCGTCTTTCTGGTTGAGGCCTTATTCTGTATACCAATATTCATTTGACACTTTGGCCTGACCTTGAGATCAGACCATTTCAGCTGAAACTGGCTAAAAATGTTTTCCGCTCAATATGCTCTGGAAGGGACTGCTTGAAATGAAACTGTGCTGGTTCAGGCTTTGACCTATTCCTTTGTGAGGGCTTATTCTCTGGAAAATGGCTGAAAAATGTCTTCAACCTGGCTTCTCCAAGACCAAGCTATTTCTTTTGAATTGGCTGGTACTCAGGCTTGCAAGCTGTTTGAACTGAGCTTTTTGTGCCGAAAGATATTTTAGCTGTTAGAAAATTGTTCTTTACTCTTAAGAAAAACCTCTGAGAAAGGGGATCCTGGTTTTCTAAGTATTTCTAGGGCAACCCATCCTACAGGGTATCTGGCTGATTTTATATTTAAAACCACCATTTTATTCATCATATGCAGTTCTAACAAAATGGACCAACCTGACCAAAAGTGATTTAGAATATCAGTGGCCATTATGAGGAACTTTTGACATCCCCACGCTTTACTTTCCTTAAAGATGTGTGGAACTACAATAGCTCAAAAATTTCCAGAACTGAATGAACTCCATCTCTAACAATATCTTCCTTAAAAGGGTGTTGAACTACAATAGCTCAAAAATTTCCAGAACTGAGTGAACTCCATCTCTAACAATATCTTCCTCCTTCTCTTTTTTTTTTCTCTGAATGGATTTTATTTCAATTATAGATGTGCATAAATCATCACAAGTCAATTTTACACCTCCTTCTCTTCTGTGCCATTAACATCTCCTCCTTGATACCCTCAGTTGCCACATATTAATTCTTTGGCTAAACTTCCCCTTTTCTATGAAACATTCCCCACTCCCTTTTCCTCTGAACCTGTCAGAACCTGGCCCTTTAAAGTTAAGCCCTCCGAGTATCCAGACATGAAACTCTTAATTTCTTATATTCCCTGAACTAAAACTGAATTGTGAGTCTTAGTCAAAGATCTTTCCCAAAGTATATGAAGATCCTCACAGACTTGCTGAGGAAGTTAATATAGACATTCAAACACATCACTTTTGTGTCTGTGATTTATATCAGCTTGTTTATAGGCTTGTCAGTGAAAGGAAGGCCCAGTGTTGGACGAAAACCACTAACTTGGAAAATCCTGAAATATCTCTGGAATTACAACGCAGAGACCAGTCTGCTAACTTACTATGTAATCAGACTCAAGTAAACACTAGGCAACTTTATCAAGCAATTCCTAGAACTTTTATCAATTCTATTGATTGGAATAAAATTCAGCCTTGCTCACAAAAATCTGACGAACCTACTCATGACTATTATAATCCTCTTAAGATTTTTTTGAAGAAAATTCTAGTCTTAACATCAGATGTTGATTCCACTGGTTACATTTAACTCTAGGCTTTAATGGACTGAACCAGCAGCATCTTTTCCTTCTAGTAAAAGGGACCAAGAGGGAATGAGAAACTATGTCCACTCCAGAATTAGTTAATCTGACAGACAAGCTCTCTTGCCTCTAAATGGGTCCCCTCAAAGGATGACCTGCCAGAATCCATCTCCAATTCCAGCAAATGAAGATCCAAAGTGAAATCAAAGCAGGCCTAGTTTCTGCTATTATTGGAAAGGTTCAGGACATTAGGAAAAGTGATTGTAACAAATTTAAGTATTTTAGAATTCTTCAGCCCTCTACCCAACTTTTCCAGCATCTTCCTAATTCTCAGCAGTGAGGCTTCTGAAAGCTGATGTGGATGATATCAGGTTACGTAGAGGTCCTACTTTGTTGCAATATGTGGATATTTGCTTTTTTGTTTTCCTTCTCAAACCTTTTCACAGGAAAACAGCTGTTAAGGGACATTAGCCTCAATGGGATATAAAGTTGCTAAAGAAAAATTGCAATTTGCCCAAACCCAGGTTCAGTATTTAAAGCATCTGATATCAGAACAAGGGCTACACCTAGATCCAGGACACAAAACTAAGTGCCACTGTGAAATATTTCCGGGCTAGTTGGTTATTGCCAAAACTGGATTTAAAATTTATCTCTTATGGCCAAACCTCTAAATCTTATACTAAATGATAACAATCCAAGCCAATTTTATGAGAAGAACTGGATAATGTAGTCTTCAAGGTCTTAAAGGAGAGTTTGAAGTACACACCTTCTTTGGGCATCCCAATTGTCAGGTCCCATTATTCCTTTTTGTATATGGAAAGGAATTAATTGCCCTTGAAGTATTCACCCAAATCTCTACAACCACCATCAATCCATAGGGTGTTACAGCCAGCAATTGAACCTTGTGACACAGTGATACCCACGTCTTGATTCAGAGCTATTATGGGTCACCCATTATTGAGGTAAATCCAGCAAGAAAATTATTGTGGAATCTACTTTTACCATTTTTGTTCCTGAATTTTCATCACACTCAATCTTTCTTCCGAGCTCTGTCACCACCTGTGAAGTCCTTTTGTTACTGCTACTCACATAATTTTATAATAGTATAATAACTTTCACCCAACCATTCTTCTCCCCTCTGTCACCAGCAAAGTCCCTCACAATAACTTAATGCTGACTAACCACTTCTTGGAGTAATATTGACTTCTCTTGGTTCACCAATGGTTTTATTTGAAAAGTGACAGTAGCAAATGTTGTGTTGGGTATGCTATTGCAGTGCCTTTTGATGTTGAAGGGCACTTTACCTGTGGCTATTTCACTATAACAGGGTAAATTATTCACTCTTATACAAGCTTGTACTTTAGCTAAGGGCAAAACTGTCAATATTTACATGGATATTATATATGCTTCCAAAATAGCTCATGATTTTGGAATGCTGTGGAAGCAATGTGACTTTCTTACATCCAACTTAAATAAAACTTAAAATGCTCACTACTTTCAGGAATTATTGGATGTAATACTGTCACCTGCCACTTTAACTATTTTTAAATTCCAGACCATTCTTAGCTTAGCTCTTTGTAAGCTAAGGAAAAGCACCTTGCTGATATTTCTGAAAAAAATGCTACACTTAAAGGGACCAAGAATAGCCAAACCTCTGTCATAGTCCAAATATATAACTCCACAAGTGATAATTTGAAACAAACAAACAAAAAACTGCCTAGAGAATCCCAACAATTGATCTCAGAAAAGAAAAAAAGATCAGAAATGCAATTATTTTTGGTTTGGTAAAAAGAGAAAACTCAGGTTTGGACCAAATAACAACCCCATCCTATTAGAAAGTCTAAAATTCTCATGCCTCACTACTGATTATGCATTAAACCATAGATCTATTGATAAAAGTATAGTCTTTGTGAATCAATACTCCTGGGGAAACATTAACAAGACAACAAAAAATACCTACTTTACTTGTCCCTTTACCTGAAGTACAACCCAGGGAAGCCTGATAACCCTGATAACAGAGTTCAACAGAAAAAAGAAAGACTGCTTTTCTTGATAACGATTCTAAGGATTCAGCCAATGAAAAGACATGGACTCCTTTTTTTTTTTTTCCGTAACCCTCCTTTATTTTTCTATATATAAAAATTTTCTCCTTACCTTCTGTGTGGGAATTTGTATGTGGCTCGCTATGTTCGCAGACCTTGAATGGTAAATCTCTATTTATTTCAAATAAAGGCACGTTTGTTGGAGAAATTTCTGAAGTCTGCTTGTTTTAGGTCAATAGTTTAGAATTTTATGAAGCACAAGAGAGCTTGTAATTAAAGTAAACTTCACAAAAATATGGAATTTTTAAATGATAACTCCTCTGAGTTGTAGGTTTTTGGTTTCTTTTTTCTTTTTTTTTAGAGTCACTGTGAGAGACACAACATTTAGAGTCACTGTGAGAGACACAACATTGACATTTAAAATTTGGAAGCAAGGGGCCATACTCTAATGTAAGTTAATGATTATATTCTAAATATCCCTGACATTAAATTTATTGAGATTTTAATCTTCATATTGAATGCAATTGGCCATTATCCTGAAGGACAATTTAGTTAGTCTTTAATCAATTTGATCATTATCCTGTCACTTGCTGTAAATTTTTGGATAATGACAGGATAAAAGAATACACTCATAAACCTCTATGCAAAGGTTAGAAACTAATTGATATTAGTCTTTCTTTAAAATCTATTTGGAAAGAATGTGTACTCTCTCTAACTACATATCATATAGGGTCAGTGTTATGTGTATGTGTGTGTGTAAAAGCAATGCTGGTAAAGAGTGTATATTTTATAATGTTTTCATCAAGGCAGAGCTAGTACTTAGCCTGTCACCCTAACAAGTAATGCAGGTCTGACAGCATCAATCTACATTTTAAAAAATTTATGTTATTATACAGTTTAAATGAGAATGAATTTTTATTCTCTGCTTATTTAATTTTATTTTTATCTCTAATCCGTTATTCCTGTTCCTTTAAATATATTTTGCTGTTCTCATTTTAATTTTTGAAGGAAAGTTTATACAATTTATGTTCTCTTTACTAAATGTGTTTGAGACTATACATTTTCTTTATGGATGCTATCTCAAATATACCCAGGGAGTGAGAATGGAGAAATATCTCTGAAAATCCTCTCCTTTTTAAAACCAATAAAAAAAACAAGAAAAGATTGTCTCAATCAACTTTTTCAGAATTCTGGAAGTTAACCAAAAGCTTATAACAATCCAGGGATTGTTTATTCAAGAAAAGCTGATATTAGAATAGTGAGTTTTGTGATGTTTTAACTTACCATATGCCTACCTCCTCCTATTCAGATCAATATCATTGAAAACCAAGGACCCATAATCATAGTGAAATCTAGAAAACTAGTAGCCACTGGCGGGGCCAGAATATGGTAGGAATCTTCTAAATCCTCATTCCCAGATAACTGGAATAATTTAATCTGTTTTCAAGTTCCTTGGAATATAAAGACTTGCAAACTTGTCTTCATTTGCCCTGGGTCAAAGTGTGTGCAGTATAAAGATCATTTTCCCTGGGGGCATTTGTCAGAAAAAAAATCAAATCAATTGTTTAACATTATAGATGCCTGGGGCAATAGTAACAGTTGGGTCAAACAACAGGCTGAACAAAAATTTAAATTGAAAACTTGGAAGTGTTCTGTCCATCAAGTCTTTGAACTCTCTGATATATTCTTATATTTGAAAAATATTTGATAAAGTTCTGGATTGACCACCCATAAGCATAAGGCTGTACCCAGAACTGTGGGCATGCCCAGAAAAGACCTGAAAAGACCCCAAACACTCAACTCTGGATGACCTTAAAGCCAAGAAGTGAACATTAAGCCAACACTGTAAAATGCCTGAGCACTGAAGCTGTATTACAACATGCCCACAGAACTCTTGGCAAACACTTACTGGTTCCAAGACTTTAAATAAATATCTGTTAGTCATTAGCTGATCACTAAGAAAACAACAGACTTTGGTTGCCATGCACACAAAAATATTTCATTTTAGAATTATATCAGAAAAGTCACTAAAATTAACAACAAAAATAAATAACAATGAGCACATGAAAGCAGGGGGGATTCTGAATTCCAGACTTATCACATTATATTATTTTCAGCATGCAATTTCAGTGAAATATAAAAATACAAAGAAATAAGAAATTATGATCTATACATAGTGGCAAAAAAGCAGTCAATAGGAAACATTCCTAAAGAAGACCAAACATTGAACTTACTAGGCAGAGATGATATAAACTCTTTTAAATATGTTCAAATAACTAAAAGAAACTTTTCTGAAGAACTTAGGAAAGTAACAGAATGATTTCTCACCAAATAGTATCAATAAAGACATAGAAATTATAAAAAGGAACAAAATATACATTCTGGAGTTAAAACAGACAGTCATTAAAATTAAAAAAAAAAACACTGAAAGGACTTAACAATAGATTTGAACTGGTGAAAGAAAGAATTAATAAACTTAAGTATAGGTCTGTTGAGATTACTCACTTTGAGGAACAAAAAGGAAAAATGATAAAAAAAAATCAGCAATGTAAAACATCTATGAAAGACCATCAGGCAAAACAACATACACATATTGAAACTCCCAGGAGAGTAGAAAAAGGAGCAGAAATGTGAAGAAATAATGGCTGAAAATTTCCCACATATTATAAAAATAAGTTAATATGCATACCAAGATGCTCATTAAACTCCCAAGTAGAATATACTGAGAGCCACACAAAAGCCATCATAATCAGACTGTCAAAATCAAAAGAGGAAGACAGAAGCTTGAAAGCAAAAAGAGATGTTAGTCATCATGCACTGGAGAACCTCAATATGATTAAGAAATGATCTTAATTAGAAACCAAGGTATTGGGAGAAATATAGAATACATATTATAAATGCTGAAAGAAAAATTAATTCTATAAATAGCAATTAATCCTTCAAAAATGAAGAAGAAGTTGTATCCTCAGATAAACACGTAAATAAAACAGGTAAATCAGAATATGATCCTGAATTGAGCAATAATTTCTAAGCTTGGGATACCAAAATAATAAACAATAAATAAACAAAAGTGAATCAGATTTCATCAAAATTTTTAAAATTTTGCTTTCAAAGACTCTATCAAAAAAGTGAAAAGACAACCCACAGGATGGCAGAAAATATTTTCCTATATTTAAGAAGGTATTGTTGCCAGAATAATATGAAGAAACCCATGCTATTTAACAATGAAAAAATGACCCCCTTGAAAAATGGGCAACATAATTAAATAGGCTTTTATCCAAATAAGAGATATAAGTGGCAATAAGTACATGAAAATTTGTTCAACGTTTTTATTCCTTAGGGAAATGCAAATTAAAAGCTCACTGATACACTTTTTACACTCTGTTATAAATATCATCAAAAGGAGAGGATATGGAGAAATTGTAATCTCATACATTGTTTGTTGGAACATAAAATGGTACAGGCACTTTGAATTACAGTTTTTTACTTCCTCAGAATGTTAATTGTAGAATTATTATTTGATGGGTCAGTGTCTCTGCCTGATACATTTCATGTGGACAAACCTTGAAAATGTGAATGTAAAAGAAGCCAGAAACAATGGCCACATATTCTATGAGTCTATTGGTATGAAATGTGTTCGGTAATAAAAATCCTAGAGAAAGACAGTACATTAGCAGTTGCCAGGGAATGAGGGGACCAAGGTGAGGAATTAATGATTACTGGTATGGGGTTTCTTTTGAGGTGATGAAAATGTTCTGGAATTAGATAGTGATGATAGTTTCATAACTTTGTGAGTATACCAAACTGCAACCTATAAAGTGATGAATTTTTTGACACGTGAATTGTATTTCAGTAAAAATATACATTAATCTTGGATAAGAATTGAATATATTGAATATGTGAAGTATTTTTTTTACTTTGCCTTCATTTAAACATACTATTTTATTTTATTTTAAAAATATTAAATTATCATTTTAGTTTATATTGCCTTAATACAGAGCCTTAAATAAAATTAGCTGAAAACAGAACACATTTATGTTCTCAAAATCCTGTAAGTTAGAAGTGTTCACCCTCTGCTTACAATTTCACAAAGCCAAAAAGATAGTGTCAGCAAGACTGAGTTTTTCTTGAAGCTTGTTAGGAGGAATCTGTACTCAAGTTTATTAAGGTTGTAGGCTGGATTAAGTTACTTGTAGTTGCAGTATTGTATTTCTTGTTATCAACAGGAGCCTCTCAGCTTCCTAAGGTCACCTAAATGCTTTGTTCCATTACCACTTCATCTTCAAAGCCAGCAGAGTTAAATGGAGTTCTTCTCATGATCTGAGTCCCTCTGATACCCTCTTCTTCTGAATCTCTAATGTCTCCAGCTGGAGAATGTACTCTGCTTTTAAGGTCTGATGTAATTAGATTGACCTTCCCAGGCAAATCAGGATAAGCTCCCTGTTTCATAGTACCTAATCTTAATTAGATATGGAGAATCCCTTTGGGTAACATAATCACTGAAGATTAGGATCCCAGGTCTTTATACAGCACAACCTGAGAATTTTAAATAATTTATAAAGTGGAAAAGTTGGCTGTCTTTTAGTCATCAATTTCAAGTGTATCAAAAAATTATATAACAATGAATATGATCTGTTTATAGTATATATACATACATTATGTCTGAGCCTATTAACTGCCTTATTTAAATTACATTTCTGAAATTCCCGTTTTGGCTCAGTGGGTTAAGAACCCGAAATAGTGTCTGTGAGGATGCGGGTTTGATCCCTGACCTCTCTCAGTGGGTTAATGATTTGCTGTTGCCAGAAGCTATGGTGTAGGTCACAAATGTGCCTTGGATCTGGTGTTGCTGTGGCTATGGTATAGACCTCAGCTGCAGCTCCAATTGGGCCCCTGATCCAGGAACTTCCATAAGTTGCAGGGGCAGCTATAAAAAGAAAAAGTAGTAATATTTAAGTAATCATTATTTTGTATACTTTAGCACCATAAAATAATCCCCTTTTTTCTGTTGGCAATGTTAATTTAAACTATTATTATTGTTAAACATAATTCCTATTAGGTGTTTCCCCCGTATCTTTCTCATTACTTCATTTTTCTATTTTAACCAATGTTTATAAAAATCGTTTGTAGCACAGTAATTAAAAGCATGATTTCTGAAGATAAAAATACATAGACTTGAATTTTAACTTCAGTGATAATTTAACAGTGTGACTTGGCCCAGTGACTTCTTTGCACATCAGTTTTCTCTACTTTAAAGTATGGATCATACTGTCACATATCTTAGAGAGCAATATAATCAAATAAGTTTAGTATAGGTAAAGAAGCACTTGCAAATATTTTAAGTGCTTTATGTGATCATCATATTGTTTTAGATGTTTGCCATATGTGTACTCTAAAAATTTTCAAAAGTTTTATTAACTTTTTCAATTTTTATGTTTAGAATAAATCCGAGTCCCTTTTTAATATGGTGTTTGTTTAGCTTACTCAGTGATTGTATTTACTGGTACTTGTAGATCTCTCTCTTATCAGGAATGCAAACCTGTATATTGACTAATTTCTTCCCTAATTTTATTGGGCTGAATTGTTTTGTTCTAATATTTTTTCTTTACTTGTTGAGAAATTATACATTATTTTGTGTTACCTCAGGAAACAGGTACTATCCATTGCACTGGATATCTATTTTGCAAATATTTTGTGTAACATAAATATAGCCAGATACCGATTTCTAGTTTTGGTAGGTTAATAAAATGCAAGTCATTCATTTAGCTGAAGGCTTTCTGGTCCATCTTCCTCAGAAGCATCAGCCCATCTGCCACCAGTTAGTTAAACAGGCAGTTTCCATGCAAATCAATCTCACCATGACCTCAGTTGAATTCTTTATTCATAGGTTAAGACTTAAGGTTTATCCAATCTTTTGAAGTACAAATCTCTATAAAGGAAATTCTTATTTGAATGATGCTAAAAATATGAAATAAGCTTTTGCATTAAACTGACAGAAATAGTTTAATACTCATTTCCAAATACAATAAATTAAAGCTAGCTTCACTTGTCTTGATCAATAACATGTGAATTTATATTTCAAATTAAATGCCTACTTAAAATGATGTAGGGATTGCCACTTAAAGGGCTGTTAAAAAGAGGGTTAGAAGATGATCTATATCAAACAGTAAAATTTTATTTCTAAGTACCATAACTACAAAATGACTTGCAAAGTGACCTCTTTGGTACTTCTTTACAATTCATTATTTTAAATTTATAGTAAATTGTGCTACGTTGAACAACAAATATATTGGCAAATATATTTATTTTTATTCCATTCTGATATCTGTTTTTTCTTCCACTTTTAGGAGTATATGTTTATATTTTTTTCAGATTAATTTATATTTAGCAGTTACATTTATCACTTTTATAAGAAATTTTAAAATTTCAGCATGTGTTTCTGTAATGTAATGTTGAATAAAACAACTCTAAAGATGAATGGAATTTTGGCTTTACTCTGCCTTATTTTCACACTCTGGGGGTGTCTGTTGCTCAGAACAGACATTAAGGAAAAAATAAGGAAGCAGTAACTTTAGCTACTAGATTTTCCAACCTTCCTAGTTGATCCTGTATCTTAAGATCGCTAAATATAAGTGTATGAAAACTGAAATTTCTCACTTGACTGATTCCACATGTGTATGAGGGCCTTGTACTCTTACTGTTCATCTTTCATCAAAACTTGACTATTCTCATGCCAGTATTTCTAAAACAAAGTAGTCAATAGACTCATTTTAAAAGAAAATTATTCTAATTGGCCCTGCAGCTGGCAATGGTTTACGATTTTCATTTTAGTGACACTGAATACATACAAACTTAAAAGTAAGTATCTACTTATGCTGATATTCCTACAAAATTTTTAAAAAGATTTAATTGCAAAGAAATTGAAAACTAACATAATTCTAATATCAATTTCATTTATATAAATTTAAAATTACTGAAATTAATGGCTTTTTAAAATATTAATACATTATTGATTTTTACAGAAAGGTTCATTGAGTTTGGGCATTCCTATACAAACTATGTCAGAAAATGACTCACATATTTTCAAAATTTTCAGTCGTATTTATTGTAATTTATTGATTAAGTCGACTCTGGTTTTCTTTTCCCATCAACTCATGTAATGTAGTAGTACTTAATGTAACTCAACTGTGAATAAAGAGACATACCTCCATAATTGGTTGTAAGTTTACATCAGGAATTGATATGAGGTTGTAAAACGGATATCTTGAATAATGATATTTTTTTGGATTGCTCTGAAATGAAAATAGTTGAAAAAATTCACATAACTCACAGATAGTTCCATCTGAAGTTTGTTTTCTGACAGCTGGTGGTAGGTGAGCTTAGTATGAGACACACTGACCTATCCCACACACCTATCAAACCCTGGTGTGGATTTGATTTTTAGTTGCATTATAATATATGAATTACTTACATTTTAAGCACCTTGCTTTTCCTTTGTGAAATGTGGAAAATAGTTAAGTACAGTTTTAGGATTTCTGTGTGGGGTTACTATATATTCTTTTTTCCTTTGGGAACAATTTATATATATATATATAAATTATATTTATATATATATTAATTATATAAATATAAAACTATATTTTATATTTAATACTATATATTATATTTGTATATGTTACATATTATATATGTGCATATACGTACATATGTGTACTATATATATATATATAAAACTAAAAAGGCGGCGCAAACCTGAAAGGATATAATCCCAAGAAAAATTAAACAAACACACAGTTACATAGAGTGGGTGTGTGTGGATAGTCTCTGGCACATTATATATTGTCTCTGGCACAAAGCAAGCATTTGGCAAATGTTGGAAACTATTCTTTTTATCACCACATAAAAATGAATAACCATATTGTTGATTAGAAGTATTTCTCCAAAAATATTAACTTGTAAAGGTTTGCCCCTTCCAGAAAGCAAAATACCACAATAAACTTAAAATATGAGAATCTTTACGACGAATAATTACAGATCTTCAAATGATACAGCAATAGAGATATTTTATTTAAGGATATACTGAGTTCCATTTACATTACACTGGAGCAGTTGTGTCTATTCTAAACATAGCTAGTTCAGTGTTTATTTTAAATATATGCATTTGTATGTGGATGTTCTTTTTTTTAATCATGTAGGTTTTTATACCAATGAATGTTCAATTTTCACTGTCTCAATAGGCAGCCATACTAAAGATTTAAACTTCTTTCACTATTCTTGTATTTTAAACTATATGAATTAATATTTTGCTGTGCATCGGAAAAATGTTATGGCTCCTTCAAGACTGTTATTCCTATTTCAATTTTACGTAATTTCTGGTTTCAGACACATGTGGTTTACAATATCATTTAAGCACAACTGTGGTCAATTTTACTGAGAATTAGATTTTAATGTTTATATCTCAACATATCTGACTTAAAGTGAACTGCTATGAAATATACACCTAACTAGTCATCTCTATAGAAAGTTAGGGTCAAATAAATATGAGCTGTTAACTTTTTAGACCTGGGACTCATATATTTTATTTTATTTGTTTTGTTTTATTTTATTTTATTTGTCTTTTTGCCTTATCTAGGGCTGCACTCGCAGCATATGGAGGTTCCCAGGCTAGGGGTCTAACAGGAGCTGTACTGCCAGCCTACACTACATCCACAGCAACACAGGATCTGAGCTGCGTCTGCAACCTACACCACAGCTCACGGCAACGCCGGATCCTTAACTCACTGAGTAAGGCCAGGGATCAAACCCGCAACCTCATGGTTTCTAGTTGGATTCGTTAACCACCGAGCCACAACAGGAACTCCAACACTCATATATTTTAAAGACTAAAGATAAATTTGGAGGTGAGTCCTAGGCTTCAAAGTAATATATATGTATTTCCATTGGAACTATCAAACAAGTAAAACTGTAAGAGATTTTCTTCTATGTAATTGTGTGCCAGTTTGTTCAGACCAAACTTCTTTCAGAAAACCTAGAAAAAATGGAGGAAAAAACATTTTTTTTAAATCTGCTTAAAAAAATTAGAAGGCTTGAGAGGCAGTGAGGATCTCAAAGGCTACGATCCTGGAGAAAGGGAAAGACTAGAAATGAGAGCCCAACATTTAGTATCTACATTCTCCTTGAAGAAGTTAGCAAATCTAAATGTGGAGGAGGAGAATTTGAGGAATTAAGATTCTCAGAGCCGAAGGACATAAATTAAAATTCAGGGTCTGCAAAAAGGAAGAGGTCCTGGCAAGAACAACTTTCAATTGGTTTTGAGAGTCTGTTACACTAGTTCAACAAGGAGCAAGCAACAGGACTCAAATCAGTTTATGCTATTATTGCATTAATATGACCTAGTTGTAGCTTTACTGCTAGATGTAAGAAAACACATTCTCCTGTGAAACAAATTATATTTGGAGGGCTGGGTTCAAGCTGGTGGTATAAGAAGAGACTGAACCCACTTCCTCCCAGGGACACAGGGAATTTACACCTACAAATAAAGCACCTCAGTAGATATTTTTTGAACTGTAAAAATAGAAGAAAAAACTTGTACTGAGTCAGAGACAGAAGTTTAAAAATGAGAGAAAACTCTGTAAAAGATACAAAAGTCAGAGTGAGAGGAGAAAATAAAGTAATTGCTAGTTACAGGCGGAGATAATTCATAACATCACACTTTTGAAGACATGTGGGAAGGAGAAGTTTTAAATTTGTATGTTAAACACTGAATTCCTTTGCATGAAAGAAATTAGCTGTATATTTCTTCAATAGATATTCCATTCCTTTTGTTAGATGTTTCCTAATGCAAATATCCCATTAAACAAAATGATCAGAAAAATCCACATTAAAACACGCTTACATGTGGTTTTATGCTTTACTAATTCTCTCTCTCTCCTAACTTTTTTCTCTCTTATACACACACACACATGCTTAAATACATGAGTCTGAGGCGGTCCCTTGTAAGTCTATCACTTATCTCATCATCTCAACAGTCGGACCATTATAAATCCATTTCAAATCCTGCAACATTTCTGGGTAATTAATGATGGAGCAAATGTGAAATGATGTGGATTTGGTAAAATCATAATTTTAAAGTGAAGTTGATTAAAGTAGTTCCTTATGTTACTATAAGATATATAAAGCTTCTTCATTGAACATGTAAAAATGGGAAACTAGGATACCTGCTTAGATCTTTAAGTATTAACAAAAAGCAAGATAAAACTAGAAAATCTCTTGATTCAGGAAATTCCAGCTATTTGGATGAAGAATTTCACTTCTCTTGGCCAATTCTGTTTGTATTTGCCCATAGTATTTGAAATGAGAGTTGATTTATGTATTTATGAATATCATTTGCTTATAAGCCTTTGTTCAAAACATCCTTATAGCCAGTTAGGCTATATCTATAGGCATGTAGTTACCATTTTATTTGTGAAAACATTAAAATGAACGGTGAGTTCCTTTGCTGAAATATGAATTCTAGGTCTAATCTAACAATCTTTGTGTGTCCTTGTACAAGTAACTTAATAGATATGGGCCTGAATTTCTTTATCTGTAATAAGAGAGACTTCCTTCCAGCTATAAAATTTTATCACTGTAAGGCAAATCATGTGCTGCTTTCTGCCTCTTCAGCAAGTTGCTTGATATTGTATTTTATAGTCACTTGTAATTCAGATGTTTTCTGTGATGAAATTGAACATTTAATGCCTCAGCTCAACTTGTAAGATGTAAATTATAAAAGGAAGTGAGCCACTTAATATAAAAAATAAAGAAGCAAAATTAATTATCCTTTTGATGATTATATCATCTATAATTAGTTACATGACTGATAGTATATTATGTATATAGTGCATTAACTCTGGATAAACCAAGTTTACCAAACTTCAGATTTTGTTTTGTAATCTGACAACTGCTACTGTTCTCAGATGTTGCCTAGAGACGAATTATAGCATTTGAAATTGGTATTGTCTATAATGTTGTCTAAAATGAAGGAATACTACATATCAGGCTTATTATTGCAGTGATGGCTTCCTGCTATCCTAATCAAATTAGGATTATAGCTGGAACTGAAAGTAATAAAAGAGAAACCTCTATGTTTCCATAAAATAACTGCTAATGTATACCCCACGTTAATGAAATTTAAAAAAGTACCCCAGTAAAATTTGTAAAATATAAGCTGCCAATCAACAAAAATCCAATAAACTCCTGAAAGTTCCTACCTCTGAAAATACAAAGGAAAAAGACAAGCTAGAAATCATTCAGCTGTCAACCACTGTGACTTTGGATACCAAGTTTTGAATAATACTGTTATTTTTAACCGCTATGTAAGACTAAACCTTGGACTAATTTTGAATTTGAGGACAGCCATTAATTTTGATCTGATACCTCAATATGAAGCATCAACATCTACTTTGATAAACTGGAGAATATTTAAAAGAGATGGTCTATTATTTATTAATTATTCTGTAACACCACAGCTTTAGACGAAATTTAAGCCTGGGAGAGAAGAATAAAAATAAACAAATAACAACCACAAGAATATTACAGTTATTTCAGAAGCATTACACATATATTCAACTTTCCAATTTACAAATTTCTGTTTTTGTTTTAAATATTAGGTGTAGTTCTTCTTTAAAGTTTGACATTTATTTGTTTCCTCTGCCTACTCTATCAGTGCTAGTTTAATACAGGTGCAGAATGATTTCTGAGTTTTCTACCACAATGGTGACAGAATTTCCAAAAATAAAACAAGAAAAGTGAATAATTTGAAATATGAAACTATGTATGAAAGAACTTATCACTAAAACTATTGACCAATAATGTTTTAGACATGATAACCCATATATAAATAATATAAATTATATTTCAAGAATAGGATGATAGGACTTAAAATGTTCTCAAGAAAGATCTAAGTGTGGTTTATAATTATGTGACAGTTACGTATTTACTGTTTCAACACAACTGTGTTAGTACCTATGATGTACACATAACTTGTAAAACACTGAGAGCTTAAATTGTCTAAAAGGGTTAGTGAGTCAATTATTGATAGATATAAATAATGTAATAAATATTTTATTTTCATTACATTATAGTTTGTTTTCCATATCCAGGTGTAAAAATACAATAATTTAAAATTTTTATAGGTTATACTGCATTTGAAGTTATAAGATAATGACTGTGTTCCCTATACAATATTTCCTTGTAACTTATCTATTTTATACAGAATAGTTTGTACAATTTAATAATAATTTTAAGCAACATGATATAGTGGAATTAAAATAGTTTAGTCACTTTTAGGTATATGAATGTCACTTAATTGCAGTTAAAAATAATATAATAAGAAGAATCGTAGGTACTATGCTCTAGCAAGTAGATCCACTTATGTATAGGTCTAATGTGATCACAGCGGATATTGCTGATGATATTGATTCTACCTCTCAAGTTCACCTACTGGTGTCTTATAATATTTTAGAAGGCAGAAAGCACAAGGTTCATGCTTTTCTTATTGTGAGTTTTCTCTGACAACAGAGCAGCTGGTTGTAGGCAGATGTAACTTGAAAGTAATGTTACAGGAAAGTGATGTTTCAGGGGCAACCTTCAGCCAATGAGATATAAGAGGATACCCTTCCCCATCTCCTCATCTTAAATGAGACTCTTCTGGTGAGTTCCCGTCCTGACTCAGTTGTTAACGAATCTGACTAGGAACCATGAGATTGTGGGTTCGATCCCTGGCCTTGCTCAGTGGGTTAAGGATCCGGCGTTGCTGTGAGCTGTGGTGTAGGTTGCAGAGGTGGCCGGGATCCTGCATTGCTGTGGCTGTGGCTGTGGCTGTGGCTGTGGCTGTGGCTGGAGGCTACAGCTCCTGTTAGACCCCTAGCCTGGGAACCTCCATATACTGCTGGTGCGGCCCTAGAAAAAGGCAAAAAAGACAAAAAAAAAAAGGAGACTGTTCTGAAATGTGCCCTATGTGATTCCTCAGAAAATCCCTAACAGAATTGTGTCCAAGTCACAGTAGTAATGTATTCACTGACATACTCAGTCAGTTTAGCTCTCTTTCTCACCATGCCCTTCTTCTTTGCTCTTCCTGAGATCACCTCTAAACAATCTGCTTCAGATAAATCTTTGTCTTATGATCTGCTTTAGGGAGAACCTGAACTAAGAAAGTAGAGTTTGTATACCAAAGAAGAAGTTATTTGTATGTGTGTGTGTACAATTGAAAGAGAGAGGAAGAAAATAGGAAGACACGTTGTGCAACAAAACCATATCTAAACTAGGAATCTGAAGAAACATTTTATAGCTGTTTTTTGTACTAACATGATGTGCAATTTTTCCAAGCCATTTATGATTTGGAAAATATGCATCTTAAACTTAAAAAAAATAGCTCAGGAGAGAAAATAGCAGGGATATGACTAAAATTTCCTGCAGTTCAAAAGAATTACACACTAGAAAACCCCTTATCTGATTCCATTAGGAGATATAACAGATAGGTTAATTGGAAAGTTTGGTTAAAATTATCTATTAAAATGACACACGCACAACTAATACACTTTATTTTAACCTATATTAATGTACATTACATTAAAATTCTTGTGTGTTTAACTTTTGAGTGTGGGTTGGCTAGTTTTCTTTCATAAACCATGCCCATAATGCAGTCCTTTGGGATTAAGGTGGAAAAAAAATTTAACATATACACATTACTATACATAAAATAGATAATTAACAAGGGCCTACTCTATAGCACAGGGAACTCTACTCAATATTCTGTAATAACCTATATGGGACAAGAATCTGAAGAATGAATGGATATATATATATGTGTATAACTGAATCACTTTGCTGTACACCTAAAACTAATACAATAAAGTAAATCAATAATACTCCAAAATAAAAAGTAATTTGAATTGAAAAGAAAATAAAGGAAATTGAAAATAAAAACACTGTTTATAGAAGTGTTATTGCTGTAAAGGCAATCATTTTTTAATATGTAATTATACCAAATAATCATGTCGTATACCTTAAAAAATGAAGACACTGTTGAAGTAATTTCACTCCAGAATCTGTTCTGATTTTTTTATTCCCTCCAATATTTATCATGCATATTTCTCATAATTAACTTAAAATCATTTTTGTGGTTATTTGACTTCATCAAAAGTCATTTTAAAATAATTAAAAATAAATATTTCATTATTTTACACACTCTGGTAATATAATTAAGTTAATTCAACCAGAAAAACACATATGTACATACCTCTCACTACTGACCCTTTATGAATTGGATTGTAAGTGGCTTCAAGAGTAACCACCAAGATACATAATTTCATTGTATTATGTTCTTTAGTCTGAATAACTTAATGCAGTAAGTCAATTATATGAGTGTTCATTAAAAGAATTTCTGGTCTCCTAAGCTTCCAAAACTCGAGCGAGTTTCAAAACGAAGGTTTGCATGGCTTTAGCAATCTTATAACCAAGAAAAGCATGTGAAGCATCCACAAGAGGGACACTCAATTGTATTTATGCTGATAAAAGCCAAATATCCAATCAACATTTAATCTTTAGTTGATATCACTAAGAAGTGTTTTGAAATTCAGTAATGAATTAACTTGAGAGAATATGTAGTAGCACAGGATTCTAGGTGAATTCTAGATTCATTGGTGAATATTAGAACGCAGGGATATAATTGATCTGGAAGCTGCTGAATGACAGGGCTCTGTGTTCTTTCCTATTTGCTCTGCCTAGTGAATCCAAAATGGCAAATGCAGTTATTGGTGATTGTGTCAACTGACATCGGAGGTTATAGGTTTATACTATGGCCCATATGAATATGAGCCTGTAAGTTTAGCATTGAGTGGTATGGAGCCACAAAAAATATAATACATAAGTTACTACTACAGCATGTCAAAAGCTGATACATGCTATTGAAAAGACTGAGCAGGGTAATGAAAAGTTACAAGTATAGAGGAGGTTATAGTTGTGTAAACTGGAATTTCTAATAGGGACTCATGGTAAATATCACTGAGAAAATGACACGTAGCAAAGATCTGAAGCTGGTGAAGAGGTATATTAGTTAAAGTAGACTAGGCTATTCTATAGTAACAATAAAGAACCAAATCTCACAGGTTTAAAATCAAGAAGATTAAATTTTCATTTAATGTCTACTGCAGATTGACCTGCAGTTGTGCTCTGCCTCAACTGCATCAGAACACAGGCTGACAAAACCTCTATTATCTGGAATATAAAGATAAGGCAACATGGCAAATTGTGCACTGACTTGTAAAGGCTTCCGGCAAAAGATAACATATGGTAATCCCACTTACAATTTATTGGCTGAAGCAGGTCATGCAAAAAAGCTAAACTTGAAGGGAGCAAAAAAGTACAGCACTACCATATACATACAACCAAGGTGGTGAAATCAACGTGTGCCCTGATGACTGTCACTGAGAATGAGTAATTCAGCCTCATACCTAGGGCCGGGACTAAAATGAGGTGAGTAAGGCAGTCACCTCAAGTATAAAACTTAGGGAGGCACCACAGACTCAGTAATAAAAATAAATATTTTAATTACAACTAAAAGTTAATGCAAAAATCCATGATGAGCCAAATCCACATTTTAAATAAAAATGGGGTCAGTGTATAGTTCCATGTAAAGCCGCCTTAAAGTCTGAGACAGAAAGAGGGATAAATAATACTGGTATTGTTTTTACTTAAAATATAGATTATTTGTTCATCGTGAAAAATTTGTGTTGATATTGATTATTTAAAATATTGAATTAAAATAATTTTAGTTTTCATTATTGGGATTCACAGTGCCACTTTACATACATACATTTATTTATTTATTTATTCTCTTTTTAGGGCTGCACCCGCGGCATATGGAGGTTCCCAGGCTAGGAGTCTATTTGGAGCTATAACCGCTGGCCTACGCCACAGCCACAGCAACACCAGAGCAACGCAGGATCCAGAATCCAAGCTACTTCTGTGACCTACACCACAGCTCACAGCAACGCCAGATCCTTAACCCATGGAGCAAGTCCAGGGATAGAACCCACATGCTCATGATTGCTAGTAGGGTTCGTTAACCACTGAGCCACGATGGGAACTCCGATGGTGCCACTTTAAATTTTGGTCCTGAGGCAGGTTCTTCACCCTAGACCTAGTCCTGCATATTCCACATTACTAATACCAAGGATGTGGTAAGCACAGTGGCTTAGAATATCCATTCCAGCTTCATATTTTCTAAATTTGAGTCTTATTTTCATTTTTTAAAAACTTTAAAATAATAGGTTAACCTCCTAGACTATCTCAGTCTCACCTCACTTGTAAAACAAGGTTTCCACATATTCATAGTATCATTATGAAGATAATCAGAAAAAATGCTTATTACTGTTTTTAATATATTGCTCCTACCAGGAGAACACTCCATAAATACCATATGTTATTACTAATTAGAAAAAAGGAAAATAACACTTTTTTAAAGAGATAAAGTATACCAAAATGAAGCTTTGCAAAAGAGGAAACACATACAAATGGATAGTATGAACATGTTTTTAATGAAACACTTGTGCTGCTGTTTTTAAGATATTGGCACTTGTATTTTAATAAATCTTCAGCATACTCAAGCATATAATTACATAAAACCCAGTATACATAAAAATAAAGATACAAAATACTCACTAAATTCAATCTATGTACATCAAAGCAAAATATAGAGAGGCCATTTAGACACTTCGAAGAGAATTTCTACTATTGAAAGAACATTTGGGCATAATTGGCATCACAGAATCCAAGGTAGTGGGAGAAATGTAGAAAGAATGTTGATGGAAGATATCACCTTAATAATAAGGCCAAAACTTAAAATTCAAATAAAAGGTATATTAAAAATAAAGAAATATCACTTGCATTTCAGATATGTGATTTAAGTAGGAGGAACTGCGGCATTAAAAGTTCAGCAGGTCATGGAGAAATTATTAGAACTATTGCTACAGAGAAAAGGATCATTTCCAGTACTTGAAAATGAATTTACCTGCTCAGTTTCAACAATCCCATAATTCTCAAAGGAAATGCCTTTGGCAGAGCAATGCAAAATATTAAATGCTTTGTGATTTATGCTCAAAATTTCTGTCAGTGGTGAATTGGTAATTATTTGACTAAACAATTCTCCCAATGCTTCTATACTCTATCCTGCCATATTCACAAATGTTTAAACCAAAAGGCCTTTCTATGCCACATTGGAAAGGAATTTCTGTCAGAAAGCCAATAGACCAGGCAGAAAGAGGATCAAGTAAAATGAGGTGAGTAATAAAATGATAGTTTTAGTTGGCAAAATAAAATTATAAGCCCATTAAAACGCAGTGTGGCTTAAGGGTCACTGTTAATGATTTGAAGGAAAGCTAACCTATCTCTTTCATTAACAGTTGTTAATATCAAAGAAGGCCAGCTGAGTCTCCATAAGAGGATACTGTGTGATTACTTTTATCTTTGAGAAAAAGAAAAGGAGGAGAGAACCCGGTGGGAGGAACTTTGGAGACTTTCCAGGATGAATGACTTAGGAAGTAACATTAGACAACAGATGTCTGAACCAAGCAGATAGTTCTTTAGTTAAAGTAAAACTCAAAGTTCTCTCAATTTACAATTTTACTCAGCACCTAAGATGATAACATGGCCAAAACTCCAGGGAATTTTCTAATTTTTTTCATTATTGTTATTAATGATCATGTATTGAACACTTACAATTAGCAGAGTATGCTAAGTAATTTATAAGCATTCATTTATTCGATGCTCAAAATTAGGGAAGCACTGTTATGGTTTCCTTCTCACCTGTGTAGAAATAGAGGCTTAGACCATTGACAACACAAGTAAAGTTAACGCATTTAGTAAATGTAGGAGCAGTGTTCTTATCACAGGGCTGAAGGGCATTTTTTATTTAAGTAACAGTATGCATTCCTTTTCGGGAAAAGATACCTGTATCCGTATCCATATATGTCATATTTATACACATATGTATATATGTAGTATGTATTATGTATCTATATATCTATCTAAATACTTACCAATAAAGCTCCCTGAATAGGAAGGATCCTACAGTACAACTTACCTCTTCAAATAGCCTATTTGCAGACCAAGAATGTGCCATCCAAAGAAATTTTTGCACGATAGCTACTAGTGAAGTAATAAATAAATGCATTCTGACTTCTAATGATCCGTATAATTCATTTTCTGAATGATTACATTATTACAATTTTTAAATAAAGTTAATGTCATAGGGCATAGATATTTACAGATAAACTATCTAGATTTATATTGAACTATTTCATGTAAACAGGAAAAGGTAGCACTAATAATTATAGCTACATATTTGACAAATAGATAAGCTCATATGCTTTTAAACTGGACACAACAGATTTTGTTGTGAAACTATCCTGAATTTATAGTTATGTTTACCTACATTTCTTGTCATATGAAGGCTTACTTGGGCCACTTGGTTTGGCAGGGTAGGGGTATGTATTAAATACCATGTATTTTAGGATATGTAATTTTGGATAGAAGATTTGAACTATGAGGTACAAACAAAGCACTGCTGTTATCTGGTAGAGATTTTGAAATTATCCCCCTGTTTAGCATTTCTGAAGGATTCAACAGCTGGCAGTATGTGGACATTTATCAAGAGTTTCTTCTGAACCAATTGAATGGAAAAGCTGTCATTCTCCCTTGTGTAAAATATGAAATCTATTCATACTTATTTTTCCTAAACTTGGTCACTTTCTTATCACATAAAATGTTAACATCAAAAGAAAATAGAAAACAGGTACACTTACCAATGTTCAAAAAAAAAAGGTAGGGAGTTCCTTGGTAGCTCTGGCATTATCACTGCTATGGTGCAGTTTTGATCCGTGGCCTGGGAACTTCTACATGCACGGCCAAAAAAAAAAAAGACAGAAAGAAAGAAAAGAAGAGATTCTAAAATAATTAAAAGTTAAAAAAAAATTAGAGGGAATAAAAATTTTAGAAATCAAATTTTATAAAAATAGAAAATTATGATAAATAGAACAAACTATAAAGAAAATAATTCTCTGCAGGAAGAATTTTTAAAGAGCAAAGATTAATATTAGATATTGCCTCTAGGGCAGTACTCCATGGCAGAAGAAAGCTTGGCTCTGGAATCAGATGAACTGGATTTGATGATTCTGGACTCCAAATTTCTAATTCTCCTAACTGCACAGGGCAGCTTTAATGTTCTCAATGAGTTTCCCCATCAGTTTGGTGAGGAGATTCTGGTAAGCAAGTGATGATTAGTGTTGCAGTTTTGTAGCAGGTATCAGTTGAGTAAGATCTTTGCATTTGCCTTACAAAATACCTTGAATTTTTGATTAGCAAAAATGTGTAAATAAAGAACTGAACATTAATTTCTCCCCTCTCTCCCTTCCAGTTCCAATTTGTAGACAGCAAAATGAAAACCAGTTTGTTGATATAAGAAAACTATTTACATGTTCATGTTGTTGTCATAATAATTACTGTTGTTTTTGACTTGCCCTGACAGGGAGATGAAACCATTAAGAAAGTGAAGAATAATTTGCAATGAATCAAGAACACAAATGTTGAATATTTTGTGGACAATTTTCTGTTTTAAAAACCAGCGTAGTTTGCCTTCACATAACAGTATTTATAATAGAAATATTCCCTAAAAGTAGTTTTATTTAACAATTATATGCAATTATTTTCTTTGAACAATGATTTCACTTACTTTCTAAGGTAACTGACGCTTTGATGACTTCTTTTACTGTGTTTTTCTTTGTGGTCAACTATGTTTATTCCATGAGAAAGAGAATATAACTAGAGGTAATACCTCTCTGGTTTTCAAACATAGTAGAAACTCATGAAATTTTGTGAAAAATAAAATATATTTTCGCTTGAAATCAATAGTATTTTAATGATTTTTTCTAATATTTCTTCTACTGTATAAAATTATTTTAAATTTTACAATTATTTAAAAATTTGAAACTGTAATTATCAGTGAAGCAAAACCTTCTTCCTCTTGCTTACAAATTAAAATTGAATGGAATCCCTCTGTATATTTTTCCTTTTCTGAACAAAATCAACTTAGGTTCTGTTTCTTAAATTGAAGACAAGGTGCTGTTAACCTGTGAATATGCAGAATCATAGGATAAATATAGGTTAAAAATATAGATTGAAAATAGAAAGCTTTAGAGTGCTTCCAGACCAATTAAGAAAATGCATATAATACATGATTCCGTTTAGATAAGTTCAAGAATAAGTAAATGAAGTCTATAGTCATAGAAATCACAGATTTCCGGCACCTCAAGCTGCAGCATAGCTTCGATTCCCACGTTGCTGTGGCTGTGGCATGGGGCAGCAGTTGCAGCTCCTATTCAACCCCTAACCCAGGAACTTCCCTATACCACAAGTGTGGCTGTAGAAAGAAAAAAATAATAATAAAGTTCTAGCGATAAATATATTACAAAATCTGTTATTGTATTTATTAAAAATATAATTTAGATGATCCAGAAAAATGGAGAGACAGCCATGTCTTGAATTATGTAACTATTTTAAAGATGAGGTAATTTTATTAAATGCACTTATGATTTTTTTTTTTTGTCTTTTTTGGACTGCACCTGTGGCATATGGAAGGTCCCAGGCTAGGAGTCGAATCAGAGCTTTAGCATCTGGCCTATATCATAGCCACAGAAGTTTCAGATCCGAGCCATGTCTGTAATCTACACCACAGCTCACGGCAACACTGGATCCTTAACCCACTGAGCAAGGCCAGGGGTCGAACCTGCATCCTCATGGATGCTAGTCAGATTCATTTCCACTAAGCTATGACAGGAACGCCTTTCTTTTTCTTTTTTTTTTTTTTGCAGTTATAGTTTTAATGCAGTTTTTATTAAAATAATTTTGCATACATTTTTCACATCTACATAAAAATAATTCAGAAAAATATTACAAGGGTATTACTGAGGGGTTTCCTCATCTACTATATATAAAACTGTGATTATTAAGTTAGTATATTATTAATATAAGAATAGTTAAATTGTACTAATGTACTGGAATAGATAGCCCATAAAAAATAAAAACTACTATTGATAAATTGACATCAGAAATTGATTAGAAATTTGATTTCTTGTGTGGGTGAGAAATTTACCATCTTTGAAAAAAAATAGCAAGAGAAGAAAAACACTGAAAAATATAAGTGCACTCATTCATTTACTGATTCATATAGTCATTTATTGAGTAAAACTTATAGGTCACCTGTCCTGTGCTATGACTGAGCATAAGGTAGAGAGAAAATCATATATTGTCCTTGCTCCTTAGAAACTTATTTATATATTGTGTACACATACTTACATTAGAAATGATAATTTATGTATATTTTAACCTACTTATTACACTATATTCACATACCACTTTGTTCTAAGAAAATATTTTTGAGGAAATTTATAAAAATGCACCAAGTACAGTGGAAAGAAAAATTAGAGATTCAAATAGAAGAGAAAATAAATCAACGAAAAACTGTAAGAAGCTACATTCTGTATCACTAGACATTAACCATATGCCACATGTTTCATTATAGTTTTTTTAATATCCTTCATATTCTTTTCCTTCACCAACAATATATTTAAAATCTATAGCCATACCACGAAATAGGTTTCTAATTATATCTGAAAAAAGATACTGCTTCCAAGCCCCTCTGTTCCTCTGTATACAGTAAATAGATATAGATAGCCATACAAGGTTTTGTCTGTCTTTATCTAAATATCTAACTGCATGTAATATAGTTAAAACTGTATTATAGGCATTAAAGCATAATACCCAAAAGAGTATAATAAGTAATATAATAATAAAATAATAAGACTATTGTGTTTTAAAAATATCTACTTCCTAGTTATCTTCATTTGCAAACACTGTTAATAATATCTTTCAGAATTTCTAAATTTTAGATATATTGTGATAAATGGGACATCTTATATTCATACTCCAGAATGAAAACTGTTATGGAGCATTAATGTAGATCAAAGGGGATAAAGCTAGTAGACATCTGGGTGTTTCAAGTCCTACACAAAATCCTGCAACCTGTTTTATCTAACATACTAACATTTCTTGTTTATCTCATAAGGGTATTCCAAGTTTAATGATAAAATAGAAATAGCACAAATGAAACTTTTCAAAGAAGATAGTGTTATATACAGCATAAAGTAACAGTGCCTATAACATTGCAAACTCCTCATGAGTTTGATGCTTATTATCACCATCGGAATCAACATGTTCCAGATTTTATTGATTAAATGACTACTTTTCACAGATGCATCATTTTACATTTTTCCATTGAAACTGCTTTTTATTACATTTTTAGATCTCAGTCTCTGTAATATTTTTAGATGTATTGTAACTGCACTGCTTGCCTACCTGACAGTTTAACATGATCTAAAAGTGACTTTGAATGTGCTGTTTTCTCAACCCCAGGGTTGTTAACAGTGCTCTTTATTCAGAACAGGCATGACCTACACTGCAACATGTTCTTTGGCAGCAAGACAAGGGCGATTTAAAAGTACGCTTTCTTAATTTATACCATATAAAACTATAGGATGTCATTCTCATTTATTGAAAGTTAAATGTGTCAATTATATAATATTTGGACCTGGGAGTATTTGCTTTGTTTCTTTCTCTTCTTTTCTCATTTCAGCAATGTTCAGTGAAGCCTGAATCTTCTTTATAGCCTAATATAGATAATCATATTATCTTTATTGTCTATATTTTTTGTTTACAATGAAAAAAACTGTGTAATTCCTGGATGTGATATCACTTAAGGAAGTCTATTTTTTTCTTTAAAATGTATTGAATAAGTATCTACTAGGATTAGAACATTTCTAGTATATATGAAAAAAAGCCAAAGTTTGCCAAAAGCAAGAGCAATTTATATTATCATTACTCTGAAGATTACTGACATTTTTCTTTAATAGCATCGCCTAAATATATAATATTATTTTGTAGAGATCATGGTTCATGGTATGTTCATATTTTGCAATAGAGTTATAACTTTAATTTTATTTTCAGATGTGAATTACATATAAACAATAAATCTACTCCTTTAATTAGAAGCTATTTGAAACCAGATTGCTGTATTACTAGAAGTGGGAAAGTTGAAAACCAGATTGCAATGTTATTGTTAACTTGGAAGGTAACAGTTTGTGGTTGTTGATTGCTCAGTAAATACCTGCAAGATACCTAATGGAGGGCAAAGGAGGATGATATCTCAAATTATTTATATTGATAAGAATAAGAACTATAGGAGCAGTATAAACACATGTTATCTAAAGGTCTAATTGTAGACAAGAGGTTAATACATTTTGACCAGGGTTATTCAAGGAGTATTTTATACAAACAAACAAATACCTTTGTTCTGGGCCATAAAGTATAAAAGCTACATGTGGAAGAGAGCATGAAGAAGCAGTCAACGACCCTTGATACCTTAACATTTTCTGACTTGATGCTAAGTACCTGTGAAAACACATCTGTGTCTTAGAGACTCTGTATTCTGTCAACAGCAGCTTCCATAACTTCACCCTGCAATCTGCAAATCTCAGGCAATAATTTTGTATATCAAATATATATATTGGGAATGAGAATTGGTTTTACGCATGCCAACTTAGAGACTCATGGAAACTACCTTGAGAAACCCACGCAACCATCCCACACAAACCTGACTTTGGACAGCTGACAAATCTCCTGAGGTTGCATGGCCAGTACCAAGTTTCTAAATACTTCAGTTGAACCAGTTTTCTATAAAATCTGACCAAAGATGCAACAGGTTACCCAATTCCAAAAAACCCTGCCGCCCAAGTGTTTTTATATCTGTCCAGATTATTTAAGCTTGGTAGAGAAGATCAGGCATAGACAATGGTAGACACAGCCATATCCTTGTTTCTTTCTGAGAGTCAGCACGTCTGAATCATTTAACCGTATCTGTGCACCAGCAGAAAAACCCATAGACAAGCAACTTTTCTCTGAAACCAGAGTACCAAGCAATGAAGCAGATAAAACAGCTCACTTAAAAAAATAAAACTCAAATTCTTAATCTCTGTACCTTTATTTACAATTCAAAGAAAAAATCAGAAGCAGTGGATACGTGCACAAAATAACTCGGGTATGATGTTAAACCATCTAAAGGCAGTCTTGTTTGTGCAGAATTCTAAAACTTTATGGCGGATAGCTCAGCTATCTATGTGTACATCAAAATATATGTCTTCCCTGTAATATATTCTAGAGTCATTTGTGAACTTTTAAAACATTAGAGATTATCATTGGCTGTTGGTGGCTTCCTATTCTATATGGACATGACATCACCTAGGAAACTAGAAGTCAAGGCAGGCTTCCTGTATTATGTAGGTACCCATTCATTATCAGTTGTTTCAAACAGTTAAATTTAAAATTTTATTGAGTGCCTGCTATTTGCAAAATATACATCAACGAATAGACATTTCTAAATAATATAAATTAAACTAAAAGCCATAACTTTTTTTCAGTTTTTCTCCTCCTATTACAAAACCTTCCCTTCTACTTACCATCCTTATATATTCTTAAAATTCACTCTAATCTTCACCTGGAACACTCCCTTTAATAATAACTTATATTTCCTCCCCAATATGTTTGTGAAGGTAATACTATAATTGATATATTAGCAGTTCATTTGTCCTCAGGGAGGCTCTGAGACACTTATTAAAACTTGCAAGATGCAAAACTGATGATTCTAAGCACAGGAAATAAGCTGCACAGCAATTTATCTGGGATAAATAGATCTTAGTAGGCATCCCAGACTGGCTCTTTTCCAGATATGCCAGACATGGAAGTGCGAGAGCCTGAAAGGTAGTTACCTTTGACTTTTTTTTTTTGTCTTTTTTTTTGCCTTATCTAGGGCCGCACCCGCAGCATATGTAGGTTCCCAGGCTAGGGGTCTAACAGGAGCTGTAGCTGCTGGCCTTCACCAGAGCCACAGCAACGCGGGATCTGAGCCACGTCTGCAACCTACACCACAGCTCACGGCGACGCCGGATCCTTAACCCACTGAGCAAGGCCAGGGATCAAACCCACAACCTCATGGTTCCTAGTTGGATTCGTTAACCACTGAGCAACAATGGGAACTCCACCTTTGACTTTTGATATAAGTGGAAAACCAGCAGGCTCTGCCTTTCTATCTTTCCTTGATCTTACAGACACCCTTCTGAACTGGGAAACAAATCTATCCTTAGCAACCTGGATGCATAACCATCAGAGTGGGCTTCCTCAGAAGATATTTCCTGTTACAAGAAAATCCTCTTCTTCCTTGAGCTGATGTTAGGAAGAGTTGAATTGCTCTGAATAATATAGATGGGAAAAAGTTAGAGCTCCTTTGGCAAACTATTAAAATCTACTAAATGCACACATTCTTCCTTTGAGTGGTTTTTATTTTTTGTTGAAATTGAAAATGGAGCTAGATATAAGCTCGGGTCAATGAAGTGTATAATGGTAGATGAAACCAGAAGCTCAGGAGACCCAGCAGGCAATGAAAATAAAGCCCACATACTGTAAGGGTTTGCATAAATCTGAGGTTGAACTCCCAGAGTAGCTTAAAGAATTCTTCAGGTCAGTGAAGTTTAAGCAGATATCAAGAGCCAGGAATGCATTCAGTGAATTTTGGATTGGGTGGATTGTTACAATGCCCAGTTCAAGTTACTGAACCTGTGAATTCATCCATTCACAGTGCAATTGCATGCAAGCAATTTGTCAAAAAGATGTACTTCAGAGTACTCTATCAACTTCTGCCAGCAAATGATGAGAACGCAGATCCTGTGCCAAATAGAAGTCAAGATCTGTGTATTAGTGATGTCTGGTGTAGTTAGCAATTCAGAAATCAGCAAGATTTTGTTTACTACTATCTGTTTTCCTGAAATATCCCCTGCCTTTTTACCCCTCCCCCACCTATTTTTTATTTGTTTTCCATATATCTTTTTCAATTCCTTACTTAACAATGTTCTTCCAATTTAGATAGATGACTGAATGATCTTTTTACTGTTTTTTTGTTTGTTTGCTTCTTGTTGCTGTTGTTGTTGCTTGATTTTATTTATCACTGGTCCTATCTCCACTAGTCTCTGAGAACAACATGGATTTAGGGTTGTTAATTTCCCTTCCCAAATCTAGTTCATTGTGCTGCAGCCCAGCTTACCTAGGATGTAGGAAATCAAACTACTTAATATTAGTTTTATCTAAAATTTGAAAATTAAAAATGTATCCCTAATTGTGGATGCATGCTTAAAAATTATATTTTAAGGTTATTTCGGACTTTTACTATGAAATAACACACTATGTCATCACTTTAAAAATCAAAATTATTTTGTATCCTTTAGCCATCATTACCTGTTAATCTATTGCTTAAAATTTGCTTTAATAAAATGTTCAATTAAAATTTGTTTTAAGGTATATTAAATTAATAATAATCACCAATTCCACAGCTACATTTTAATGAGAATTTGTTTCTATGCTAGATTAACCACTTTCTAACTGTGTGATTTTTTGCTGTCATTTAACCCTTAGAGTTATACATGGATCTTTTGCCTGTGAAATATTTATGAAATAACTATATTAAGGTGCAGTGTTGTGAAGATGAAGTGAGATAGCAGTAACAGTGCAGACAAGAGATCATTAAATGTGCTCAATTAATATCACCAGGGTGTACCATTTGGCTTGCTTTCCTTAAGACTAGATGAATATTTATTACTAAAAATTATATGTTAAATAAAACCCTTAATGCCTTTTCAACATTTTTATTGTTAAAAACATTATTGGAAATGACGTATCACTTTGAATTATAAATAATAACAAAAAAGTCCTTGGCTTTAAAGATGTAGGCAGATATTCTTTAAGCATTCGTATGAGACATTTCTCTTTACAGAACCTAGAGAAATTATTTTATGTTTACTCTTCAACCCATAGCTGAGCTTCAGGTCCTATTCACGCATCACTGCTTTGGCTACTTCAGTATGGGTTATCAGGATATACTCTGAAGCTGAAAGCCTGTGTCAATTAACTACACTCCTGCACTTAAAGTCTCTATTATTATAGAAGAGCTATTGGATTCACTCAGTTCCACATGATGTCTTTGCCACATCCCATATTATTCTCCTGACATGGAAGCCTTTGCTCCTTGTTTCCCTGGCCAAGTTAGAGCTTAGCTTTTCAGATTAAAATAGCAATAAATAATAGAGCATAACATAAAACATTACAAATATGAAGAATGCTTGATGAATAGCTATGTAAAGAGAGAGAAAAAAATGGTGAGGAAGGGAGAAAGGAGAGGTTCAATTACTACAAAATAAAATCTGTACAGGTGTTATTTTACGATAATTCTTAGCACAAGAGAGAGATAGCTAGAATCTTGTGTTCTGAAATATTCAGAGTTATATGGGCACTGGTAGAATAACCCCTAAGTCTGAGGTTGTGAGATGTTATTAGTTTGATGCTGTATAAATTGCTGGCTGATGCTTTATGTACAATTTTTCATGATATTTTTTTAAATTTTGTCTTTGACATAGCTAAGTAATTCCTCTGTATTTCAAGTTTCAATATGCTTAGATTTCACAAGGATGCATTCTTGTAAACCTCTTGAATTTAGATACTGAGGGCCATAACCTCAAACACTTATCTTGACTGTCAAAGAGTTCTGATGCTTTCTTTAATAAAGAAATGATTCATTTTCAATAAATCATGGGCATTCTACATTTTGCTGAATTTACAGGAAGTGTTTTAGATTTTGATGTTTTGAAATAATTTTAAATTCTTTTTTTTTTCTTAGTGGATTTTATTTCAATTATAGGTGTACATAAATCATCACAAGTCAGTTTTACGGATTTTGTATCCCAAACCCCCAGTGCACCCCCCCCACCCCCCAGATTGTCTTATTTGAAAAACCAAGAATTTCCAAAGTCTGTGAGTCATTGTCTCTTCTGTAAAAAGGTTCATTGTGTCTTTTTAGTTTCCACATGTATGCGATAGCATTGGGTGTTGCTGTCTAATTGTCTGACTGGTTTCACTTCGCATGATAATTTCTAAGTCCATCCATGTTGCTATAAGTGTTGGTAATTCGTTCCTTTTAATGGCTGAGTAACATTCCATTGTGTGTATGTACCATATCTTCCCTATCCACTCTTCTGTCGATGGGCATTTAGGTTGTTTCCATGACCTGGCTATTGCATAGAGTGCTGCAGTGAACACTGGAGTACATGTGTCTTTTCGAACCATGGTTTCTGCTGGATAGATGCCCAGGAGTGGGATTGCTGGATC